>JACYXH010000228.1:17500-582500 GCA_026745465.1 Lota lota | reverse complement strand
TGTATCTCTATAAATATATATAACTACTGTATATACATCCATACTCAGGGGTACCTCCCAGGTACTTTATACTCTGTGTACTCTGTGTACTGTTAAGTACACAGATGCATGTATACAGATGTTACTGTGAAGCTCTTTGTCGCGTGTTCATGTTTTCCTAAAAGTGTGGATTTATTTCTGTGAGCGGCCAGCTGCGGCGGACATTTCCAGCGCGGCCGCGACCTCTCGTGCGTGTCAGCGATTGGATGACGCTTACCAACCTGACCCCGTCCCTTCCATTTTGTCCTTTTAACCTCAGTGGTTTTCAACTCTTCTTCCTCCTCCTTCGGCGCTGCTCTCCTCTTCCTCACCACCTGCCTCTTCCACCTCAACTCAACTCCCTCTCCTGTTGGATCCTCCTCTGATTCTCTCTTGACAAACCCCCTCCCCCTCCCCCACCCCCCATCCCCCCCCCCCCTCCCCTCCCCCCTCCCCCACCCCCCCCCCCCCCCCCCCCCCCGCCCCCCCCCCCCCCTTTACAGACGAGCCGACCAGCCCGAGCGTTGACTTGCGTGCGCGCCACGTTCCCGCCTCTTCCGTGGTGTCCGGCGGCCTGAGCTCCGCCCCGGCCGTGGTCACTAGCCCCGCCCCCCCCACCTTTACCTTCCCCCACGATAGGCTCTTCTCACACGACTGCAGTGAGTGCCCTGTCGCCGGGCCAATGCCGACGCCACACATAGCGTTTTTATCCAACCCCCCCCCCCCCCCCCCACGCTGTCTTCCTCCTCTGCATGCCTGGCTGCGAAGGCCATCTGATCTGGGCCTGTTGTGATGCGGTCTGTTGGATTGGTTTTGTGGGGCGTAGTAATGCATGAGGGCCAGTGTTGCTGCACAATCCGTTTTTTGTATTCCCTAAGGGAAATGTAGTTTATTGCGTTGCCAAATTTCATTAAATTGTTTTGTTTTTGTTTTAATTGATGTGTCAATGTATTTGTGGCATGAGGATGTTGATGTCCCCTGCATGGTTTCACACACTGAGTGGGTCCCTGTTACTGACCAGCGCACGTCTTGCCTTGCCTTGAACCAGAGTGTATGATCCTGAGTTGGTCATACAGACTCCCCTAAAATGCATGATGGTCTGAGTTCTTCCAATAGTGTCTCTCTCTCTCTGTGTGTGTGTCTGTGTGTCTCTCTCTCTCTCTCTCTCTCTCTCTCTCTCTCTCTCTCTCTCTCTCTCTCTCTCTCTCTCTCTCTCTCTCTCTCTCTCTCTCTCTCTCTCTCTCTCTCTCTCTCTCTCTCTCTCTCTCTCTCTCTCTCTTTCTGCATGCCGGTGATGGACAGTCTAATGTAGCCCGTCCCTGTCAATCAAGCAGTCGATCAATGCATAGTCCTATCCTACTCAACTCACCCATTCATCTGTTCTCCACCACCCGTTCAGTCACCCCCCCCACCCTAACATCACCCATTCACCAACCACCCATCCCTGCCTCCCTGTCCCCCTATTCCCCCATCATGTTTTATTTTTCATTCCAATATCATCCACGCTGATGATTGTTACATCAACATTATTCATCTCTCGTTTTCTCTCTCTCTCGCTCTCGCTCTCTCTCTTGTTTTTTTCCCCTCTCACTCTTTTATTTTCCTCTTTCTCTCGCTCATTCCGTCCCCTCCTCGCTGAGCAGGCAATATTAAATCCAGTCGCCGTTCCTCCTATCTTCTAGCCATCACCACGGAGCGCTCCAAGTCATGTGACGAGGGTCTCAACAGCTTCAGAGAGGAGGGGCGTGTCTTCTCGTGAGTACTTACTTAAGGGGGCGGGGCTAATACTCTCGGCCAGTGGGGTTAAAACGGGAATATCACACATGTATGATTCACAGCCATGTGTACGGACAGATCTTTCACTTTTGAAGATGAAGAATGAGACTGATCTGTGTTGTTTCTTTGGCACCACAGGAGGCTTCCAAAGAGAGTCAAGAGTTTCTTCACAGATGGGGTATGTAGTCCTTCTAAACTACAAAACACAGAAAGGCTACGTTTTACCATTTTCAGTGCGCTGGCAAGCATTCTAAATCCTTTGAACGTTGAACTGTACTGTCAGTTTCCAATTTTGATGAAAAGGCAGTAAGCAAATCTTTTCCATGAACTCAACTAGTATTCAAAACCTCTGTTTAGATTTAATCAATACACCCAACCCTACAGTCCCCAAGCAGCTGAACGTGCTCCTCGTGACTCAAACGTGGTGTTGGTGTTTTCCTGCAGTCTCTGGACAACCTGGGCGCCGCGGAGGAGGCGCGCAAACGCCACTCCACCTCTGAGCTGGGCACCATGGTCTACAGCGACGTGCGGAGGGAGGGCTGGCTGCACTACAAACAGATCCTCACCGAGAAGGGCAAGGTGCAGGACCCCCCACTGAGCCACTCTGGCTCTCCTTCTTTATCTTTTTCTCTCTCTCTCTCTCTCTCTCTCTCTTGCTCTTTCTCTTCATTCTCTCTCTCTCTCTCTCTCTTTCTTTTTTCTTTCTCTTCTTTCTTTCTTTCTCTTCTCTCTTTCTTTCTCTTCTTTCTCTTTCTTTCTCTCTTTCTCTTCCTCTTTCTCTCTCTGTGCTCTGATGTCTGTTTACTTGAGGGATGATTATGAGTTGGGATTCTTTGGTGCAACATAATAATCCTGATAATGAATCATTATATATATTATTATTTATAAACATAATATTAACATAACTTTATATTTATCTTCATTCTTCTGTGAACATAAACGGGAGCTTTTAAAATTCACAAATTAAATGTTTTTACCTCTCTTTCTGTCTCATTCTCTTTTGCTCTCTCTCTCTCTCTCATTCTCTCTCTCTCCCTGTCATTCTCTTTCTCTCTCTCTCTCTCTCTCTCTCTCTCTCTCTCTCTCTCTCTCTCTCTCTCTCTCTCTCTCTCTCTCTCTCTCTCTCTCTCTCTCTCTCTCTCTCTGTCATACTCTCTCTCTCTCTCTCTCTCTCTCTCTCTCTCTCTCTCTCTCTCTCTCTCTCTCTCTCTGTCATACTCTCTCTCTCTCTGTCATACTCTCTCTCTCTCTCTCTCTCTCTCTCTCTCTCTTTTCGAACACAACAGAAGGTGGGCGGCGGCATGCGTCCGTGGAGGCGGGTCTTCTCGGTGCTGCGATCCCATTCGCTCTTCCTGTACAAGGACAAGCGGGAGGCGGTGCTCCGCGGGGCCACCGTGGGGGGCGGGGCCGAGGACGAGCAGCCAATCAGCATCCGGGGCTGCCTGGTGGACATCGCGTACAGCGAGACCAAGAGGAAACACGCGCTGCGCCTCACCACGCAGGACTTCTGCGAGTACCTGCTGCAGGCCGACGACCGGGAGGACATGCTGGCCTGGATCAAGGTCATCCGGGAGAACGGCAAGACCGACAACGAGGTCAGAGGTCGCGCCGTCACCTTTAACATTTCACCTTCATAAACCCGCCTGGCACAATTGTGTCGACGGTTGTTGATGCTTTTGATAAAGGAGGTTTTTTTTCTGTGTTTGTTGTTGTTGTTGTTTCCTGTAGGAATTTGGCTTCTCCAGACAAGCCCTGATTAGCAAGAAACTCAATGACTACAGGAAACAAAGGTGAGACCACGCCCCCTCACCCCTTCATCCAAAAAGATTGGTTCTGTGACAATGTGTGTAATACCTACTATTTTACCCCTTCATTCACCCTGTGACTCTGTGTATACTACCTACTTCTTCACCCCTTCATTGACCCTGTTAGACTGTGCATGCTACCTACTTCTTCACCCCTTCATTGACCCTGTGACACTGTGTATACTACCTACTTCTTCACCCCTTCATTGACCCTGTGACACTGTGTATACTACCTACTTCTTCACCCCTTCATGGACCCTGTGACACTGTGTATACTACCTACTTCTTCACCCCTTCATTGACCCTGTGACTCTGTGTATACTACCTACTTCCTCACCCCTTCATTGACCCTGTGACACTGTGTATACTACCTACTTCCTCACCCCTTCATTGACCCTGTGACTCTGTGTATACTACCTACTTCCTCACCCCTTCGTTGACCCTGTGACACTGTGTATACTACCTACTTCCTCACCCCTTCATTGACCCTGTGACACTGTGTATACTACCTACTTCCTCACCCCTTCATTGACCCTGTGACACTGTGTACCTTCTATATCCTCTGTCGTAGCGAGTTTCTATTTGAGCTGTTCTCCTTCCTCTCTGCAGTCCGACAGGAAGTAAGCCTGATTCATCTCCCAAGGCCACGCGCCTGAAGCCTCCCTTCCTGTCCAAGATGGAGAACGCTGCCGGAGCGCAGCGCTCCCCTAAAACAGAGGGCAAAGGTCAGTCACCGTCATCTAAAGGGAAGTGACGTTCTTTCACTTCATATTTGATTTGACCAATCGTGTTGCTGGAGGCGGGCATCTGTAAGTGCATGATTAGCAAGTGTAGAAATACACTTATTATAATCCCCTTCTGAACGCTTCATCCCCTCGCGCAAGTGAGTTTTCTTCTGAGTAGAAAAGCTCCATAAAGAAACAGGAAACAAGGCGTAACTCCGCCCCTTCAGTTTTTTGTTTCCGTCCCAGGCTCTGTGCCGTCTCCCCCCCAGATGTTCTGCTTTAACACAGTAGGACTCCTGGATCCGTGTCTCTGAAGGGTTGGAGGGTTGGAGTCTGATTTGCTGTATTTTAGTATTGTTGAATTACTACACTATCGTGAAAACGTCTTTGCACTGACGTTTTTATTGAAAGTGAGAAAGCATCAGCAACTGCCCTTGTAAAATCTCCTGTCACGCCTGTGGAACGCGGCTGTTCCCCAAACGGAACCCCACTTTTGGTGTCCTTGTCTACTTTATACTTTCGTCGCCTTCAGTCCGCACTTCTCCCTGGCTGACGGATTTGTCGATGTTCACCTACGAAGCGGTGGTTGGGGCTTAGCGTTAACTCGTGATCAAACCTCACCTGGCCCTCATGTCATGCACCCCCCCCCCCCCCCCCCCCGCTGGGCTGTGTTCCCCTCTTCTCTGTCCTCACTCTGCCCCCCCCTGCTGTCCTGCAGAAGAGAGCAGCCCCCCAAAGTCCCCCTGGGGGATCAACATCATCAAGAAGTCCAAGAAGTCGGGGCCCAAGGCGTTCGGGGTGCGGCTTGAGGACTGCCAGCCCGGGGCCAACAATAAGGTTAGTAGGGACCCCCCCCCCCCCCCCCCCCCTGATGGAAGTTGGCCAATGGCCTCCATTGTGTTTTGTCATCGTTTCATTAGTTCCTGATTGGCTACGTGGTGAAGAGAGATTGTGAGAGTGTAGAGACTAACGTCATCCACATGTTATTGAGGAATGAAAACATCTCATTTGTACATCTGTTAGCATTTAGGAAAATGCCGACACGCAAAATCACGTCTTATTTACCGTTACTAGGAATGAAGAGGGCAGCGTCCGCATGACGCATGGCTGATTCCTCAACTAAAACATCCCTGCAGTGTTTGAGATACGTATAGAGAGCAGATTATGTTGTTGGTGCCTCCGCCTGACTGTGTAAGGGCTCTGAATAGCAGTGTTTGTGGCGTTGATGGCATTAGCATAGTTCTACCTCACCGTATCGTGTTAAAACCGAAGCAGCTAGCGAGAGCAACACCCTTTGAAGGGAGACTTTAAAGCTAGCTAAATATTGATACGCGCATACTTGTAAGGATACTCTGTCATCAGTCCGTGTTTTGCGTCATGTGTACCGACCTACAGAAAAGTACACGGCGTTCCTATGAAGCAGGCCTGACGAACAGCCTTAAGGGCTACGTATTCTCGGGCTTCCTTTTTCCTCGCTTGAGCACGAGTCGTGAATTCGGGATTCCTGAATCGTTCTCCGTGGCTTGCAGTTCATCCCGCTGATCGTGGAGATCTGCTGCGGCCTGGTGGAGGAGATGGGTCTGGAGTACACGGGGATCTACCGGGTCCCGGGGAACAACGCCATGGTGTCCACGCTGCAGGACCAGCTCAACAAGGGGCTGGACATCAACCCCACGGAGGAGGTCAGCGCGCACGCACGCACGCACGCACACACGCACGCACGCACGCACGCCCCTCCACTCAACCATATATTTATACACTCACAAAAACACACCCCTCCATTCAACCATATACATACAAACACACACACACACACACACCCCTCCACTCAACCATATATATGTATATATATACACTCACAAACACACACACTCCTCCACTCAAACATATATATACAAACACACACACACACACACACACATCCACTCAAGCATATATACACACCCACACCCACGAACAACCACTCAAACATATATATGCACACACAAACACACACCCTTCCATTCAAACATATACACACACACACACACACACACACTCAAACACCCTTCCACTCAAACATATATACAAACTCACACACACATGCGCCAGGCCACGCTACGTACTTCATATGTGTCAACACCACTCAGTTGATACCCATTGTTCGTGTGTGTGTGTGAGCATGATGTAAGTCCATGTAAGACGTGATGACTTGCGGTTGGCATGCCGACGCAAGCTGTTGACATTTCCTGTCCCTGACTCCCTGTCCCCTCTCTCCACGGCGGCCCTCAGAAGTGGCAGGACCTCAACGTGGTCAGCAGCCTGCTCAAGTCCTTCTTCCGGAAACTCCCCGAGCCTGTCTTCACCGATGGTGAGTCGGCCAACACAGCACAGTCCCTCATTCCTACATTCATAACTTTTAAAACATGTCAACAATGACGGTGAGTCGTCCAACACGGCACAGTTCCTCACTGCATTCCTACATTCATAACACTTGAAACATGCAAACACGATGAAGAGGTTATTGACGCCCGGGACTGTTCTCTCGTGCCTCCACAGACAAGTATAGCGACTTCATCGACGCCAACCGCTTGGACAGCGCCTCCGAGAGGCTGAAGACCATGAACAAACTGGTGAGTCCCCCTCCTCACCAACACTTTGAAGTGTCCCAGTCCAACCAGTAAGAGGCCCCCCTCTGGGTGCGCGGGCGGGAGTGCGTGTGTGTGTGTGCGCATGGGCGTGTGTGTGTGTGTGTGGGCGTGTGTGTGTGTGTGTGTGTGTGGGCGTGTGTGCGTATGTGTGTGTGTGTGTGCTAGAGACGGAGACATACAGATTTATAGGACCGGTTCCTCAGGTTGCCCTAGAGCTGACATTCCTTGTGGTTGTCCTTCAGATCCGTGACCTGCCAGATCACTACTACCACACGCTCAAGTTCCTGATTGGCCACCTGAAGACTGTAGCGGACCACTCTGATAAGAACAAGGTGTGTATCCCACCAGGTCCTCCTCATCTTAAAACGTCTTGACTTGCGTTTATGTACTATAAATATCACATAAAATAATATTATAATAATGTCTGTGTGTGTGGTTGTGTGTGTGTGTGTGTGTGTGTGTGTGTGTGTGTGTGTGTGTGTGTGTGTGTGTGTGTGTGTGTGTGTGTGTGTGTGTGTGTGTGTGTGTGTGTGTGTGTGTGTGTGTGTGTGTGTGTGTGTGTGTGTACAGATGGAACCCAGGAACCTGGCGCTGGTGTTTGGACCAACTCTGGTGCGAACTTCTGAGGACAACATGACTGACATGGTCACACACATGCCTGACCGCTACAAGATCGTGGAAACACTCATCCAACATGTAAGAGACGAGCTCCCACACATACACACACACATTGACGCACATACACATACAAACACACACACATTCACGTACACACACACTCACACACATTCACGCACGCACACACCTCCACACACATTCACCCACACCCACACGCACACATTTCCGAACACAGACACGCACGTGCACAAACAATTCTAAATACACATCACAAATACAGTCTCATACAATATGTATATATACATACTGTATGTGCATAAACACACACATTTGTTAGATTTTTTGTGTTTCCTTAAAGTCTGATTCTATCCTAGTCGCAAATGCCTCCTCTTGTGTCTTTTCAGTACGTCTGGTTTTTCACTGATGAAATGGACATGGATGAGAAGGTATGTTCCAGAATATAAAATATCATCTTTTTGAGAAATAAGGTTATTTTCCCACATACCAATAGTCAAATGAGATGCACAATTCATCAATCAGCCTAGCGTTCCATTCGACTGAGTTCCCATTGGACCGAGTGAGCCAAAATGATTGGAAGCAGCTGAGGATGAAATACACCATTGTGTATTTCACCTGGTGTAATGGTGAACGAGTGAAGATATTCCTCGTGCCTTTGTAAACAGTGAATCAAAAGACATAAAAAAGACACCTTGATTGCTTTAGAGCTACATTTTTAGTTTATCTTAATCCCTGTGCAACTTGTCACTCGGTGACTTCACCAGCATACATAGTATGCACCAGAGCACAGTTTGAGTTAATCCAAGATGTCGTTCTTAGTTTTTACACAGAGCTAGTCTATCTCAATGCTTCCATTGATACGGGCTAACCATTAACTAATCAAATGCTAACTCGGTCGAACCGAGGCCTGGACTGTTACAATGGCAAAAAATGGTACGGTGCTTCTCGTTTGACTATGGGTAAGTAGAAAATAACCTAATTTGCTAAAAAAAAGGCATTTAAAGCATTATTATTAACTGCTTATAACTATGGACTCTCGTGTGTGTGTGTGTGTGTGTAAGCATCTCTGCTTTTATTAAATAACACTGAACATCTCCCCAGCAGACGCCAGTGGAAACACCAGACGTCCAGCCTGCTCCCAACATCGACCACCTGCTGTCCAACATCGGCAGGACCGCTTACTTAGGGGAGGCGTCAGGTGAGAGACGCCAGCCAATCACCACGCTCACTCCGACACATGTAACCCATAGGAACGCGTTGAGGTGGCGCTGATTATTTTTCCACCTACTTCTCGTTCGGTCACTAAGCTTTCATCCAACCCAGTCAGTGAGGATCTCCAGGTGTTCAAGAGCAGGTAGGGGTTCAGGGCAGGCAGCTTGCTCAAGGGTACTTCCAGGAACGCCCAGGGAAGCCAAGTATCGAGCCCACCACCACGGTAGTTGAACCCCGTACTCCACCCCAACCATGACCTATTCTAATGGGATCTGCAGGACGAGCCACCAGATCCAGACGTCCTCTTCCATCAATGTGCAGCTGGCGGTGCACGCACAGCCCGTCTCTCTCCTCTTTCAGCTGACCTCTCTGTTTTCCTGCCTTGTTGCTTATCTTTCCTCTTCTCCGTGCACATCTCTCTCTCTCTCTCCCAGCTGACCCCGTGGAGCAGCCTCTTCGGTAGGATCTTTTATCTCCACCCCCCCCCCCCCCCCCCCCCCCCCAACCGCCACTTCCCTCCACCACCAACTCCATCGCGGCCGTGTGTGTGTGTTTGTGCTTGTGTGAGCGTTGCGAAACCCAAAGTATTTGTTTTGTGTGAGAAATGAACACGTCCCGCAACAATATAATCCACCCAGGCCCACGGGGAAGCAGATAAGTGATTAGTGGAGGTTTGCATACTGTGTGTGTGTGTGTGTGTGTGTGTGTGTGTGTGTCGTCATTATCGCCACCCATCACTACCCCAGCCCCCACCCCCCATCGACCCATATCAGTGCTCTTGCGTCTCCCTTTCCATGTGCGTTGAAGATCTGTGCCATTCTGCTGCCACCCGGCCAACCTGACTAATGAATGAACAGAATAGACCGTTTGCTCCATGCCTCTCTCTTCTAACTCGCAGAGAGGGAGAAAGAGAGAAGAGACATTTCACACCCACCCTCAAAATCCCTGTTCACCCGCTCGCTTTAAGGGTGGCGAGCAACACACACACACACACAGACACACACACATGCTCACACACTTCCACCTGGCATATGGTTATGCATCGATATCAAAGGTAAACAGAAGAGTGTGTGTTTCTGTCGACATAAGGGAAAGAGTTAGCTCCTCTGAACTTGTTTTATCACTCCTGCTTTCACACGCTTCCCACAACGCACCTCGCCTCTCCTCGCTGGTTGATGTTGTGTACGTTGTGTTTTTCCGTGATGTCATCAGCGTGTGCCGTGGTTTTCCTAATACAGATTCTCCACTGCCTCTTACCCAACATGCCCTGCCCTATCAACACCCTGATCACGTACCATTTATTTGGGCATCGACAATATGTGAAAGGACTATACCGGTGTGGGTGTCAAACCATCGTAACTGTCACTTCCGGCTTCACCAAAACATCCGTGACCAATATAAGTTGTAAAAATCACTTTTTTGTGCTGGAAGTGCCGGAATGCCTAAGAGTATTTCCCGTGAACGCACCTGTCACAAATGTAAGCAATCGTTTACAATAGTAGGAATTTGGTCATTGTGACAAGACATTCTGTCTTTGTCTTGTATGGCGATTCACCTTTACGTTGCCCACACACTCCTTACTGACCGATACATATTCATTCGAAAAGTGCTTGGCCTTTGTGCTATATTGCCATTGTTTATATTCATGGCAGGCGTGTTTACACTAAATGCTCTTCGGCCAATCGGTACAAGGAAGTCATTGTGACGAATTAAATTGGTAACGGATGTTTTAGTGAAGCCAGGAGTGACGTTGCGACGGTGTGATTACCCAAACCGCTGTTGTCCTTTAATGTATCCCCATATAATGTGCAGTGCCCTTTATATGTCGTGTCAAAACGGTTTCTTTGGTCAGTGAATGTCCGTAGAGGTCAGATGGCACAGAGTAAGCCAAATAGAATAACAACAACACTACTTATACATAACAAATACACAAACAAAGACAACACTAGTTATACGCGTAAAAACACATGGACAATGACATCACTAGTATGTAAAGATATACGGACAATGTGAACAAACTAGTTACACAGGTAAAAATACATAGACAATGTCAACACTAGTTATACATGTAAAAATACACAGACAATGTCAACACTAGTTATACATGTAAAAATACACAGACAATGTCAACACTAGTTATACATGTAAAAATACACAGACAATGTCAACACTAGTTATACATGTAAAAATACACAGACAATGAAAAAAGACGACCAAACCTCTCTCTGTGCCCTCTACCATTGCCGTGCACTATCTCTGAACTCACGTGCACGCTCAGCGTCTGATCTGTGTTTCTCTCCTTCTACCCGACAGACTCAACCAATAGTGAAGGTGCTAAATCCAAGGTAAGGAGGCTCCACACATGGGGGTGGTAGGGCTTGGTTTTGATGTTTCACTTGGAACACACGCTGACTTTTACTGGTCCAGACAAAATGAATACATTCCCCCCCACTAGCAATTTCATTGAATCATTTAAATTGCGGTTCATTCCCAGTAGCCCATTCACTTTAAACGGCACAATAAAGTAAGACGCCATTTTCATGAATGATGATGTTATTATAACTATAGCATTTTGTCCTCCATTTGTCAAATAAAGGCTAACTAAATAACCTGTCAAAACTATTTTGAGATTAAAGAAATAACCCCACGGACCAGCATTCCACTGTGACTGTACAGAGCCCTGCTAGATGGGACAGTGTGCACACCCTGGGGGGTGCTGCTCCGCTCTGGTCAGCTGTGATTGGATAGGTATTTGTTAGGTTATCAACTGTGTATACCTGTGTAGACCCCAGCCATGACAACAAGGAACATATTTAAAGTTATTTTAGATGAAAGGTGATGTAGCTGGTTACATAATAGTGTTACAGATTGTTCCTGGGCCAAATGTCGATTAAAATGAGAGAAATGCAATGCAAGAATTGCCAAGTCACGCCAATGAAACATTCTGGTACTATATCCCCACCCATAAATGAAAAACAAAGTGTCCTACCAGAAGCTACCACAATGCATTTCTTTTTTATAGTGGGCGGGGACTACCTCGTTTGGTTTTTAATGTTCAATTTACGGACATCTTGAACTACTTCCTTTTAAACGTCTAATGCGTACAGGACAAATGTCTCATGCTTAGAAAGAGTCCCAGCGACATGCCCTTTTAGAAAAAAAAAAAGAAATGCCATTTTAGAAACCAGCATTTAAAGCAACAGCACAGCGAAGGTCCATTCACACACCGTTCCCTCTCCCAGATGTCATGGGGGTCCAAGAAAGACCTGACCCTGTCCATCATGTCTGCGGTCACGGGCCGCAAGCGCCGCAAGGGTCGCCGCGGCGTCAGCAGCACCGATGACGACTCGGAGCAGGAGCCAATCAAACCCAGCCAGGTGGAGTCGGAGGAGGGCGAGGAGGCGGAGTCACCTGCCGGACACACCGCCCCCCGAGCGGTGGGAGAGGACGACGACGACGAGGGGGGGGAGGGGGAGGGGGAAGAAGAGGAGGAGGATGAGGCTTTCCAAACAGTCGTACAAGTGAAAGAGGAGAGCGGAGAGTTGGGTGTGGCGGACGCGCCGGGCCAGACTCTCGCCACGCAGGTCAACGACGAGCGAAGCCAGGTGGCCGCGATGCCCCGGGAGGAAGAGGAGGAGGAGGAGGTGGAGAAGGAAAGGGCGGGGGTGAAAGGCTCGCCGTGGCGATCGCCGGAAGACGCGCGCTCCATCGTCTCGGGTTACTCCACCCTGTCCACGCTGGGGCGGAGCCTGATGTCCCACGGCGACGACGCCGACGACGAGAACAGCGAGCTGGTCAGCGAGACGGACAACGAGAGCGGCTTCGCCTCGCGTTCCCTCACCCAGGAGCGGCCCGAGAAGCGCCCGGCGCCCGCCGTGCCCCCTGCGGAGGCCCAACCGGCCGCGGCGCCACAGCGCAGCTTCCTCTACACTCACTACAAATCCCCCGCGCCCGTCCTCAGCCCCACGCCGCTACTGGCCCAGCACACGCCCGAGCCGACGGAGAGGAGCGAGGGAGGCGCGCGCTCCACCACCCCCTCCTCCTCCTCCTCCTCCTCGGCCGCCGCCCACAAGCTGCACTCGCGGCCCTCCTTCAACTCCCACCGGCTGATCCAGTGCGACACGCTGGCCCGGAAGAAGGCCAAGGCCCGCTCCATGGACCTGCTGGACTCGCTGGGCCCGGACAGGACCGAGGGCGGGCCGCGCCCGAAGCGGGACCCCTCCAGGACCAACCCCTCGTCGGGGAGCAGCCAGGAGAGCCTGCGGCCGGCGCCCTCCCGGCTGGCCCCGGCCCCCGGCGAGGCCGCCTCCTTCGCCCCTTCCGGCTGCCAGGCCCAGGGGCGCGGTTCTCTGGTGGACCAGGTGAGGGCCCGCCTCCTGGGCTCCGCCGACGACCTGCGCATCGTGGGCCTGAGGAAGCCCCTGTCCCCCGAGACGCGCAGGAAGAGACGCGCCTGGCGCCGGCACACAGTGGTGGCGTCCCCCACGGAGACGTCCGGCAAGAGACCCTTGCTGCTCACCGGAGACCTGCCCCTGTCCCCCATCGCCTCCGGCCAGGCCAAGCCGGCAGCACCTCCCGTGCAGAGACTCGACCCGGAGCTCGGGGCGGGGGAGGAGCCCCCGGCCTCCCGCAGAGCACCTTCTCGATTCCACCAGTACCTCTGAGACCCGGACCACGACGGACCCCCCTCAAGCCCCTGACCAGGAGCCGCAGACTCAGACTCTTCCATCGGGGGACTGCCGGCTTTTGGGGCAGGGGTATCCACAGGGAGAAAACCAAAGGACCAAACGACCCGTCTGAACTCAATCTCCCACAATTATTTTGTTTGGTCAGCTCTCTTAGCATGGCGAAGGGCGTTCCAGTGTTGCCAAAGTATTTATTAACAGTTCTTTTTTAACTTTTTTATTTTAACTTTTTTGTTTTGTATTCTCGTGTGCTCTATTAAATCAGAAACATTGTGAAAGGGTTGGGACACAAACAACACCGTGTCGCAGTCTACTACACAGCCAGGAAATCTCCGTCACACACCGTCTGAATGACTGGCCGGGTCGTGTTTCCTCCTGTCCGGCTTCAAGTGGAAACTGAGAGTTTAATTGGGTTTGTTCCCTGACCCGGGTAGGGTGCTGGCAGAGAGGAAACCCTCCCTTGGGTCCCTCAGAATACGGGGCAGCAAGCTGTGGTCTGAAAACAAATATATTTCCCTATTGCCAAGAATACTTTAGAAAGACAGGACAGGAGAATACAGACCGCACACCATTCATTACTTATTTCTCCCTTTCTGTTTATTTCTAACTCTTTGATACAAACACACCCACACACGGTTACTTAATCAAGCAACACAGCAGTAATGAAACGCAACTCGATTACACAGAGCCTTAGTGGCTTACTTTTTAAGCAGGGTTTTAAGCCTTTTTGTTTTGTAGCCAGAGCTGGCTTTGTATACAAGTCTTCCCACTCTGTTACTTCTTAGACCACATACACTTTAATACAGTAAGTAATATGGTCACACACACACACACACACACATGCAGAACTGACAGAAAAAGCTTGTTTGACAGTACTTTTTACTAACGTCTATGTGTCTGTGTGTTTGCTCAGCCACGGTTGTGATAATGTCTAAGTGTTCAGGTGTTTGTGTCTAACTATTTTGTAACATTTGTAAAAAGCCTTGTGTAAGTTAACCATGTAAATATAAATATGTTATATTTGTTTTAACTTTCCTCCTTGTTCTTTCGTTATGGTTTACAAAAGGTGCATACACATGCACTGTCAATCTTTTTCAGTTTATATGCTACTTGAACAGTTGCAGTATGCACACACACACACACACACACACACACACACACACACACACACACACACACACACACACACACACACACACACACACACACACAAAGTAAAAAAAAAGCAAGTTACAACATACAAACAAAACCTGGTTCTTTATGTCTCAAACAGATGCCTTCCCGGTTGATTCTCACCGCTATGCAAAACCCCCTCTATTTCCAGAAAATATATGAATATTGCATTATCAAATACAAAAACTATGACGATGACGTGCAAGGTTAAACTGTTACCTCAGTAATCATGCAGCCTTTCTATGCCAGGCTTGGAATGGCTATTGGTCCAGTGATATAATGTGTCCGATAGCACTTGTTTAATGATTTAACAGCATGTTAATCTTGTGAAAAATCGTTGTTTTTTTCCAGGGCTCGGGAACCAATACAATGATCACATTGAAAGGGTTTGCAGGTCTTTTTTTTTTTTTTGCATACCCAGAATCGAGTACGTTCATTTCCATTGTAATGAAGCCACTCCCATTCATCCCGACGGAACATAAGGCTACCATCCACATGTAATGTACCGTTTTTTTTATTACTACTTTTGTTTTTGAGAACAGGCATAACGAAAACACAGGTTAAACATATTTTCAGAGCATGGAAACAATTGTATCCTTTAAATCCAACCAGGGTGAGGTTTTATAAGGAATACGAATATGTATCTTAATGTTATGAGGCAGACCTGCGTGTGTCAGAATAGCGCCCCCCCCCCCCCCCCCCCCCCCCCCCCCCCCCGCGGGATAAGAAGAAAATATTTTATTTTTGTTTCAAATTACCTCAAGATTAGTCCTACAAGTGCCTGTATACTGGATTTTTTTTCTTTTCTTGTGGTGCCATTGTCTGTTCATTTTCCATCTCCATTAGTTCCGCGGTTATCTGACGCACGGCCTGATGGGTATGTAGTACATCGAACATAAAGCGGTCTGTCTGGGAGTCTGTTACAAGCACATTCAAGCCAAGTACATTACTATGCACTCACTCTCTCTCTCTCTCTGCCAATAATACAGGCGCTAACAGCTACTTACCGATGCTGCTAAACGGAGTTGGGGGAGCGTAGGTTCATCCCAGTTACATTTGTTGAACAGAAAAGCTGAGGTCATACAAATATGGTACACCTGACAAGTTATTCTCGCGAGACTAAAAGTGACAAGCAACTTAAAGGACGTCGGTACCGTTGGTCAACATTAAGTTTCATGTGACGAGCTACAAAATTGTTATATAAAAATCGAACTGTTAACACACTACTTGCTGTGTTAGTTGTCTGAAATGTGACTGTTTTGTTCTTGTAATGGAAGATTTTTTTTGTAAATACTGTCTAAATATGTAACATATTGTAATGTGTACATTTTGAATTGCTTTGAGTAAAACTATCTGATTATGAAAACGACATTTTCCTGTTTACTGTGCTTTTAATAACGGTTCACGGCAACAACAAAAACATAGACCAACAGATATTAGAGCAGAAGGTCAATTCATATGACCAATGAAGTACAAGACAGTTTGTTTATTCATCATTAATAATAAATTATGCCTTTGTACGTCTTTAGAAGCGTGTGTCGTGCCAAACGTGAATGCAAGACAAAGGACGCCCTCTAGAGGATCAACACGTCCATGCTCCTCCCAGATTCTCCTGCACATTGTCTTCACAGGAACTCTTCATCTTCAATGCTTCGCCCATCACAAACAAACAATTGAGTGATATAGGCCTACCGTGGTTAAATATTGATTAGCTATTATGGTCTAGTCTGAATGCTGTTCAAAATACATTCAGTTGGAAAACCCGCCAAAATTAACATGTTACGCGATTATAATTTGCGCGAGTAGGTTTATGCAGGAGGACAATAATATTGGTCAGACGTGGTAGAATTAGCCCAGAAAGTCCTCCTTTCGTACACGGGGAACCGTAGGCCTTCCCATCCCCCTCGTCTGAGTTTATTTTGCAGCCCATCTTTGAGTCTTTTCAAAACACATGATCCTATATTTGCAGAAGCGTCAGAATAACACATTTGCGCGATCAAAACGTGCATTTAATAATAGAGCTTCTCACACAAAAATGTTCTTCCAATGTTTGATTTATTTATTTTTCCTGCAAAATAACAAAACACTTTGGCAAGCCGGTCCAATAAGCTGCAGTTGAACAATTTTTTTTTAATCAATCATTAACATCGATTCAAAATGGAACAGTATCTTTAAATGTATATTGACACGAAAAAATAACAAGTTTTGTAGTCTCGAATACATTCGCTTCATAAAAGGAATATTACTTTTTTATTTTTTGTAAATATTTACATTACCTCTTGAAAAGTTTGAATAGATGGCGCACAGTCCAAATAGAAAATGAATTGTACAAGTGTTGGGTTGTAATTCACTCACGGAACCGATTGAATAACAAAACAATTAAAGAAAAAACATGACCCCCGCCCCCCTCCCACCCCTTCTCAGTTAGTCACAACAGGACCTCGTTCGTTATTCGGCAGATTCTGCAGACGGAGCGCGTTGTTTTGCACCCGCAGTCTCTCCAGCTCTCTTTCCAGCTCCCGGACCCGCGTCGCTGCCGGATCACTGGGGGACAGCGGGCTCTCGGCGATGACACCCGGTTCGATGCCGCGTCGCAGCCGGTTGTTCTCCTCCTCCAGGCGGGACATGCACTTCTCCAGCTCCAGGTACTCCTGGACCAGCTCCTGCTTGCTCATATTCTGGAGAGTCTCGACGTGGTACCTTTCGTAGGTTTCAGAAAAGTCTCTCTGGAGAAATTCTCCTCCCGCGTTACCCGGTCTCCCGATGCCGTCACTACCACCGCAGCTGCCGTCATCGTCGTCCTCCTCGTTCTCCATGAAGTCCTCCTCGCTGGCCGTGTCTTCCGGGCGGACACCGGGCCCAGAGATCCGCCTCGCTCCGGTCTCGGTGTTCAGGTCGGGCTCCTCTCGGTCGTGCTCATCCATCAGGAACTGGGTGGTGTTGTACGGGGCCACGGGGAGCCCCTTGGCGAACATCTCCTCTCTCACCCGGGAAGCTCGGGCGGTCTCTCGCTCGTCGAGGGCCTTTTTTTCCTCCCACGAAAGTTTGAAGTAGGGCTTCCAGCGACGCTTCTTTTTGGACGGACGGCGTCTGTGCTTCTTCTTGCCCTGGCGCGCATCTGATCCGAGGCCAGTGTCAACGTGTGTGCCACTCTCTCCCTGCACTTGGCTCAAAGTCTCCTCCAGCGGCCCGTCTCCGCTGTTGCCGTGTGCAGCAAAATTCCCGTCTCCTGATGCGTCCACGACAGGTCCTTGACAATGTTGGGCTGCAACGGGACATTTCGGTAGCGAGTTTCCGGCAGCTAAAGCTCGGCACACCTCCCTCTGTCCGCCTCGCATTTGCCATAACTTGTCCGTGTTAATATCCACAGTGCCGTTTTCCGCTTTTGGCTGCTTGTCTCGCTGTCGCCCCCTATCGCCTGACTCTGGACTCGCTTGCTCATTGGTCGGCGGATGCTCCGAAGAGGGTCCACTCCCACCTGATGGGGCATCTGAAGTTTTCAGGTGATGGTTCTGGTCACTGGCTGGTTCTGTCATCCTGGTATTGTGCAAATGGTCTTTTTTTTTTTCTTACCACATCTCAAAAAACGTCCCTATCCAAATACAGCTTCAGAGTTTTTTTTAACACATTAATGTCACCCAAAAAAATATTTAACTCTTCTTTAAGATACGCTGTTAATCTTCTTAGAAAAGTTAAGCTTCACTTTGGACGAATAATTATCGCTATTATAAAAGTAAATATTTGTTAAATACCAAGTTAATTGTTGTTCCCCAAACGATTCGTCAGGGCTACTGTTGCTAACTACCGTTAACTATTTCAGTGCTACCATAGCTATCTTCCACCCGAAGACACCGCTACGTCGCCACAACAGTGTCCAGTGTGCTACTCAAGAAGAAGGAGCTCGTGTTTATATAGTGGCTCCGCCTCTACCAGCCTGCATGCTGTTGCTTACAGCACAAGCTTGGATATGGGGCGTGTAGTTTTCATTTTGATGAAGTGCTAGGAAACTCCTAACAACTGAACTACAAACCCCATAAATAGCGTATAACAGGCACACGTATAAACCAATCATATGTTAGGGTCTTCAGTGGATAGTAGCCCACCCATCTCTCTAGCAATTGGACACTACAACGAATTTGCTGTTGCTAAGCTTATAGTTTTTACTCATTGGTTGGTCTAAATGTCGATCAAAAATATTGTAACCACGTGAGAAAATCCACCCTGGGCACTTTTGGCCACTACTAAAACCAAAATAAGGGGGGATTTTGTAAACCGTAGTAAAGAAAAAACAACCGGTGTAATGGAAAATTGCGGTAAAATATGATTGCAGCTGAGTTCCATTAATTTATGGTAAATATATTAGTATTTTTACCTTGAATTACCGTTAATAAAGCCATACGTGGACCACAGAAAGATAGATGTCCTCCAGC
Source organism: Lota lota (assembly GCA_026745465.1). Taxonomy (NCBI): domain Eukaryota; kingdom Metazoa; phylum Chordata; class Actinopteri; order Gadiformes; family Lotidae; genus Lota; species Lota lota. Next base: position 563,410 of record JACYXH010000228.1, on the reverse strand, counting down.
ATTTCGATTAAAATAAGACGTTCTACTTGGGGAAAGTAGTCCCCTTTAACCGTTTGTCCGAGTTAACAATCATACGTGTTTGTTTTGTCGAGATTGATAACATCGATTCGTTTTGTTAGTCTAAAGCCAATGTGATATCCGTCATTTGAACAAACAACCAACCGCTAAATTATTAATTGTGAAAATGTTCGCCGTTGAGCGGAGTGATACATTGTTGCGAATGGGCTGGAGTAACTATGCGGCGTAAACAAACGATAGTTATTGTTGAGCTGCGATCTCGAACACAACAGCAAGGGCCAGTCCCTGCGTTAAAGGGTTGGTCGGGAGGTCTCAAACTTTCTGAATATATTTTGTGTTGCTAGAGAAATATGATTTAAACTATTCCAAGCGTTATGGCGCAGCTTTCTCTCAACATAATGTGCAGTATTTGTGCGTCGTCTGCTAATGATAAGCTAGCTAGCTAACGTGAGCTAAACGTTGGTTAGCCAGTGAAGGTATAGAGACGGTAGCCCCATAATAAACTATCGATAATTAAACGTACAAGCAATCTCATTGTATTAAGACGCCCCTAAATAAATAAACGCCATGCATTTCTTATGTTTTGCATTTAGCGGTTTCGTATTAGCGATGCTAACATTAGCCGGCAAGAGTGGGACGGGCTAAGGCTATTTGGTTTACATTATTCTATTTATAAAGCCAACGACAATAAGATAATGTACTCATTTAAAAAGCATTCCTATTTTCAGTACACGTTGGGGTACAAATTGTGTCGAGGACTGGTCAAAAGGATATTGGCTAGGTAGCAGCTAAATAGGCCATTATTGCGCAGGGCCAGTCTAATTCCTAGAGACTATTTTCACTTCACAGTATTTACATGTATAGTATTTATATTATATTTTCCATTAGAATTTCGGTCGATCAGTCTATACCACTATACGAGTTGTACTGGATAATCAGACCGAACAGGTTTTTGTTTTTTATTTCAATTGTTCTTTGGATCGTATGAGTATTTTAGTTCTGGGAAATAGACGGTATCTGATCTGCGGTTTCCGTCATAAAGCAAGTCCTCTTTAGGTTTTTATTAGTGATAGTCGAAGGTATAAGCAAATATTAATTTATGGTTTACTGCATTAATTGAACAAAGATTCATTGCCAAAATGGGTTAACCCTTTGGTTAGTCCCTTGCATAAAATATACATGGAGCCTCCATCTGTAGGCCTAGGACAGTGCCGAATAAAGTCCCATTTATATGTAGCAGGAGTGTCCCTTGCACATACAAACCCACTACAGCTGCATTTTACAGGGTTGGGGACAGTAATTCCATTTGGCCACTATTGCAAACTGAATATACTTAGTTGTCTAGTAGTGATTGTCCTGTCCCCTCCATTATGCAAATGCAAGACTCAATCACAACAGACGAACTGCGAAATTACATTGAAATAACCTTTGGATGAAGTCTCTACGAACTGCAATGGGTTAGGGTTAGATTTACCCCACCCCTCCTCTTCCCCAACCCCCCACCCCACCAAGACCTAGTTTATGCTGCTGCATAGATCACTGGTTGAGCGTGGCTTACCAGACGTGAGTTAGTCCCCCCCCCCCCCCCCCCCCCCCCCCCCCCCCCCCCCCCCCACACACACACACACACACACACACACCTAACAGGACTAAGAAGGACGTGGTTATGGCAGTTTAAGATTATGGCAATGACCCCAGAGATACTGGCGTCTACATCACTTGAGAAGTAGGCTTATTTGGTTGTGAGTCTTGATTGGCATGTTCCATATGATTGATGGTACTATAATAACATATCTGCATCCCAGAAACCAGAATCTCTGTCTCGGAAGGAGCGACGCAGCACCAAGCCCTAGTTTATGCTGCTGCATAGATCACTGGTTGAGCGCGGCTTACCAGACGTGAGTTAATCCCTATCAAGCAACGCCCCCCCCCCCCCCCCCCCGTCTATCGCGGTTGTTACTGCAATTGAGAGATGAAATATACACTGCTGTGTGGGCGTGCTCCCTAGGCCTCACAATTCAAGCAATGGTGGATAGCCTTTTAATCAGGAAGTGCATGATTTGTGTTTTCACATAGCATTGAGACAACTGCAAAACATGTGTCTATTTCTTACTCATTCAAAACGTGGCAGATCATCAAACCAAGGCAGGATTATCGGGTGTTGTTGCTTGCTGACAGTGTGTGAACCCATGTGGATTGGAGAGTTATACCCTTGTGTGTTACTCTGATTATTTTGAGCATGGCTAGAGTATATACAGACCCCTTCAGTGCACAGGTTGTCAGTTGGGAGAAATATAGTATATTTCCACTCAGGTTTCAATGTTACTTGTACATGAGGAAAATGTAAGCTACACTTAAAAACTGCTTATAAGACAAACAAGATTGACATTATGCCATTAATTCATATATGTATCTGCAGACAATAAATTCCATTTGGCAGGATAAGCCGTTAAAGGATATACTTAACATTAAAATGTCATCGAGGTTTGATTAGTTTATATTAAAAAGCTATCCTGCGCATGTCCCTCATATATGCAGTTACTTTTAATAACCACCAGATGGAGCCAGTTTATAGTTTGGTGGAGAAATAAACAAGACAAGACTACCGAGTGTTCCTGTCTCTAAAGAGCGAGTCTATTTGGTTGCTGTTTAGTTTTTATCCCTCTTTAGTAGTAATTTGTTGTGGGGAAAACATTTCCCCACAACAAATTCTTCTTTAAGAAAACAGTTCTTACTGCCCTCTGTTGGTTTTCTTTTCATTTGAGCTGTTTCCATTACGTAAATCAATCAGTGACGCCCTTTGAGTAAAAGCAGTAGCAGTAGTAGTAGAAGTAGTAGTTTTTAAGCAGAAACATTTCAGCAGATTTAGGTCATATAGATGCGTTCGTTTGCTTAGAGGCTTAACGCACGCATGGAATTGGAATCAAATTACGCTTGGGAGGGACTTGGGTCCGGGGAATTACTTTTGCACTCAGCTTTCCCTTCTTTCCTCCAACACGCCACTTGAGCCACTTGCACAAATACTAGCTCCAGGGAGGACACCTGCGCTCTCGGTTTCGCCCCCACGACTTCACTTCTGCGCTCGGATTGAATTTGTATAATGTTAGGGAACAGCAATAAACCAGCAACCAGTCGCGATGAACAGAAGAAGGCGGTGGGAAAGACTCACGACCCTCTGAGGAAACTTGGTAAGACATTTATGTGAGAACATTTAAAAAAGTCCAATTCGATATATTTAAGTATACATTTATACATATACACGTTTGTTTTTTGTTTTGTTTTTTGCAGTTGTTGCAGTCTGGAGTTTTTTGATTAGCTCAACTCAATTTAATTTAATCAAATTAAACTTGTAGAACAATTTAAATCGCAGATCAAAATTACACATTTGTTCTAAATCAACTTATCCTTTTGATATAGGCCTAGGCCTTGTAGAAAATGACATTTCTTTAAAATAATGATTATTCTAACAATTATTATAGGAGTTGGAGGGTAGGAGTTGGCCTAGTACTGCTCATCCCTGATAAAAACGGGTCCAGCTCAGCCACAAATGTTTTTAACTCATGGTCATGACTCGCCAGAAATAGACAGCTGCTGACACAACCCCTCAGAGGTCTGACGATGACGAGTCAGGTGTCACACAGGCAAGGGTGTGTGTGTGTGTGTGTGTGTGTGTGTGTGTGTGTGTGTGTGTGTGTGTGTGTGTGTGTGTGTGTGTGTGTGTGTGTGTGTGTGTGTGTGTGTGTGTGTGTGTGTGTGTGTGTGTGTGTGTGTGTGTGTGTGTGTGTGTGTGTGTGTGTGTGAGTGAGTGAGTGAGTGAGTGAGTGAGTGAGTAGTTTACATCATTTTGTGGTCCGCTTTCAGTGAAGTATAAAATAATGAAAAACGTCATGGTAGCATACATCTTTCATTTTGTCATCAATCATCAGACCAAAATGCCTATTATATTACATAAACACCATGACCTAGTTGATTGCACGTGTTTCACATGTACGCTTTGTAGAAATAGAAATTACAAAATGAGCTTTCGTGCAGTTCTTTTGACGCAAGAGAAATCACATGGTATGCTGTGTGAAAAGGATGTGAATCTTCCCATCAATAACCATTCGTCATTAACTTACAGGCAGGATCACTTATATTTCCCCCATTTAACGCAATCACTGCTGATTCTTGGGCCCCCAGTTTTTATTCTCCTCTGCTTCCCCCATTTGCTTAGAGGTTTTATAAACCCATTGCTGCCTTTGATGCTCATTCTCCACTGGCACTGCGGTGTTGGATGGACTTTGCAGACCTAGCAAGGAGATGTTTGGTTTATGGGGCCCTTGAGGGAGAAGTAATTTCAGCAAGAGTGGAATGATCTACGCAAATCTTTCAATTCAGGGCCCTTTTTGATTTCAATGGTCAATTCAAATGCAATCACATTCTTGACCTGCACTTGCTTATTCTGAAAAAGTTGATACCAAAACAAGTGCTCATAGGCCCTGCCATACAGGCCTCTGTTTATTCAATAGGGTGTAATTGAGATAGGCTTGTGTGTATTTCCACTTGTAAAAGAGCAAAAGATGGCGTCAAGGAGAAAGGATTTTTTTAATGGAAATCGTTATAGCCCTTAATCACAGCTATTGCTGCCAACAATAATATTACAAAATAAGACATTTGGTTAGAGAAATCAACCCGTAATTTGTCTTGTAAATCTCTGCAGTTCTGTCAGCCTCCGAGGTGGCTAAAAGCAGTGCAGGATTTAGCCCGCTCAGCAACTCTAGGTTGTGATGATGTCGTTGACCTTACAATGTAAATCCCTGGCTGCAGAGTGAGTCGTCGTTTTAGGCTGTCTGGTATTTTGCAACCAGGTGGGGAAAATAACTTGTTTTGTGTAATTTATTAAGTCGCCTTCTCAAAAAATAAATAAAAGGACCTTGTTGACACATTTACTAGTTGGCCTCGTCCAAAGGAACATAATTTGGCTTCAACGTGGCTCCTTTTAATAGCTGGTTTGAAGAGCTGTTTACAAGATGCGGTCTTGTTCAGACATTGAAATCTTTGTTAAAAAAAAAACCCTCAACATCAGCATGTGGGACCTAAAAAAGTATTGCCCTTCATAAAATCAGTTTCCGATCAGTTCCATCCTCTCTTTCCCGAGCCCTCCTATCTCTCGATCGGTGTTTATTGAAAACTCACTTTGGCGTTTCAGGCTCTACTGTTAACGTGCTTCCTAAATTAAGTCTTATAGAACAGCAATTCATGCCAACGTTCTGCCAGTCCTTCTCTCCTTTCAGGAAAACCATGGCGCTAATCATGTGATACTCGTCAGGCCCAGCCCCCAGTATCGTATCTCCGTCATGCTAATTACGGAAAGTTTTCACACCAGCGTAAAATCTGCGCGACCATGCTAGAAGGCATGACAGTTGTTATGGCGAGGGAAACCTGAACCAAACTCCAGAAGATGATGATGATGCTGAGCCGGTGTGTATAGGCTTGAGGAAGAAGGGATAGAGACCAGTGCAATGTATCTGAGAGCAGCTAGATCAGCTAGATCCCTGACCTTTCACCTCTATTAGAGGCATGTCCCACAGACCGCAGTGTGGATGTGCACCTGGGAAAAATCTAGGATCTCTTTTCTTAGCGTATACACAACAAATCACCTCTTTGAGCTACTCTCTGTGTACCAGGCATTTGCATGTTAACGCACAGTGGTCAATACACTGATTGTTCCCATCCACCAGTTTCTTTGTTTTCCACCTAATGGACCTCAAATCTATGCCTGTTTGGAACCAGTTACTTTTTACATAAGGAAAAGCCTTTGAATCTTACAAATGTCATTGTAATATTATAAGTGGGCTTCTGTAAAGATGTGTGTCTGTGTGTGCAACCTTGTCATTTAGTAACTGACGTGAAGAATAAAGATAAGATTTGTTATAGTTAAGAGTAGCCCTATAAGTTATCCCACAGCTACTAAGACACATTTTGAGTGGTTGAAAAACCTCCTGTGATTCCGTTGGCCTCTCTGGTCAGCCCAGAGGATTGCCTTGTGTTGTGTAACAGCCTGGTGACTATTAGTGGGAAACTGGGTTGTTGAAGGGTGGAGGTGGTGGGGGAGTGTTGTGCGGGTCTCTTTTGTGTTTTATTTTCCTCCCAGCGAGTTTCTTTGAACTAAATCTGTGACGTGTGATCTGGGGCGTATGCGGTATTCATTTGTTGTTACACATCCACTGGGTTTCACCCTTAGGCAGTTGATATTCGGGTAGGTGTGGGGGGTGGGGGTAGGGTACTAGGAGGGGCCTCTGTTGTGCTGTAGCCTTGGTAGCCAGTGAGGAACTCGGTCGGCTATTTGGCAATCAGGACGATCACAAGTGAAGCGGTTACAGTTGGTTTGGTGTAAAAAAAGAACAACAGAGGGGGTGATTAAAAACTAAAATATGATTAAATCTCTTGAACTCGGCTGGAGAGGTTCAACGCTACAGTGGATAGAAGGGGTATGAGCGTTTGCTTGGGACTATGGATTGAATAGCTCTTAAAAGAATAAAGCACTGGCTGTGTATAGAGGTTGCTTCTCAGCCATGGCAACCAGAGGACCAAAGAGGGGCTGGGTCCTGCTTTGATTCAATACAAACACGGGTTTGTCTTACTTGTTGTTCCAGAGTTGCTGTACTTGGTCGTACAGTTGGTTTGTGTATTCACAAAGGATTTTTCCACCATTTTTCTTTTTACATAAAATATCCATAACTCACTAAAAGCATTTTGTAAATGTTTATTCCTTCTTTTACATTTTGTTTACCTTGTTATAGGGCCCTGGATATTCCTTTGGTTTTTATTGTAATGATTAATGATAATGATAAACGATAAATGTCAGGCGACAGACAATTTCCCTTTTTCCCCAACGCATTTAGTTACTTTTGTTAATGACCCTTTAATGACACAGGGGCTCAGCTGAATTGATGTTTTGGGAGCTGTGGACGATGGAGCGTTCTATTTCATTAATGACTCTGTAATTATGTCTTCCTTTTGAGACAACACTCATAATCAACACATCTCCACAGTACCAAACTGGGAGCTCCTTCCTGTAGGGGTCAAGGGAGGTCGCTCCAGGTTTGTATATAAAACATGTAACTATTGCTTTTGGTATGAGCAGGGTGTGTACACAAACAAGAGCCAATGCAGGTGCAGAAAAGAAGCCCATTATTCTAACAATGACTGTAGACTATGGCAATGACGATGGTCATGGCTACGACTTGAGTGGAAAATCACACAATGATACGCATGTCGTGATTATCGTCTACGCGATGACGTAAACACAATTAGAAAATAAAAGATTTAGCTGCAGTAGCAGAGTTCCTTAGCGCAGGTTTAAAGCTGCACGGTGATGTGTGTGTGTGTGTGTGTGTTGCAGGTGTGCAGGACAACGAGGACGTCCGAGTGATGCTGCGTGGCTCCAGCATGGTGAAGGTGCGCTCGCCCCGCTGGCAGAAGAGCCGGACCCTGCGGCTGTTGGAGGACGGGGTCACCGTGTGGTGTGAGACCACCAAGAGCTCCAGCAGGGCCAAGGCCCAGCAGACATGTAGGTGCCTCTTTAATGATTGGTTTTAAAGCAGGACCTTTCACACCAGCCGACGTGCTCGGCAAACATTTTGTGCAGTGAGATAAGCAGTACGTTCCCACTTTTTAGTGTTTGTACTTTTTATTTGAGTGTTTTTTTTGGGGGCTTTTCTTTATGACTTTTAGAGAACCTTGTGATCAATGAAAGATTCTCTTCAATCTTAAGTACAGCAGCTTTTTAAATGAATGCTAATAATACAAAAAAACTGCCAACAGTTGACGGACCTTAGGACATGTCGAAGGTTTTCTCAGAGGAAATCCCAGAAGCAGGAGGAAGTGAATTTGTGGTGATACGATGTAGAAACCTCTGTCTGTATGACTTACAGTATATGTGTGTTTCCCAAGCACTTCTATTTTCTTTGTGCTTTCAGGCACTTGGCTGTCACTATGCCTATCTTAATCAGCATTAATGCTGTCCTCATTAGCAAATGTTCATCATCAATATATAACATTGGCCTCTCACCGCTTTCTCTATCCCATTTGAAACATGTTTTGCATTGATGAGTAGCTTCGAAGGCATTTATACATGTATCATTATATGATTGGGGGGGGGGGGGGGGCTGGAGGCCTCCCTTCTTAAGATCATTCCCATGTTCCAAGAGGCAGTAATCCTCAAGCTCCTCGTTAGGGTTGGGAATGTCATTCTTTGATCTCTGAATTTATGACCCCTTCTTTCTCTCTCTCTGTCTCTCTGTCTGTGTGTGTGTGTGTGTGTGTGTGTGTGTGTGTGTGTGTGTGTGTGTGTGTGTGTGTGTGTGTGTGTGTCTCCCTCCCATTGACGGTTGGTGGTGGCTGGAGGATATCTACAGTTTTATCTCTCTCGCAGTTATTATCATCCACATAATAAGATGTGTGTGTGGTCAACTGCATGAGTGTTCACCTTGACACAGACTCAGACACACATACACACTGACAAACACACACACACACACACACACACACACGTCGTGCACCCCGTGACCAAGCTCTTGGTTGTGATGTAATTGACGGAACTACGTTGTTTGACTCAAAGTGTACTTTGAGGGCATTTGGCATGTGGGACACCGCCATGGATTAATGCCCGCTGACCTCACCGTTGTAGGGACCCTGAGTTAAACTGGCTGCAGGCTTTGTAAACAGGGCCCTGCCCCAGGGTCTCATGAGAAACAAACCCTGGAGAAGAGCTTTACCGCAAACGCTCAGGACTAATGACTCCGACTTGCAGGTATGCCGTTGGGCAACGTCACTCATTTAGTGTCATGGGTAAATCTACGACTGAGACGAACACGTTCAAAGCATGACATGCTACATAAGGACAGAACGCACGACAGTGTCTCTGTGGCAATCACATAGGCCTGTTTATTCTATGGGAAGAGAGCAACAAAGTTGAAGGTCCATTTCTGGCCATTGTTTTCTTTGCAAGAGAATAGTCTTTGCACGATCAAAAATGATGTTAACGTGAGGCTCTATTTATAGATGTCCTTCATCTGTCCTTCGGGCTGTGTGTCTGTCCTCTCCTCTCTGTCCCTTTGGGACCTGTTACGGCCTGTATGACCAGCGCCAACGTAACTCTGTGTTCTGTTGTGTCTGTCTGGAATGTCCTGTATGTGCCTCTTGGTCTGCACCGTGTTTGCTCTTATGGGGTGAGGAAGGGGGAGGGTTGTGCAGCCTTGGACGGAGCCAGTGAGTTGTAAATATACGCCGAACACCGGCAGTGGGAGACTGTGTTGAGAGCTGTTACTGTGTTGTAACGCGCTGTGTGCGTTAAGACTCGGAACAGTAACTCTCGCAGGCGAAGAAATAAAAGTGAATCAATCACAGAAGATAGAATCAATAACGTGTGTGTGTGTGTGTGTGTGTGTGTGTGTGTGTGTGTGTGTGTGTGTGTGTGTGTAATACTGTGTACCTGTTTATACAGTGTGTGTGCAGTGCAAACACAAAGCCGCTAGAAGATATTTCAAACATTTGATCATTTATCAATTTGTTTTCGAGAAATGGGAGGAATGCCTTCCCACCACAGCATCGGGAAGTATATATATATATTTTGCGGTAACTTGAGAAATGGCCCATGTGTCAGAGAGTGACTGGTTGGATTTAATTAAGGGCATAGCTCACACCAGAGTGGCGCAGTGGGTTGTTGATTTTTAGCGGCTGCTGTTGAGGGTTAATTTTATCCAGATGGGAAGAACTACCTCTTGTCCATTGGTAGACTTGCCATGGCTGCGTGCTTGATGTTTTAAAACAGCTCTGCTGGTTACCGTGCAATGCACTGCGATGTTACTTCTTGACTGGGTAGAGTTTATGATGCCCTGAAACATTTGAACACTTGACTCGCACTGGTTAATCGATTTTCTATTTCATTTTTTTTCACTATTTGCATCTATTGCTGTTTTGGTATTCAGTCAAAGAACATCCGACCGGAAAATTGTTTTGCGACTTTGAAAAATGTGTTCACATTGTTTACAGATTAAATGAAAATGAATATGTAGTCCACTTAAAGCATATTTAGCTTCACACTGAAACTTCCGTTCGCTCAGTTTAAATAAGCCCTGATGTGACAATAAGTAGGTAATAAGAAATGTCTCCATTTCTCTCTCCTTTCCTTTCCTCTCCTCTCCTCTCCTCTCCTCTCCTCTCCTCTCCTCTCCTCTCCTCTCCTCTCCTCTCCTCTCCCAGTCGCGGTGACGGAGGTGGAGTGCGTGCGGGAGGGCTGTCAGTCGGAGGCGCTGCGGAGCCTGGCCGGCTCGGTCCCGGACAGCCACTGTTTCACCGTGGTGTTCCGCGGGCCCCGGAAGAGCCTGGACCTGCTTTGCCCCTGTGAGGGCGAGGCCCAGAGCTGGGTGCGAGGGATCCGGACCTTGAAGGAACGAGTGGCCAACATGTCCCAGAAGGAAAAGCTCGACCAATATCCTACGATTTAGTTGTGCGTTGTATTATTATTTTATAACCTGCAGCCCTAGTCTGTGCTGAGGGGCAGGTTAATGATTTCCATGGCGATCATATCTCCCACGAGCACTAACACTAAAACCGGGGAAACATGCATGGCTAAGATGACTAGCCACAAACACCTACTAATTATAGTCCCAATATCCTTGAGTGTGGATCGTAAAACTGCTGTCTAAGATGAGAGAGAGAGAGAGAGAGAGAGAGAGAGAGAGAGAGAGAGAGAGAGAGAGAGAGAGAGAGAGAGAGAGAGAGAGAGAGAGAGAGAGAGAGAGAGAGAGAGAGAGAGAGAGAGAGAGAGAGAGAGAGAGAGAGAGAGAGAGAGAGAGAGAGAGAGAGAGAGAGAGAGAGAGAGAGAGAGAGAGAGAGGGCTAAATGAATTCCTTGGAGGGAGTGGTGTAGCTGAGGCATGAGATTCTGTGAATGTAGGTCACATGCGCACTCATGAATTTAAGTTGCGTTGTTGGTTGGATTGGACTGCTAGAAAGTAAACAACGCAATGTTCTTGGTTGCTATCTTTTTAACTCTCTAATCCGTTAACAAAATGTGCTTTTTGAGATTACCCTCACTCCAAGGCGTTCTCATCTCACGACGGAACGCCAGGAACGTGATGCTCCAAATGAGCGTTGTTATTTGTTTTCATATTTATTGTCCTTGTTGTTGTTCTTATTCCAGTCATGTTCGTGTTGTTCTCTCCAGGGATTGTTAGCTATTATACACAGCTCATAGGAAGTAAGCTACTGGAAATTGCGTTGCGGTACAACGCTACAATCCTGGGCACTCTCTCAGCTTGAGATAAGCTTATTATAATAATATTATTTGCAAATTCCTACAAAAGCAAGATGAATCGCTCCCGAAGCACACCGACCGCATTACATGTTCTGATGATGTTGGGATGCGATGGGGTTCTGTTGTCTTCCTTAACCCTGTCCCTGGGCCACTTGGATCAGTGGGTACCTGAGGCGGGCCGACGAGAACCAGGACGGCAAGATGAGTTACGACGAGGTGAAGAGACTGCTGCAGATGATCAACATCGACCTGAACGAGCAGTACGCCCGCTCCCTGTTCAAGGTCAGTGTCTGGGGGTTCTGGGGGAACCAGAACTACTTACTTAACTTCTACTTAACGGAAGCTACGGAAGCTGAAACTCACAAGACGGAATAGAGAGTTGTGGAGATATGGGAGGCTTAGCCCGTTGAACTTTTCCTATCGTTGGGACGTCCCTGGAGAAGAGTATTTTAGTTTTTTAGTTCCTATCGATTGATCTGTCCTCCCTGATCCATCGGGAGTATGTACATATGAGTGTCTCTCTCTCTCTCTCTCTCTCTCTCTCTCTCTCTCTCTCTCTCTCTCTCTCTCTCTCTCTCTCTCTCTCTCTCTCTCTCTCTCTCTCTCTCTCTCTCTCTCTCTCTCTCTCTCTCTCTCTCTCTCTCTCTCTCTCTCTCTCCAGAAGTGCAACCGGTCGTGCGACAACCGCCTGGACCACAAGGAGATCGAGGAGTTCTGCCGGGAGCTGCTGCGGCGGCCGGAGCTGGACGCCGTGTTCCGCCACTACTCCAGCAACGGCTGCGTGCTGTCCACCGCCGAGCTGAGGGACTTCCTGGGGGACCAGGGCGAGGACGCGTCCCTCCAGCACGCCCAGACGCTCATCCTCCGATTCGAGCTCAACGACTGGGGTGGGTCTCGAACACGGAGGCAGAAGCAACCGTGGGTTGGGGGGGTGGGGGGGGGGGGGTGAAGCCTTCCACCGCTGAGCCGCCTTCATGGACCTCATTGGATCGGAAATGAAGCACATCTCTGGATGGATAGGGCCTTGGGCGCGTTGGGTTTATTAGTTACACACTTCAAACCAAACTGTTTGGAGGAAAAACGAAATGACCCCCTCGCGGACCCCGACTTTCATGTTTCTATGTTCTGCGTCCGGCGGTCAGCGGCCCTTTCAATGCGGTTTCAATAAGCGAAGAACAAGTGGGTCGCAGCGACGCTTAATCAACAGGGGCCCGGGTCGCCCTATCAGCCAACTGCAAGTTATGCATGCCGTAACGCTAATGTGTTATTAGCGTTATTAGCGTTATTAGTTCTTAGTAATTAGCTAAAATCCCGCCTCGCGAGGGCATCGTCTCACGCAAAGCTTTCGTTAGGTGTTGCGGTGTCTGGTTCTCCTTTTTAAGTACAAACCATTTCTTCTTGACCCGGGTCACCCTAGTGCGGTGTGCTGTAGGACTAACATTGACCAATACGTCTGTTACCCTTCCTACGTGCACACCTTGTCTTTGGGCCGCCCTAACATGAAATGAGCGTTGCAGCTGCTCTGTCTGTGTACCGAGGCTACTGAAAGGCTAGCGATAACATGCTGCTTCCCCCCCTCTCCACGCAGCCCAGAAGAACCAGTTCATGACCCAGAACGGGTTCACCATGTACATGCTATCGCTGGAGAACGACGTGTTCAACCCGGACCACGCCCGGGTCCACCAGGACATGAGCCGCCCACTGACCGACTACTACATCTCCTCCTCGCACAACACCTACCTGACCAAGGACCAGGTGACCGGCACCAGCAGCACCGAGCCCTACATCAGGTACTGAGACCTACGTCACGCACTGAGCCCTACGTCAGGTAGACCTACGTCAGGTACTGAGTCCTAGATCAGGCACTGGGACACAGAGGCGTAGGCTTATCAAGGCCATGACAAGCCCTGGTGAACATGCACAACCTGTGGGTACTTGTGACGCCACGCCCCCTACACTTTTAGGAAAAGATGGAGAACGGGTTTATTCATTAAGGCATCCATTGTTTGTTTTACTTGTCTTTTGGGATCATTCTTCAGCTCCAAAGCTTCTCATCAAATAATAAAAACACATCAATCTAGGCTCGTGAATCCTTTTGAGACGGCGATTGCATTAAAGGCTTTACCAATAAACATGCCTTGAGTTGAACGTAGTCTACGTGAAGCAACATGGAGTTGTGTGTGGGTTTACATATTCCAGGAATCTTTACCCATGCCTCAATCATTTTGGCAACATGGGCAGATATTCATATTTGAGAGGCATGAGAAACTGTGTGTAACAATTTCCATTTGAAACCAACAGCCGATCTTTAACTATTCAACTCACACACATAGGTATGTACATGCCATGTACTGGTTTTTGATTTCCAGTCCATGCTCGGCTGACTCACAGATGTGAGAAGTGGGAACGGGTAAATCTCTTGACTGTGGTCTAGAATCAAGTCAAGGCTTGGTCTGACTTCTGCAGCCAAGCTGTGTAAAATAATACCGTACTATTCTTGACTAGGTTCGGGAAATGATCTAGCTGTTGATTATTGTGCGTGTGTGTGCGTGGGTGTGTGCTTGCGTGTGTGTATGCGTGTGCTTGTGTGCGTGTGTGTGCGTGTGTGCGTGCGGGTGCGTGTGTGTGTGTGTGTGTGTGTGTGTGTGTGTGTGTGTGTGTGTGCGCTGCAGGGCTCTGAACCAAGGCTGCCGCTGCGTGGAGCTGGACTGCTGGGACGGAGACAGAGGCGAGCCGGTCATCTACCACGGACACACGCTCACCTCCAAGGTCCCCTTCAAAGAGGTGATCAAGACCATCAGCCAGTACGCCTTCAAGGTAAGCAAACTGCGTTCCTTACGCTGACGTTCAGTCCTTTGGCAGACACTTTTCCCAAAGCAGCATGTGAAGCATGCAATCAAAATTGGAATAGCAAAAAAAGTGCTCAAAGGTTTCTGAAATGTTGGTACATTTCTAACTGGACCGAGTAGCTTTCAAAAGCCGAAGGACGAGTAAACAGATTACGTTTTTTGTAAATAGTGACATCCCAAGATAATCTCAACGTAATCAAAAGTGTTACATAAGAGTTTAAAATAACAAAGTGCAGTTAAAGAAATACAAATAAAACCGCATGCTTTTTTTTCTAAATATTCACATTAGCAATCTACACTATATTGCCAAAAGTTTTGGGACGCCTGCCTTTACATGCACATGAAGGTTAATGACATCCCATTCTTAATCTGTAGGGTTTAATATGGAGTCTGCCCACCGTTTGCAGCTATAACAGCTTCAACTCTTCTGGGAAGGCTGTCCACAAGGTTTAGGAGTGTGTTTATAGGAATTTTTGGCCATTCTTCTTGAAGTGCATTTGTGAGGTCAGGCACAGATGTTGGACGAGAAGGCCTGGTTCGCAGTCTCCACTCTAATTCATCCCAAAGGTGTTCTATCGGGTTGAGGTCAGGACTCTGTGTAGGCCAGTCAAGTTCCTCCACACCAAACTCGCTCATCCATGTCTTTATGTCTTTGTCTTTGTGCACTGGTGCGCAGTCATGTTGGAACAGGAAGGGGCCTTCCCCAAACTGTTCCCACAAAGTTGGGAGTATGAAATTGTCCAAAATGTCTTGGTATCCTTTCACTGGAACTAAGGGGCCAAGCCCAACCCCTGAAAAACAACCCCACACCATAATCCCCCCTCCACCAAACTTTACACTTGGCACAATGCAGTCTGGCAAGTACCGTTCTCCTGGCAACTGCCAAACCCAGACTCATCCATCGGATTGCCAGACAGAGAAGCGTGATTTGTCACTCTAGAGAACACGTCTCCACTGCTCTGGTGTCCAGTGGCGTTGTGCTGTACACCACTTCATCCGACCCTTTGCATTGCACTTGGTGATGTAAGGCTTGGATGCAGCTGCTTCGCCATGGAATCCCATTCCATGCAGCTCTCTACGCACTGTTCTTGAGCTAATCTGAAGGCCACACAGAGTTTTGAGGTCTGTAGATATTGACTCTGCAGAAAGTTGGCGACTTCTGCGCACTGTGCGCCTCAGCATGCGTTGACCCAGCTCTGTAATTTTACGTGGCCTACCACTTCGTGGCTGAGTTTCTGTTGTTCCCAATTGCTTCCACTTTGTTATAATACCACTAGCAGTTGACCGTGGAATATTTAGTAGTGAGAAATTTCACGACTGGACTTATTGCACAGGTGGCAACCTATCACGGTCCCACGCTTGAATTCACTGAGCTCCTGAGAGCGACCCATTCTTTCACACATGTATGTAGAAGCAGTCTGCATGCCTAGGTGCTTGATTTTATACACCTGTGGCCATGGAAGTGTTTGGAACACCTGAATTCAATGATTCGGAGGGGTGTCCCAATACTTTTGGCAATATAGTGTAGCATGGTACCATCCTACAGTAAAGGCAGAGCAACGCGTAGTAAAAACGACTTGTGCTTGGCTCGCGGCCCGCTGGCCTGCCTCCACCAGCCCTGAACGATCTCCGTCATACTCCTGGCCCCCGGGCAGACCGGCAGCCACGCTGTGCTTGAGTTAAATACTGTACCGTTCACCGGTATGGCGCTGTCTCTCTCGCGTGGCTCCTGGCAGGCGTCTCCGTACCCTCTGATCCTGTCCCTGGAGAACCACTGCTCCATGGAGCAGCAGGCGGTCATGGCCAGGGACCTGCACTCCATCCTGGGCAGCAAGCTGCTCACCAGGCCCCTCCGAGAGCAGCCGCTGAAGGACCTGCCGTCACCCGAGGTAGAGGGACAGAGCATTCGCACACACATACATACATACATACATACACACACACACACACACACACACACACACACACACACACACACACACACACACACACACACACACACACACACACACACACACACACACACACACACACGCGCACGCACTGACACACACATACAGGGGCCGATACACACATACAATGCACACACACACGCATACAGGGTTCAAGACACACATACGCATGTACACACAGATACATATAGACACACACAGTAGATATTTGAACCACACACACACACACACACACACACACACACACACACACAGAGAAACCTACACACACACAGTAACACTTTCTGTTGGGATATTTGGTTTAGGCGGAACATGACCCCTAAGCCAAGTGAGAGTTGACACTTTGTTCACTTTCTTATCTACAGAAAAATCAAGTCTTTCCTTCTTAACACATAACACAGCTAGAAACATCTGGTGCAAAAAGCATCAGGTTTGACTTAGAAGGTTGTTCTTTGTGAATGTACACAAGCTGTATATAGTAAAATGGTTATAAGCCCCAAGCGCCATCCACTGGTCCAAGGTGGAACTACACTGTGCGGAAAACAAATGGACAGATTCAAAGCACACATGCCTCTGCCCATTGCTCTCAGCCAGATAAAATTATTTCTTACCTTATACACACACACACACACACACACACACCTACAGCTCTCTAGTCACCATCATCTGCCCCACTGAGTCCAATGCAACATATTAATCAACTGCAGTCCTAATGTGTGTGTGTGTGTGTGTGTGTGTGTGTGTGTGTGTGGTTGTGTCCGTCTGTCTGCGTCCGTGTCTGTGTCCGTATCCGTCTGCGTCCCCAGGAGCTGCGGGGGCGTATCCTGGTGAAGGGGAAGAAGGAGACCCCTCACCTGGGCCAGCTGGGGAAGGAGGGCAGCTTCTCGTCCAGCTCCGAGGACGAGGCGCTGGCCGGCAACAAGAAGGACCCCGGAAAGGTGATCCCACTAGAGGACATGGGGTGTGTGTTTTAAGTGGAGAGGTTTCTTTATTTTAAAGAGATGCAGGTGGGGCATAACTGTAGCAATAAAAGTAAAAACAATTTTTTTATCAAGATATCGAAAACAGAACCGTCAACAGAAAGCGAATCAAATGTACCCATGTTTAAGTTTGAGAAACATGGCATGTTTGACATGTTTGTATTTAGTTGGTGTGTTTTGATATTTTTTGTTTTGTGCTCCCCAGGTGGTCTCGTCCAAACTGAGTCCAGAGCTGTCGGAGCTGGTGGTTTACTGCCGCAGCGTATCGTTCCGTGGGTTCCAGAACTCGTCTGAAAAAGCAGCCAACGAGATGTCCTCCTTCTCCGAGTTTGAGGCGCTGAGGCTCATTAAGGATTCAGGTAATGACTCAACCTGTGTGGGTACGATCAACACAACGCCCAGTACACCTGGCGCCGTGCCTTACGCCATTTGATCTTCTGTTTGTTGGCTGACACAGGGAAGCTGTTTGTCAAGCACAACAGCCGACAGCTCAGCCGAATCTACCCGTCTGGCCAGCGTCTCCAGTCCTCCAACTACGACCCCCAGGACATGTGGAACAGCGGCTGCCAGATGGGTATGAACACTGCAAGCCAAGCGGCTCAAAATGGAATCCGAGGCTAACTACAACAATCACAATGGGACGTAGCCATGGGAATAACACGCAAGTCTCCTTCCTACAAGTCTTAGCCCAAAACACACTTAAAAAAAAAAAAACGTGTTCTCTCTAGGGGCGTTTGTCCGATCTGGGCTACTGTAGAAACATGGCGGGGCAACAGGCCGGCCTCCTTGGAAGAGGACCTGCTCCTTATGTGGATATAAAGGACTCATTCTAACATAAAGAAAACACGAAAGTTCTTATTTTCATGGGATTATACATTAATTAAAACATACATATGAATATTATCTTCCATTTCTGCGAAGTCCGTTCCGGTAGATGCCACTAAATTCCACACACTGCGCCTTTTGAGAGCAGTATAATTGGCAGACACGAATGGCAGCAGTCATTTGGCTTAGTGGTTAGAGTAGGTGTGTGAATCTTTCTGTAGCTCCCGATTTGATTCTATTTCGATTCTTGGCGATTCATTTCGAAATTGAGTTCTCGATCAGTACATAGGGGTGCTCATTTCAGGGCCTACTCCAGTCCGCTGTGCGCTAAGAAAGACGGTGTGGTGAATGGTGGCATGAAAGCAGGGTAAAGGGAGTACAAGATTATGTGTTTTCTTTTTTTAAATTTTATAGCAACTGATTGCAATAATGTACACACACAAAGGCAAACCAAAGTAAGAAAATATATAATAATAAAAAAAAAGATTATTGGAAGTTGTTAATCGATTCAGAATCATAGAAGATAAGAATCGCGCTCCTTACTTGAATGAACCCCTAGGTTAGAGCATTCGCCTCCAATCCTGGAGTCGTTGAGCCGAGTGATGGGATCCAATGCTAACTGTTAGCAAGAATTTGCTAACAATGCTAACATTTAGCTGGTCAGTCGGATACAATTTGCATGGATGAAGGGTATGAATACCAGAATACTAGGAGTTCAAAAAGGGATCCAATGCTAACTGCTAATGCTATTTTGCCAACAATGCTAACATTGGTCATTTATTTAGTCAGTCAAAAAACATTGCCTGGAATATTACCTCAGTGTAGTGCTGAAACGATTAATCAATTAATCGATCTATTATTATTGTTATTATTATTATTATTATTATTATTATTATTATTATTATATTTGCTTTATTTCATATTTGTTAATTATTTAATTATTTGTTTTAGTAATTTATCAAGTAAAAATAGTACCAAATATTTGCTTCCCTTGAAATAATCGGTTTAATAATAATAACTGACATTGAAAAGAATTGCAAGCCGCAGCCCTACTACAGTGTACAAAACAACACAGTGAGATAACTTACTTTTAAAATGAAAAACCGACCATAAAAAAAGAAAAAGTGCTGACAATTGTAGCACACAATTAAATGTAAAAGAAAACATGTTCAGACGTTGCCGGTGTGTTCCCCACATGCAGTGGCCCTGAACTTCCAGACCCCAGGGGAGCAGATGGATCTGAACCAGGGTCGCTTCCTCCCCAACGGCCGCTGCGGCTACATCCTCAAGCCCAGCTTCCTGCGCACGCCCACGTCTACCTTCGACCCCGAGAACACCGGCGGGGGACCTGGGCACGTCCCTACGCAGCTGACGCTACGCGTGAGTCCTCCGTTAGGGAATAAACTGCTCAGGCCCCTTAGCGCCGGGCTCCACTGAAAATGCTACGTCGCCGTCAACCCACCGTTACACGTGCGTCACAGGAAGCGTCCCGAAACGTTTCTTTGTTCTTGGAAAACAAATCAATGTACAAAGAATGATGTCATGAGTTATGAGTGAAAGTGGTGAGTTGACGACGCCAGCGTTCGTCATCAGGAATTGAAGCTCAGCGGTTGTTTTAGTTTGCGTTTGATGGCTGCGGAGCACCTGGTTATTACGGCAGTGTTTGTCAGCCAAATTAAAAAAGTGGACGCAACGCCCGTTAGATGTGACGCTGATGGCCCCCCTTGGAGCTGAGGAGCTGTATTGCTAGCTTAAATTATGATTAGCCAGCCATAGCTTTGACCTTTTTACCACCTTTTTTAAGAAAAATAAATCTACTCCACATTATCCCCCTCGTCAGATCTTGTCTGCACAGCAGTTGCCGAAACCCATCCAGACCAAGGCCAGCTCCATCGTGGACCCCCAGGTGTGGGTGGAAATCCACGGCGTTTCCATTGATAATTCCAGAGACAAAACACACCACATTGACAACAATGGTAATCAAATCCTTTTCTTTCTTTTTAATATACGTATTTGCCATCTTTGAAGGTTTTAGTAGCTTGTAGTTAGTAGTTATGTAATGGAGTTGTGTTTTTACGACCCACTGGATTGAGTTGAACACTGTGGTGATATGAAGGCAACGGTTGAATTAATTTCAATGCACAAAATATTTGTTGTTTTTTTATTTTTATTTGATTCTTAGCCGATATGAAGTCCTATCCCCTTTTTGTTTCATTGGAACACCTGGCAGCTGTAGGAAAATAGTTTATTCACTTACGAAAGGCAGATGGTTCTAGTCTGTAGAAAACCAACGTGTCTGACAGCTCTCATGCTCTCATGCTCCAGGTTTTAATCCGCGGTGGGACTGCACCCTGAGCTTCCAGCTGCAGGTCCCGGAGCTGGCCTTGGTGCGCTTCGTAGTGGAGGACCACGAACACACCGCCAAGAATGAATTCGTGGGCCAATTCACCCTTCCTTTTACTAGCCTACGCACAGGTACATAAGCAAACATGGCTGCTATTAGCATTGCAGCATTGCGTTAGTCTTGCAGATCCACATTTTGTCCATTTTTAATGACATCATGTGGTATGTTATGATTTTTTACACAGGTTATCGTCATATTCACTTACTAAAGGCGGATGGTTCTAGTCTGTCGCCTGCGTCGCTCTTTATCCACGTCAAGGTGAGCCGCAAGGGAGTTCCCATCAAAACGGTTTCAGAGCGCGTAGCCATGGCCAAGGGCAAGGTGTGACCTGTGTACGCCGAGTAGAAGCTCAACAACAAAGGAAAGAAGAGCCAAGAATGTGATGGGAGAGAGAGTGCTGCTGACTCAACGTGAAGTGCCTACACAAAGCCAGTTCCACGACAGAAGGAAGGATTGTGGAGAAGGTCAAGGCCTTTAGGTTATTTGTGTTGCAATATGTTGCAAAGCCATGATGCATGAGAGGGGAGTATTGTAACCTTTTTTGTGCTAATTTCTCAATTTCACAGGACTTGTGCCGTTACAGATTGACTAATACTGACCTCGAATGCAATCTTGATCTGTTTAGGTCGATGAAGCGTTTTTGTAACAGGAAACTAATCTATTTTATACTTGCGTTTTTAACTTATAGAATATCAATATTAGTAAAAAACAAAGTCTTATTTAACCATGCTATCTTTTAACAATGGCAAAGTGCCCACTTAATGCTTGTTTTTTTTGGTGTATGAATTCTTTTCAGAAAATGAATAACATAATATGCTGCTATTTATAGAAATGACTTATTAATGGTAATCATTTGACTGAAGTTTTGTTTGGTCAGCTCATCCACCTAAAACAACATTTGAAATGCTCATTAAGTGTTTTTTTTTTTTTTGTATTTGATTGATTGTTTATTCGATTGACCAATGACTAATTCTCTTTCATGAGAAACTTTGAAACTGTAACCTAGAAACTGTAACCTAGAAACTGTGACCGAAACCTCAACACGTATTACACTACGGATCACCAGTGTTTATAAACAGTATTACTTATGCTAAACAACATCTTTGTTTTTCATTGAAGCACGTGATCCGCCGTTTTTAAGACTGTCTGCCTATTTCTTACTACCAGCATTTGACAAAAAATGCTGGTAAAGTGTAGGTTATTTAAATGTAAATATATGCTACTTTAAGATAACTTAATTAATATAAATAGTATAGTGTGTATATATAGTATACTATAGTGTTTATACAAAGATTTTAGCATTTTAACTATCTCATTAGCATTGAACTCTTTGAAGAGAGTAATGGCACATTATGAACTACTCTATTTACTAGGTAAACAGAGTATGTTATTACTAACCTACAAGTTGCTTTGGATAAAAGTGTCTGCTAAATGATTAAATGTATATTTAAATGTATATCTAAATGTATATAAAAAACAACTAAGATATTGTTGAAAAAATCGGTGTTCTTGTTTGTTTCTGTAATTCCCTGGATGACACCTTTCACGCCACTAGACATGTCTCAAACAACTCTAGGGAGCAGAATTCCAGGATTGGGAAATTGGGGAACTCAATAGCATTCCAATACTCAATATTCAAAAGTGTGTGTGTGTGTGTGTGTGTGTGTGTGTGTGTGTGTGTGTGTGTGTGTGTGTGTGTGTGTGTGTGTGTGTGTGTGTGTGTGTGTGTGTGTGTGTGTGTGTGTGTGTGTGTGTGTGTGTGTGTGTGTGTGCATTCCCACTAAATGTTTACAATATGATTGCAGCTAAAACAAGGTGCATGAATATAATCAAATTGAACAAAGTTACAATAGCAATAGAATCACATAATAGGAAGTGTATTTATTTTTATATGACATGTCCTCAGAGTAGCCTACCTCCTAACCAATAGTATGCAGGGGTGTTTAAATATGTTGAGGGCATTTACATCTCCTGAAGCTAAAATATAGAAGGGGTGAAGTAGATTTGGTGAATGCTTTTGGGAGTAATGGGAGGTAGCCATTTAGTAAAAGGTAATCACTAAAAGAAACAGCAGAGGTCATAATTACAAGGTTAAGACTGGGTCATAGTGCATTGAATAAAACATAAGGCCTCCAAGTTATTGGGAAACACCCTACAGGTTTGTGTGGGCATTGTCAGGAAGAGGAGTGACTAGAACATGTTATTATGTATTGCTGTAGGAACCAGGGAGATCGGGAGGACATGGTGGAATACTTTTTAACCCAGGCAGGTGTATATTATTCCCATTTATAAAGAAAACCAGTTTGTAGTGAAGGATATAGAGTGAACCGTTATATACAGAAGGGGGCGGTAATGCACGAATAGTGGATGCCAACCGCCGTTCAAACTCTAGAAGGAGAAGAAGAAGAAGTCGCCCCATCACTTCCTAGTTGAAGATGGCGGATGAGAATGAGACAGCACCAATGCCGGAGAAAGAAGATTTAGAAGATCATGGGCATTGCAGCGACTGTGAAAACGAAGACCACCACTTTGATGATGGGTAAGGACATGTTCGAGTAGTTTGAAAACATTACAAAATATTATACAGTGTTGCATGCTTTTTCTAAATGTGTACAAGCTAAACCCCTGGCGTGCTAGCTCTACAAGGAGCCGAGACCCGATGAAAATGGTCCCACCCACTTGCCTTTACCCTATTGGTCCGAGTAGTAGGCACTATTGGTTTTGTGCGATATGATTGGATTTGAATGTATTCACTTCCTTATTTGGGCGGGCCCTAGCTGTCAATTTTCATCTCGCTTTTGACAGTCGAGGGGCTAATGCAACGAAGGATGGCTGAAGCCGAAGCTTTCTTACAGCCAGCTAGAAGACCAAACACGATATATGGCTTCCCACTGTTTCTTGAAAATATCTACGGAGTTCAATGAAATTGACATGTCATCGATGGCATGGCATGGTCTGTGCTTTCGAAAGAGCTCAATGAGAACGTGACCTGTAGCCTCCACATACCCTGCTAGCTGTCAGATCTCTATTGTCTGAGGGTCTGCTAGTGCCACCAGCAGTGTTGTGTCATCTAGTTGTAGTCACCATTCGCCCATCTGCTGCGCGTCCCTTTTGCTCATATTTCACCACAAAACGCTTTTTGTACTATCCCAATTACTATCCCAATTACTACTACTACAACCGCAAGACATTAAGAACATTTAATCGAAGGCAGGCTGAATTGAGCGTCTTGGTTTCTACTTTTGACGTGTTTTTTTTAAGGCTATAGTGCAAACGGAGACGCTTTTTTGTGTCATTCTTCTCCCTCATTAACACTGTTTGGAAAACAGCATTTGTCTATTGACATGGAAACCTGTAGAACGATTCATTTAGTTGTAATGTCACTGGCCTCTTGTCTGGTACACACATTCATATGCACTCTTGCCCTGTGGTCATGTGAATCACCATCTGTCCTGTGGTTACAAATACCAGCCATTGCCCGGTCCTAATGAGATTACTCTCTTTAAGCATACAATCTTCCTAAATCCACAAGATGAGGTAGTTCAGTGAGTTTGGCTTCGCTTTATAAGGTTAAGGTGGTTGGGTCTGTATCTAGCCCTAAATATTCCTCCAGACGTTCCATCAGATCTGCTTGTGATGTGCCTCTTTTGTCTTTTGTTATATTCCCCATATTGTATAAAAAAAATAAACACAAATTCTGACCATGATGCAGAAAAATCACTGAACTAGAGCTGGCTCTCCTGTTTTTGTTGTTGTTTCATCAGTGACAAGGGTCTGGGGGATGACACTGGGGCCAAGAAGAAGAAAAGGAAGCAGAGGAAGAAGAAGTCCTCTGCAACAGAGGAAGCACAGGATCCCATCGCCAAAGTACGTGTTAAAATAGAGGAACGACCAGTGCAGAAGCCAGTATAAATGTTCCCCCCGCTCAGCCTTCCTTTTGTTTTTTTGTCCTCTTTTGTGGCTTAGAGGGAGGGTTCTGGAAAACCAGAGTGACAGCTTATTCTTTGCAATTCCAAAGCTACCTGTGGTGGGGAGGGGGACGACGACGACGACAACGACACACCAATATTGTTCACTTGATCTATTGTGTGGTCCACAGTCGAGTGATTTATTCTTCCTCCTGGCACCCGTCTTTCAGGTCAATTCTTTGCCAGCCGATAAACTCCAGGAGATCCAGAAGGCCATCGAGTTGTTCTCTGTAGGCCAGGGCCCTGCCAAGACCATGGAGGAGGCGAGTCGGAGGAGCTACCAGTTCTGGGACACGCAGCCTGTGCCCAAGCTAGGTAAGGCTTTTCAAACGCCCCAGTGGTGAAAATGTTCGATTGTTTGCTTGAAACGGTCGAGGCTTTATTTGCATAATATGTGTACATGTACACAAGAGCACACAGGCATATTGTGCAAATGTACATGTGTTAAACAGTTAAACCGTCCAATGTAGAAATGGCTCCGTGTTGTAACCATCTTCAATGACTTGGAATAGTGCTGTGTCTCTCCTGGTTCTTCATGAACACTAAAGCAGTGGTCCCCAACCTTTTTTGTCCCACGGACCGGTTTAATGTAGGCATTATTTTCACGGACCGGCCTTCAAGGTGTTGCAGATAAATACAGCAAAAATAAAATAACACGACCGGCATAAAAACAAATGTTAAGTGCATAAAAAATACAACTCACCATAACGCTGAATCAGTTGCCTCATTTGCTAGCTTGTCACCACATATTATGCAGAGCAGACTTGGTGCGTGAGAGTCACCTGTTGCGATATACCCGTATTTTAAGTATGACTCCTGGTATTGTCTGTTAAAATAAATTTTCTTTTTCTTGGAGGTCGTAGGCTCTTCTTCTGGCTCCTCAGTTGGCCTTTTCCCCTTTGCAAAGAAGCTCTCCAAAGACGTTTGTTTTTTACTCATTTTCGCTAGTTTGCGGGCTTATTTTTTGAGTAACGTATCACGTGACCAAGACAAGCGTCTTGACGTGTCAAGAGGCACAGGCGAATGTTACATCGGAGAAAATCCGGTAGTTAAAAAAATAAAATAAAACACCTTTCAGACTAATAATCAATACAACGGAAATTATATGAATTATTTATACTTTCTGTGCGGCCCGGTAACAAATGCCTCACGGACCGGTACCGGGCCATGGCCCGGTGGTTGGGGATCACTGCACTAAAGCCTCCAGTATGGTCGGCGTGACGCGCCGCCCGTGAAGTGTGCAGACAGTCCGCGCACGGCCATGGCATTTATAGTCTCCACTTGGCACTGACAGTGATGTGTACGTGCAGTGACATACGACATATTGCCGTATGAACCGGGCTCGAGGGCCATGATGATGTCATTTTTGGTTTGCGACTATGAACTAGGTTTAAACTGTCCTCTTCTCCTGGCAGGCGAGGTGGTGACATCACACGGCTCCATTGAACCAGACAAGGATAACATCCGTGAGGAGCCCTACAGCCTTCCACAGGGATTCTGCTGGGATGCGCTCGATTTGGGCGACCCCGCAGTGGTAAAGTCTATATATAGACATGCATGACACTGCTATGTATCTGCCTTGGGACTATTTGCTCGCCTTTATTGATTTGGCCCATGTCTGTAGTTTGAGAAAGAAATTCGTTTTTGAGGGTGAAGCAATTCCGTTTATAAAGGGATTTGGTCTGTTATGCTTGCTGTATGGTTTACAGGGTTAACCTTTTTTTGGAGTGGTTTCATAAAACTTTCATAACTTTCATACGTTTTTCATTCATTTTATGAATCTGCATGCTTGTGTGCACTCTCTTTTTATGCGGTTAATATAGGTATTCAAACAAAGCATATTTGTTCAAAACAAGAATAACCACTGAGGCGTAATGTGGAAGCAGGCACGTTGAGCAGATGCAAGGCCCACTGTGTGTAGCTAGTAGAGGTCCCTCTCTGATGTTAAAGCAGATGTTACAGCTCACTATTTAATCAGTTTGTGATTTTAAAGATGCAGTGTGGAGAATTTAGTGGCATCAGGTGAAACGGAATTGGCAGACATGGAATATAGTATTCATAAGTACATTTTAATTGGTGTATAATCCCATGAAAATATGAATTGTTGTTTTTTCGTTACTTTAGAATGAGCCCTTTATGTCCACATAGGGGCGTGTCCTCTTCCACGGAGCCCGCCATGTGGCACCGCAATGTCCAAAAGGACAAATGGCTAAAGAGAGAACGCGTTTTTAATGTTTAATCATAATCGCTAATTTACATGTAAGCTATGACCTATAGCTTTACAGACTAAATAACAAAATACAATTTATAGATCTATCAAGGCGCCTCATCATTTGACACTTGGCTACTCGATGCTGTCGTAGACGATGACATCATTTTGGAAGTACTGGCACCTTACAGGCCACTGTAGCTTCTCCTACGTCGTTGGAAAGGGAGAGGTGAGGGGGGGTGGGGTGGTATTCAGTTGGTTGCGATCTCCAACCTCACCCCTAGATGCATCAAAATCCTACACACTGCACCTTTTTAAGGCTGAATGGAATTAATACAACTTTCTCCTCGTACCTTGCCTTCTCCAAATGACGTTTCCTCTCTCTGTCGCTCTCAACCCCGAAAACCCAGCTGAAGGAACTTTACACTCTTCTCAATGAGAACTATGTGGAGGACGATGACAACATGTTCCGCTTTGACTATTCGCCTGACTTCCTGCTTTGGTAATGGTTCTATGAGTACAACTTCTGTAATGTCATTGTCCAACCATGTTTATTCATTGATAGATAGATGGATGGATGGATGGATAGATATGGATAGACGGAACAAAAGATGGATGACAGGTGTGTGTCTGTGTGTGTGTCCATCCTTGTATGATTCCTTCATGAGCTGTGTGTGCTGCTCTCAGGTCCCTGCGCCCCCCTGGCTGGCTGCCACAGTGGCACTGCGGTGTGAGAGTCATCTCCAATCAGAAGCTGGTGGGCTTCATCAGTGCCATCCCCGCCAACATCCGCATCTACGACGTGTGAGTGAACTACCTCTGATCTATTTAAAATTATTCGGAAAAAACAAATTGAATCATTTTGAAGTGGACAAGGGCTGCATTCTGTGCTGAACTTATGCAAGCCATCGTGTGACTGTAATTTGTTTGAAATGTCTGTTTGGAGACCGAAAAGGCAACTGATTTGAAAAGCATTTTTGGTCATATTTGTTGAAATTGTCTTTTACATCCCGACAGCGCTCAATAAATCAAATGCTGTGACAAAAAGAAGAAATCAATCTGGTCTCTGTGTCTGTCGCTGGCCTGCAATAAGCCCGTCCAATCATTTGATTCGGCCGAATTAAATTATTGAATGGCCTTCCTGTCTACCTACGTACCGGCTACCTGCGTGCAGGTAGTCTTCCACAAGGCTTCCACAAGGCTAGGCAGACCTCCTGCTAAAGCTAGCGAGCTAGTCACATGTTTCGTGGGTGTGGCTTTGGAGGAATCTTCTGGTTGGATACTGTATTCAACTGTATCCAACGAATGTAGCTTACTCTGGCTGGTGTCTCCAAGTTGCCGACCCTAGCTAGCCTGTGGGTCTATCCAAGTGCGTCTAGAGGCATTTTGGTCTGCGCCTGTTGATGACGCCCCTTGGAATTTGAAAATGAGATGTTCCAAACTAATACGCATCTGCAATTTGTTCTGGTGATGTCAAGCTATGCCCTAGCTTAATGTGATTTGATAATGTTGTCATTAGTTTGTATTATTCTTTTCCTTTGCACATTTAAGGGTTAAGGAAATGGTGGAAATAAATTATCTCTGCGTTCACAAGAAGCTTCGCTCTAAAAGAGTCGCTCCGGTTCTGATCCGAGAAATCACCAGACGGGTCAACCAACAGGGCTTCTTCCAGGCCGCCTATACGGCCGGAGTGGTACTGCCCAAACCCGTGGGCACCTGCAGGTAGGTGTGTGTGTGTGTGTGTGTGTGTGTGTGTGTGTGTGTGTGTGTGTGTGTGTGTGTGTGTGTGTGTGTGTGTGTGTGTGTGTGTGTGTGTGTGTGTGTGTGTGTGTGTGTGTGTGTGTGTGTGTGTGTGTGTGTGTGTGTCCCATCGTATGACCTCATACACTGGATCAAGTTGGATATTTTAACAACCGCATCATTCAAATGAGTGAATTTGATTTATTTTGTATTTGTTAATAAAAGAAATTGTTGTGTAATTTCAAATAAAAACAAATTGAGCTTTTTTTTTAACAGAATTCCCTTTTTTCTTTTGTGTGCAGGTACTGGCATCGCTCGCTGAACCCACGCAAACTGATCGAGATCAAGTTCTCCCACCTGAGCCGCAACATGACCATGCAGCGCACCATGAAGCTGTACCGACTGTCTGAGGTAGACCGGCTCGTATAGTCCTAGCCTTATTTTATTGAAAAGTGTGTAGGTTACTCGTCTTCACATCTGTAACCCTCCCCTGTATGTAATATGCATCATCGATCCCCTACTTCCCGGTCCAACCGGAGGGGGGGACAGGGACAGGGACATTCTTTGCAATTAACTGATGGGAACAGGGTCTTTGTTGTCCACTTTGACCCCACGCGCCCCCCTTTAACCTCCGACCCCGCCAGGCCCCCAAGACCCCAGGCCTGCGGCCGATGACCAAGAAGGACGTACCTGCGGTGCACCGTCTCCTCGGGGAGTACCTGACCCAGTTCCACCTGGCCCCGGTCCTGAACGAGGAGGAGGTGGCTCACTTCCTGGTGCCCCAGGAGAACATCATCCACACCTACGTGGTGGAGGTGAGGGGCTACGTCAGCCTTCCATTGCATGGATCTGAAGGACCTCTGATGCTCAAGGATTCTTAGGAGTGGTCGTGGTGGTCGTGGTAGTAGAAGTGGTAGTGGTGGATTTTAAATCCCCACTCTTAAAGTCTTTCATGACCTTATTGCCATTTCAACAGCCCTGCTCATATCTCTAGTGGCCAACGGATATGGGGATAAGTCTCTTGATTTGTATTGATTTTGTCAAATATACATTTGACAGGGAAATCTCCTTTTAGCCTCTTGCAGGAGGTCAAAACTGCATGTGCACACCCCAGTTCATATTCATCTCAAAGAGGGTTGATGTACATCTTCTCTTTTATAGTCTAATATGCTGCAAGTGTTGCCGAATCATTTGATCAAGGCAGACATCAGCTGACGCCCTTGCATCCAGAACCGTTGCTGGGACAACAAGCTGCTACTTAAATACCATTTATAACTGCAATCACAGATGTAGGATCAGGTTATTGGATTGGCTATGGTAAAAACGCAACCGTTTTATTTTTTTGCAACAAAAACAGAAGGCTTAAAGTGGAACCGAAACAAAATGGGAGGAGACGTCATTATACCTAGGAGTTTTCGCTCTTCCTCTCGGTCAAAAAATGCCCCAACCGCGCACACAACCAACATTGAAGTAATGTTGTTTTTTTAAGAAATGAACTCTTTCGCCTTTAGGCCACAGCCATTATGGATTTACACAGCCGGTGACTTCACCAGATCGGTAAGACGGTGTACTAGAGGTGCGCCGGCTACAGCCATAGCGCTCGGAGACATGGAATAATCAGGGAAACGGTCGTCTAAATGGTCAAAGGAAGAGGATGTTGCTGCGCTGACGCAGGGCGTTCCAACACCCAAGTGGATGGGAAATGCATGACCATTCTTTGCAAAAACAAACGAACAGTCACTCACTCTGATACCCTGGTCGAGCAATGGTTTGCTTGTTATGGGCCGGCTGCGGTCACGTTGTCAATAAATGAGATTGCTGAAGCAGTCCATTACAACCTGTCGACCTCCGGCTGTATCATCTTTAACATTGGCTGTGACCACGCTGGTGACGTGTACGAGACGTCGTTTCAAAATGGCGGATGTCAATACGGCGCTCAGAATCGGTCTTGTCTTCACCCCCTTTTTGTATTTTTATTTTAGCATGGGAACTTTTTCTTGGAACGTAATACTTATGCTTCTGTTGATATTTGGACAACTATCGACCAGCTGTTACCTCGACAACGCATAAACAACATGCTGAAAGCGCTGCGGATGAATATGAGATTTCAACTGATGAAGTCGATTTTAAAAAAGAAAACGTATTTCTTGAAGTAACTCGTATCTAACCATAGTTGATAGCTGTGGTCACATGAACGGTTGTGTGTCATCTTTCTCCCTCTGGTGACAGACGGACGGCAAGGTGACAGACTTCCTGAGTTTCTACACGCTGCCCTCCACCATCATGAATCACCCGGTGCACCACAGTCTGAAGGCGGCCTACTCCTACTACAATGTGCACACAACCACCCCTCTGCTGGACCTCATGTCCGACGCCCTCATCCTGGCCAAAATGGTGAGGTCCTCCATCGTTTGTGCACAACGCTGCCGACTGACTCCCAACTGATTTGTGTCATTATTCATATATTTATTTATGTTTTTATTTATTTTTATACTCGATATACATTCAGTCATTCTTACGTCATTGCATTGTTTTTCCAAATTTGATTTGTATTTGGGGAATTGACTGGGATTGGGGGTCTCTGTGGTGCGGCTCCAGAAAGGGTTTGATGTCTTTAATGCACTGGATCTGATGGAGAACAAGACTTTCCTGGAGAAGCTCAAGTTCGGGATCGGGGATGGAAACCTCCAGTATTACCTGTACAACTGGAAGTGTCCCAGTATGGGATCGGAAAAGGTACTGTGGGTTTCGTTTTGGCTTCTTATTTTTCCTTTTAGTCGGTTGATGAAGCCTGGGCTATTTCTGATGTTAGTGTTTTCATTGCATTGAGCTGAAGGGAAGCTGGCTTACCTTTTTTTTTTTTTTTTTTATACTTCAAAACAAACTTCAAGTGAACCGCTGTAAAATAATGCAGTAATACAAATGATAAAATGTTTTGTTCACTATTTCACACACACACACACACACACACACACACACACACACACACACACACACACACACACACACACACACACACACACACACACACACACACACACACACACACACACACACACACACACACACACACACACACACACACACACACACACACACACACACACACACTATCTAAGGTTTCTTACACTGTGACCTTGGCAGGGTGGAGTGAGTTTTAATTAATGATGTAATCTGATGACATCATAACAAGCCGTCCGTCTCCTCCCTCACAGGTTGGCTTGGTGCTCCAGTGACCAGCCCCTCCCCTCCTCGTTTGCTGTCCCCAACGAGTGTCACCGATAGGCCAGGAGACCACGCCCACGCACTGACCACCGGAGACATGGATGATGGGACGTCCCGGTTCAGGAGAGGAACACCTTGCAACGACCCCGTTTTTACTTTTTGACCTTCTGATCTTTGAGCTGCACTAGCGCTGCCAGGCAGGGTCTGGGGGGGGGGGGGTGGTGTCACCCACCCACCCACCCACCCACCCACCCTCCATCACATGGACCTGAAGCCATTGTAGTTACCATCCCAGACAACTGCATAACATCTGGGAAGCTTGATTGTACCGACACACTCTGATTCAGACACATACAGTTTGCAGGATAAACGGCGAGCCAACACTCACCGTTGGCGTATTTACGAGAATACAGGAAAATAAATGTGTATATAATATAATCCACCATAGCAGGTAAATTATGCGCTAACATGTACACATGATAACTCATTGTTTTAGTTTATTTTGGAAGGTTGGAAGTGTGCGTTTTACATTAAATGGAATTAAAAAAAATGTCATTCTTACGTTTTAGAGATGAAGAAAAATCGAAATGATTTCAATATATGAAATGTCATTAAAAAAACAAATACCAAAAGTGGACATAAGACAAGGGCTTCTGTTAACCTTGCTTTTCCATGCAGAAATGCCATGAACGTGTCTGTTTTAATGGGTATTTTGGAGTTTGACTCCACCTGCACAAGGTTTTTATGCGGGTACTGGCGGTTATCCTTTGAAGTACTTCTTTACACTTGTATTAACTTTCATGCCACATTCTACAGCTTGCTACACTAACCGGCAACCAGTGTTTGAAAGAAAATAAAAAGATGAAAAAGATGTTACATGGATGAGTTGGGTTGTTCAGCAGAGGCCTCATGAACGTGGCCTGACCGGTATCAGATGCGTGTATCAAATACAATTGGTTCAGTGTTTCCTATGTAAAGTGTTGCTTAGAAAGAACAATGGTCAAACGGGGTTGTAACGCAGGAAAAGAATGAAGGTGCGGGGACATGTTTTCCTTTTTTCAGCAAAAAATGAAATAAAACTCTTGCTGTGCGGGTGTCATTTTTATGTCGAAGGGGGGTTCATTGTTTCTCGAGGTCTTTTTTATGTTCATATTAAAACATGTTTGATTGTCGATGTACAAAGTATATTTGCAATTTGTAGTCAAGAGTGTTGGCGGTTTTTTTTTGCTTTTCATTGAGTGAAGAACACGAAAAGCACAAATAATAGTAAAGTAAACGTAAAACACACATTGTTGGTTGGAAGACAGTGAGATTGACTTATTGTACCTTCATATTGTTGCTTATGAGGCCAATACACTTTAATATGTAGGAAATAGCTTTTAGTTCCCAAGCTGTTTAGTCATATGACTTGGTAGTTTTGTGGAAGTCGTATAACTAAATAGCTGGACTATTAAATATTCGCTTGTGAACGGAACTACATTCGGTCCATTCAAATGTAATACAACACAACCGATCACGAACTGATCACATACATTTGTCGTCTGTAAAAAAAAAACACACAACGAGTTATGTAAACGTGAAGCAGGAAAAGTGTACAGTGGGCCAACTGCAAAAATGTATTGCTCTTACGACAGACCCAGCAGTACGCCGGCTCGTCAGTAAACTCGACTGCCATTGGTTGTTTGACCGAAGCCAACGCGAGCTGATTTGCCAAAGTAACCTCCCAGCAGTTGAGCTTGGCAGACCCGTGGATGCGGACCTTGCCCCCCCCTTCTATCACGGATATTGACTGCAAGATCAGCTGATATTGGACAGTCACCTCAATAATGTGGATCGTCGTAGCATTGATTTGTCTCGCTTTAGTCCTATTTCTCCTGAAATATGTCTTTACCACCCGGGCACCAAACCCGTTTGAGATAGACACGCGCGAATCGTTGAGACCAATCGTTTTCGACAAGAAGGAGAAAAATAAAGTTCTGAAGCAAGGTAAGGCAATGTGATGACAGCGCTGTGAGTTGTCTCTTCCAATCATGCCATCTCTCTAGCTCCACATTATCCTTGCACACCCTCCATAGCGATACCGCGAGATGTAAGTTAGTACTAACTTTTACATTTGAGTGAGTTACTCTTTTGGAGTAATACTTTGATACTTGCATTACTATTGATACCGCGTGAATATCAGATTGCCTTGGTACATATATAATATGTCGTTTATATTTGCAATGGCAATCCAACAGCTATCCGTGTGCTCTTACGGTTTTTATTCAAGGTTTTGTGGCAAGTAAAGTACCAGAAAACCTAGATGCCATCATTGTGGGAAGTGGAATTGGTGGACTTGGGTTGGCGGTGCTGCTCGCCAAGGCGGGGAAGAAGGTGCTGGTTCTGGAGCAGCATGACCGAGCCGGAGGCTGTTGCCACACGTTCACCGAAAAGGGGTTTGAGTTTGATGTCGGTAAGAATCATTTTTATTATTCTTTTAATTTTTTACTACTACTACGCTAGTGTGCGTCTATAACTTTTACCTTTTCTTTCCATCCCTCTCCGTCTACTTTTTCCTCAGGGATCCACTACATCGGTGACCTCATGGAGCACAAGCCGTTCCGCTGCATGCTGGACCAGATGACCAACGGGCAGCTGCAGTGGGTTCCCATGGATAACCCCTTCGACCAGGTGGTGCTCGGCCCGCCCGACAACCGCCGCGTCTACTCCATCTACAGCGGGAGGAACCGCTTCCCGGATGAGCTCAAGCGCTGCTTCCCCGGGGAAGAGAAGGCCATCGACGAGTACATGAGGCTGGTCAAGGTACTGCAGGTCTTTTTTTCTCGTCTTATTTATTTATATATTGATGAAATGCTTGAGTGAAAGAGACATGCCAGGGTAAAACGTTCAAAAACCCCTTTTATAGGGAAAAGGTAATGGGTCAGAGTTCATAGGATGGACAACAGTTTGCAGTTCAGCCACAGCGGTTAGCAGATGTCTTCACATCAAGCTAGTTCAGTGGCCTTGAGGAGGAAGATGTAACATATTTATACTATTTTGTGTGATTCTCAGGCCGGGTCTGGAATGACGTCATGTTTTATGCACTTGTGCCCTTGATTCATTTCATCCACTAGCTAGATTGAACCAGCGGATCAACACGCCTTGAGGAAAATATGAGGAGTATTTAAATGGCAAAATTCTACAACCAGGCTTATGTCAACATTGTTCTCTTCGGGTCCTTCTTCCTATTGGATGTTTCCTGGCTCGTCAAATGAACGTTTGTGTGCCTGTGTGTTGTTCTTCCCACAGAAAGCAGGAAAAGGCATTTGGCTGCTGGCCTTCCTTAAGATCTGCCCCCTCCCCTTGGCCAAGTTCTTGGTTTACACCGGCCTGGCCAACCGCCTCTCGTTCTTCTTCAAAATGGCGTCCCGCAGCCTCACGGATGTGGTGAACGAGCTGACGGAGAATAAGGACCTCAGGGCGGTCTTCGCCTATATCTTTGGAACCTACGGTAGGGCAAATCCCCACTGTGCCTGCCTGGCATACCTGCGTTTCGGGGACAACAGTCTGTCTCTTTAGGCGAGGGTCTTTGGTGCTGCAGTGGCTCAGGAGGTAGAGTGGGTTGACTTGTAACCGGAAGGTTGCTAGTTCGATCCCCAGCTCCTCCTAGCTGAGTGTCGAGGTGTCCCTGAGCAAGTCACTTAACCTTAACTGTGGCTAATGGTTAGAAAAGCCCTATATAAATGCAGTCCATTTACTTTGCGTCTTTTGGTTTTGAGCGGCTGTCCTCTGCTGTCTTCTGCAGGAAGCATTCCCAAGGACACCAGCTTCTCGATGCACAGCCTGCTGGTTCGCCACTACTGGAACGGCGCTTGGTACCCGAAGGGAGGAGCCAGTGAGATCGCCTATCACATGATCCCCATCGTAGAGAAGGCCGGCGGGGCCGTTCTGGTCCGGGCCCCTGTCAACCGCATCCTGTTCAATGGAGCCAACGAAGCCTGTGGTGCGTACACACACACACACACACACACACACACACACACACACACACACACACACACACACACACACACACACACACACACACACACACACACACACACACACACACACACACACACACACACACACACACACACACAGAGAGGGAGAATTTTACAATACCTTTAGAATGATTATAATCAATATCTTGCCTTTATATGCTATATGAATGAAATAAGCGTGGAAAACCACTGAGTCTTCTGAAGAGACGCTTGGTTCTTAGAAAGGTCATTTGATGTTCTGTGCCACCATTATGCACTAATATTCAGGCCTGGGGACCAAGGTGACACAAGGCAGTAGCCCCCGGAGAGATTCAGCTAGACAAAGCATCTGTGCAGTTTGTTCAGGGACAGATTACGCCCCTGGCGTGAAGAGTCTGCGCAGTTGACACAGACACACAGACACAGAGAGAGGTTAATGCAAGGTTTCTTGCAGGATACGCTTTTATCTACAATGTCTTGCAATACTTAGAGTGGATTTCTTAGCATGAGAGACCCTAGTATTACCTAGTATTAATGCCATGCTTTACCGATGGAGCTAATGGGAAAAATATAGTTCATAATTACTACCAAGTGTGTTGTGTATATATAAAATAATTGGGTTCTCGTTCAAGTCATACTTTTACTGGTAAAATAATAACGCACATTGCATGGATAGCTCACCTTACCCATCCCTGCCCGAAAAGTAAGTCTAGCAGAAGCACCTGAATGGGATAGGATGTGATCACACTGTTTCTGTTGCTCCTGTTTTCAGGTGTGAGCGTCATGAAGGGGCAAGAGGAAGTCCACATCCACGCCCCCATGGTCATTTCTAACGCCGGCATCTTCAACACTTACCAGAAGCTGCTGCCCAAAGAGCTCCAGGCCATGCCAGGTCAGTGACCCACGAGTCTCACAAATTCGATTTGTTCATCTACAGTCTGATATGTAACATCTTAACAGACTTTAGATGTTAATCTACAGTCTGATATGTAACATCTAAACAGACTTTAG
Source organism: Lota lota (assembly GCA_026745465.1). Lineage (NCBI taxonomy): Eukaryota > Metazoa > Chordata > Actinopteri > Gadiformes > Lotidae > Lota > Lota lota. The sequence continues at coordinate 526,927 of JACYXH010000228.1, read as the reverse complement.
ATGTTAAGCTACAGTCTGATTTGAAACATCTATACAGACTTTGCCTGTTAATCTACAGTCTGATATGTAACATCTAAACAGACTTTAGATGTTAAGCTACCGTCTGATTTGAAAGATCTAAACAGACTATAGATGTTTATCTACAGTCTGATGGCAGACGAGCACAAATCTGGGTGAACGGGGTGCATTTCTTTCTTTCGCTTCAAATCATTTACTTTCTGGTGGGAAGCCCCACGCTCTGATTTTGGGGCCAGGTACTATGCAGTTTCCACCCAGAAGTATGAATATAGCATATTCGAACTTCTGGATCGGAGACGAGTGACCCACCAACCCACCTCCATGTATTTTACAATTATTTTCTTTACTTGTTCAATTTCTGTGGGTCCATTTTGTGAAGCTCCATTGTTGTCCCATGTGAATGTTGCAGCCATCAAGGAGCAGTTGGGCATGATGAAGAACGGTGAAGGGGGCTTGAGTATTTTCCTGGGTCTCAACGGAACCAAGGAAGAACTGGGCCTCACCGCGCAAAACTACTGGGTCTTTGCGGAAAACAATTATGACGAACTGTAAGTCATCATGACTCATCATAATCGCCTCTTATTCTCAATCGCCTCTGATTTTGTTTCGTAGGTACCAATTTTGACGCCGTACACTGAAAAGTCGTATTAAGTTGACATTGTTACGGACCGACTTTGTCTTCTGTAACTGTGCAGTGTTTGGAAAACTTTGCACACCAAACACTTATTTATTACATAAATAATCTTAATGGACATCTTAAGAATTAAATCTCCATGCCTGAGGCTGATGCATGAAACAACCTAAAGTAGACCGATCAAATATAATATAATATATAACATCTGACACAAAAGTGACTGAGGCGCACATTTCAGTGAACCGGTGTTTTCTTTCTCAATGCGTATCCTCCAGCCTACCAACCTTGCTTCTACGTGTTCTTGAGTGTCTTATGGGACGGTGAAACCAGTATAACCTGTCCATTACAGGGTAGAGGCCTATTCCAACGGAGACCCGGCTGAGTCTGCTAGGAAGGTGCCCCTCCTCTTCGTGGCCTCTCCGTCGGCCAAAGACCCCACCTGGGAGGAGCGTTCTCCAGGTACAGACCCCTCCCACCTCCCCCGTCCCCTCTCCCACCACCAGGGGAACCGGGTTTGTCCTCATTGTGTCGGGATGTTTGTGGTCCGGTTCTTGACCCTCTTGTTTCTGTCGGTATGGTTCTCCAGGGGAACCGGGTTTGTCCTCATTGTGTCGGGATGTTTGTGGTCCGGTTCTTGACGCTCTTGTTTCTGTCGGTGTGGTTCTCCAGGGGAACCGGGTTTGTCCTCATTGTGTCGGGATGTTTGTGGTCCGGTTCTTGACGCTCTTGTTTCTGTCGGTGTGGTTCTCCAGGGGAACCGGGTTTGTCCTCATTGTGTCGGGATGTTTGTGGTCCGGTTCTTGACGCTCTTGTTTCTGTCGGTGTGGTTCTCCAGGGGAACCGGGTTTGTCCTCATTGTGTCGGGATGTTTGTGGTCCGGTTCTTGACGCTCTTGTTTCTGTCGGTGTGGTTCTCCAGGGGAACCGGGTTTGTCCTCATTGTGTCGGGATGTTTGTGGTCCGGTTCTTGACGCTCTTGTTTCTGTCGGTGTGGTTCTCCAGGGGAACCGGGTTTGTCCTCATTGTGTCGGGATGTTTGTGGTCTGGTTCTTGACCCTCTTGTTTCTGTCGGTGTGGTTCTCCAGGGGAACCGGGTTTGTCCTCATTGTGTCGGGATGTTTGTGGTCCGGTTCTTGACGCTCTTGTTTCTGTCGGTGTGGTTCTCCAGGCAAGTCCACGCTGAGTCTGGTGAGCTTTGCCAAGTACGAGTGGTTTGAGGAGTGGAAGGACGACAAGGTGACCAACAGGGGGCCCGACTACAAGGACCTCAAGCAGACGTTCATCGACACAGCGCTGGACATTGTGATGGACGTCCTCCCCAAGATCACCAGGGACAAGGTGAGCAGCCTTGGGCAATTCAATCTGTTATGTTGCGTTATTATCACCAGGGACCAGGTTAACGGCCAGCGCTGGCAAATGTTATTATTCCTTTTTTATACGCCCACTGGTTAAAATAAGTGTGCGCGTGTGTGCGTTCACACTACTCGGCTTGTTATGCTGTAATGCTCACTTGTCATCATCTAAATCAAGCCATGTCACTTAACATTGGAATCGCCTATGACCTACTCCTGGTATTAGAACACTATTGTAATTGCATGCGTGCCTGCCTGTGTGTGTGTGTATGGGTGTGTGTGTGTGTTATGTATATACAGCATCTTCCTTTTAGATTTTTGTCTATCCGTTAGTTTTAGTGTTGTCCTTTACCTGCTATGGACCTCTAAGAACAGCCCTAAAAAAGACGATACTCTGAGTTAGCACCTTCATGATCACTTCCTGCCTCTGTGTGCTTTAAAGATTGCGTTTGTCGACGCCGGGACACCCATCACGAACACCCACTACATCGGAGCACCCAAGGGGGAGTTCTACGGCGCTGATCACGGCATCAAACGCTTCAGTGCTGAGCTGAACGCAACAATCAGACCTCAGACGCCGCTGAAAAACCTCTACTTGACAGGTCAGTCTGTCTGCTTGACCGCCACACGGTAGGCATGCTAACCATGATATTGGTTAGCATGGCTTAATTTTGCCCTGGGTTGCTCGTGTGTTATAATATACATCTCGTATCGTATCTATCTTTTGGAAAGCATACAATTTAAGATAAAAGCGCTATTTTAAGTGGTGAAAAGCGATGTAATGGTCAAATCCAAATCTCGACGTAATTGCACAAAGTTTTAGAAACATAGGAGAAGATGTAAATATGGATGCAAATTGCCCTCTATAGGTTAAACACTACCACACAAATCTGGTGCAAGTGGTAATGCCATAGGCAAGAGATGGTGAGAGCCTGATCTTAAACAGAAATATTGATAGTGTAAACTAGCTGGGCTTGAGCTATCTCAAACAGGCTGTTTGGTTTCCCTTTCTAAGCTAACAAAAGGAGAGTTCATAATGTTAGTTCATAACACTGTAACCACTGTTTGTTTTCGACTCGCAGGCCAGGATGTCTTTGTGTGCGGCTTTGCCGGAGCTCTGGCCGGGGCGCTGACCTGTGGCTCGGTCGTCCTGGGGCGTAGCCTGCACCTGGACGCCATCGGTCTGGCCAAGAAGGTCAAACTAATCAAAGTGAAGGACGAGTAGCCAACTACCCCGCCGATTGTTATTAGACTGTAATGAAGGGTGGAACGGACTGCAATGAATGGGGGAACGGACCGTGATACTGTAATGACTGGAAGAATAGACCTTAATACTGTAATGACTTGGGGAACGGACCGTAATACTGTAATGACTTGGGGAACGGACCGTAATACTGTAATGAATGAGGAGACTCGAGGGGCAAAGCTGGCACATGCTCGCAGCTCCCCGGTGTGTGGTGCGTCCGTTTAATTGAGACGCATAGACCGATAAGACGGCTTGCCGTTTTTGAAGGGAAGCATTGGGGACACAATTAGGTGGACAGGTTCAGGGTTAGGGGCTGTTAAGTGTAGGAGTTCATTTAGGATGAAGGTGTTGGGTGAAGGTGGAGTTCTTATTAATGGTAGGGCTCAGGGTGTGAGTGCATGTGCCCAGCCTGCTCTTTCCCTTGAGTCTCCCGTCATTTATAAATGCACCTCACCATTTGCAAGCCTTTGTGTTTTTAATAGATTATTGTGATAATGTAATGGAAAAATGATAATATGGAAAAATGGAACACTTGACAATACTACCCTGCCACATGTATAGTTGCAATTGTCAATCTATGCATTATGATTGAGTTTAACTTTTATATTAATACTGATATGGCCTTGGGGGGCTATTTAACAATCCATACACAATGATTTGTGTCATGTGTAGGCCTGTCATACATAAAAAATGTGCAGTTATGGGTTTTAATAATTTCTGTCAAACATGGTCAGAAAAATTAACAACACTGAACAAGCGTGTGATATTATCAGCTTTAATTAATAAAAAAAACGACAGTTGTCAATAACTAATTTTTTTTTTTTTAGTGTATTTGTTTACCCGAATATTGTGCAAACAGTTGTGTTTAAATCTTGGTACGCGTTGTTGGGATTCGCTGTCGAGGAAAATGTTAATTTTGATGATTCTGATTAGTTGGAAGAAAATGGGGTGTGATTTTCTCCGATTTTGATCATGCTACCCATACTTGGAGGGTCTTTCTCGTCTAGATAGGGTCAAGACACATAGACTAGGTTTCGCATCCAGGGACGTTCACATGTGCTCAAGTGGTAAATATTAATTGCACCGTTACATCAAATGGACATGGTCTAGAAGTGAAGTTACTGCTATTCTATTATTCAAAATGTATTTTCGCTAGCTATCACGCTAACGTACACATACTAGCTAATCGAACATTGGAGCTGACGATGGTGGTGCAACACTTTAAGGTGGAAAAATGCTATTCCCATGCCTAATTATTTTCACATTGTAACTAAAATATTTTGCAGTAAACATGATCAGTTCAATGCCATGTGGCTTTAGATCAAATGTGCAGATATCAATCCAACTCGTGTCTTTATTTTCAAATAACAACCATTCAGAGCAAGCATGGAATTTCACACTGAAGATCGGAGCTACGAAATACTTGTAGAAATAGGGGAAGGTGCCTATGGAAAGGTGTTTAAGGCAAGAGAGCTTTGTGAGCAACAGCGCCTCGTAGCGGTGAAAATGTTGACCGTCCACGGAGACGCCGAGTGCGGAATCCCTCCATTCATGATTCGCGAGGTAGCGCTGTTGCGAAAGATTGAGCACTTCAACCATCCCAACATTATAAAGTACGTTTATAAATCCTTTCAAATTTTTTAAAATATATATATTTGCATTATGTTATGAACCACACAATGCTAACGTTGTTGTTAGTTTCCTGTTTTCCCTAATTATTTCCTTACCGTCCAGATTGCTCGATGTATGTGCGAAACTGAAGGGCAGAGGCATGGAGCTAGGGCTGGTATTTGAATTTGTTGATCAGGACCTCACTTCATACCTCTCCAAGGTACCCCGCACAGGATTGGACATTGACACGATCAAGGTGTGATCCTGAGATGTGATCAATTTAAGATGTAATCTAATATTGGGGTGGGTTGGGCCTTGAACCAGATGCCTCACTCTAAAAAGTGTCTTCTAAATGACTAAATAGGAAATGTGTTCTGACCGATTTGTTCACTTTGAGTCAAGAGGTTAAATTTTTTTTCTTTCTTAACAGTCATTACAGTTCTTTCGGCTGTGTGTACACTACAGGATGTGATGTCACAGCTGCTGCGTGGTCTGGACTTCCTGCACAGCAACCTGGTGGTGCACCGGGACCTGAAGCCGGACAACATCCTCATCAGTAGTCGCGGGGAGATTAAGATCGCAGACTTTGGACTGGCGCGCATGTATGCCTATAATATCGCCCTCACTCCTGGTGTAAGTCAACCATCGGGACAGTGTGTGTGTGTCTTTGTGGTCAACCCTCTTGTGTCAGCTTTATCTAAACATATTTTAGACATTCATTGCATTTTGCACGTTTTAAATTATTTCAACTGTGTTAAATATTGAATGACTTGAATTTGATTGTAACAACGTTGTTTAGTAAGTTATTCTGCGCCCTTTGTTAATAAATCCGGCATTGGCCTCGAAGCCTGTCTATCGTCAATGATTGTTTCACGTTCTTTAAGATATATGTTGATGATGTTGGTGAATGCCTTGCTTGTGGGCTTCTCCTCTTCCTCCACCCCCTTCTGGCAGGTGGTGACTCTGTGGTACCGGGCCCCGGAGGTTCTGCTCAGCACCACCTACATGTCTTCGGTGGACGTCTGGAGTGCTGGCTGCATTCTCGCCGAACTCTTCCTCCTCAAGTACGGAGTCTGGGGGAGGGTGTCGCGGTCGGCCCGCTAAACAAACGCTGGCGTTGCAGTCTTCCAGAGTTCAAACTCATTGTTTCTGTGATGCAGGCCTACAACTGTTAGGGAAACATCAGCTGCTTCAGTTGTACCCGAAATTCAATGCTGGTTCAATTCACGGTATTGGACGTGCGTTGCTGGCTGCTGCTGTAGAGATTGTGTGACTGTGAAAGGGGATGAACGTAGTGTGTACTTTACAGGCCGCTCTTCCGTGGATTCACCGAGATACAGCAGCTCCAGAAGATTTTCGAGTGAGTTTTGTTTTCACGGGAGAGTTTATTACTTTCACTGCAGAATTCAGGGAGCTTGTTTCCTCCACTGTAGATTTAGTAAAAACCTAACTGAAGAAAGAAATCAAACATTTTGTATTCTGAAATACAACGCAGTTCATATTTTCGATTGAACATCTGAATGCAAATGTACTCATTATCCGTTCTTACCATGCTCAATATACTTTTCGTTATGCTTGAAATGCGTGCAAAAGTGGGATTGGTCTTAATTGACCCCGTAAAGTATAACGGTGTTCTATTATGTATTATTCACACTTGTGTTATTGTCGTCTAACTGTTCCCTGTGTGTGTTCCTCTCTGGTGGTGTTCAGGGTGATCGGCATGCCATTCGTGGATGACTGGCCCAAGGACTGCCCCGTTTCCTACTCCAGCGCCTGGGGAGCCGGGAGTCCACAAGGCACCCTGCTGCTGCCTGGCCTGGGTCCGGAGGAGAACGACCTCCTGGCTGTAAGCATAGAGGCCCCCTCATCATCCAGTGCTGGCTCTACTAATATGGATAGGTGTGTTTATAACAAGAATACATGACGAATAATGCAGTCTTATTGCTTCCCTTGCAGCAATGTCTGGCTTTTAGACCGACCAATCGAATCACGGCTTCACAGGCCTTGGCCCATCGCTTCCTGATGTGAGTTGAAGAAAATAAAAATGAAAGTTTTCTGTTAGTTTACCCCTTTTTTTGTTTAATATACTAAATGATGTTGTGCTATGAAATCCTATATCCTCAAAACTCTGTTTTGGCAGAAACAGCTTTTTATTTGCACATGGAAAATACCAATCCAACACCAAACCAGACATATAGAAGACAGTGGGTGGAATTCCAATATATCAAGAATGTTTTGCTCAGTTTTTTGAGGATGTGGGTGTTATGGCACAAGGTTTACTTTAGCTCACAGAAAGTATGTTTTCAGACAGCTTCTACAACATAAGCTCTGTTATATGTTTCTATACCTCGTTATCTGACATAAGTGCCTTCATGAATACCCCCCAACAAATGATTCATGCAAAATTAACTCTTAGATCCACTCAGATTGGCATGAGATGCAAACGACAAACTACTTGCAGTGTAAGTTAAAAGTATGTATGTATTTATTATTTAGAAAACTTTTATTTGCACAATAAGCTTAAACGTTCATGTTAACAGTTCCATGTACAATGTATTGATTGATTGATTGTGTGTTGTTGTCGCGCACATTGTTGACGTAGCGTTGTTTTAATAAAAATAAACATGGCAAACTTGTAATTTTGATCTTAGTTTAAATTGACAGTGAATGTTTAGCGGACTGCGTTAGAGCACAATTTGTGTGTTTTCCGTTAGCACACATACCTACATTGTTGCTATGCCAACAGCAGGCATACTGCTATGAAAATAAGCACGGGTATTTTAAGTAGACGCGGTATGCTCTCTTGTAAAAGCCTTTATCTTTAACCCTGTCCGGTTTAATGGTACTGTCATTGCCATGCCATACCATGTGTTTGCTCTTTCAACGTATTTTTGCCCTGTAGGTTGAAAGGGTGGTGCAATAGCAGTATGTGAAATGTAGTTTGCGACCAGATGGGGGCAGTGTTGCAACACAAACGTTTCTGCCAAGCAAGAAGCGACACTGGCCGTAGAAGAAACCTCGTCAAGTGATGAACTCATACGCAACAATCCAATGCGAGTTTAAATAATCGAAACGTATCAAGCGTTTAAAAATGTCTTTCTTATCTAACTATCCTATTCAAAAGGTACATTTAAAACATTCCATGTTTTGGAAACGACGTGTTTATACACTATTATCCATACGAATTCCGTTCGTTTCGTTAAAGAGTGGCAGGGCTATTATTTCTGACTTCGCCTTCTGGTGCCATGCTCTTGTCAGTTGTTGTGTGGCTGTCTCCTCAGCCTTGGTGCAACTGTCTGGACTGGAATGCCAACACGCAAGAGTGGACGGGTAGGGGAGGGGTGGGGAATTGTATTTTTAACGGTGGCGCACGGAAGCGCCAGCCATGCATTGGCTTTTAACGCTGTCCATGGTTGCCTCGGCAATCTAATGTCCACTTCACCCCTCCAGTCCCGTCCCAGTAAGTACCCCGGAGTTTTTTTTTAAGTTGTGTTTTGGCTGTTTTGGCTCTCTTTTGAAAAAGAAAAATTAGCCTAACTTTATTCTAACCAAAATTGCCAAACTCGTTCCAAACCACTGAAGTGCAATTCGGTTCCGTTATTCAGGTATTTGAGTGTCGAATTGTATGAATGGAAATATTACTTCAAACATTGCTCGAAATGTCCAATAGGCTACGCAATTATAGGCCAATTATGTTAGTGGCTGATAGAGGTAGTTGAATAGCCATACATGTTTTACGCATGACGGATTGCAGTTTATCTGGTACCTCCTTTTTTGGAATTTGTGACAGCATAAGCACATTTCTACTCACCCAATATAGGACTGCATATTTCCCTCGGCATTACTGGTCGTTGAAGGTTGGGTTCTGTATATTGTTTGCATTCCCAAATAAAGCCCTAAAAGATAACTTATTGACCTTGGGAGAGATGTGTGGATACTTATCATTTGAGGCAAAACCACACTCGTGTTAAGACCTAGGTTATTATTATGTTAAAGGTAGGCCTATCTAGCCCGCATCGGAGAGCTCGTTTTTTATCATTCCGGTGCACATTTGTCATTTAACACGGCCTACTACTACATGGTTGGATGTTTCTTTGTATACAGTGAAGAATCAAGGGCAAGGCCTGTTGAAGTATTATCTTAACCGACGGGCGACCTGGCCACGACTAATTGGAATGAGGTTAATATAAGTCCAGCCCTCTAATCTGTGTATGTGTGTGTGTGTGTGTGTGTGTGTGTCTGACTGATGCTTACCTTTCCTCATCTAAATTAAGCCATGTCACTTCACTTTGGAATCAGCTATGACCTACTCCTGGTATTTCAACACTATTGTTGTTCGTTCTTATCTTGAGGCTTTACAATTTAGCACAACACGTGTCGTGCTGTGTTGGATTATAACCCAATGCTGCATGGTGGGGTTCAGTGGCAACCAAAGCTCTATAGCATTGGTTGCTACTGACCAGCCATGTGAGGTTTGCTCTTTGCAGAAAGTTGGCACACACACACACACACACACACACACACACACACACACACACACACACACACACACACACACACACACACACTATAAGGTAGGATGTGGGTCAGTGAGACAATGAGTATGTGTGTTCCTCGTTGTTTATTTTAGGTGATGGAGGTCTCTTATCAAGTTACACTCAACTTAATATGCATGGTCGAAACACATGCACAGTGTTTTGTTTAGGCTGACACACACACACACACACACACACACACACACACACACACACACACACACACACACACACACACACACACACACACACACACACACACACACACACACACACACACTATAAGGTAGGATGTGGGTCAGTGAGACAATGAGTATGTGTGTTCCTCGTTGTTTATTTTAGGTGATGGAGGTCTCTTATCAAGTTACACTCAACTTAATATGCATGGTCGAAACACATGCACAGTGTTTTGTTTAGGCTGACACACACACACACACACACACACACACACACACACACACACACACACACACACACACACACACACACACACACACACACACACATCAGGGATGACCAGCCAGCTTATTAGAGCTCTCAGTGTCACAGTAGGGCCCCACACAGGTCCATCTCATGACATTAATTATGGGGACTGGCTTCCCTAGTACAGACCCATCATTCATTGGATGAGCTACACCTGTTTTTAGCTCCTACCATTACTCCTCTGTGATAAAGGCCTACAACAACTACCTATGTAACAACAACTCAATACAACTGCCTGCAAAGCTTTGTTCACAAATTCTATCACAAATACGCTCCTCATCTCCACAAATCACTGCCCACCATCGTTTTCCTTTTCAAGTTTTGGTTTCTGTGTCGAATGCCACCCTGACCACAGTTTCCCTGCTCTGGTTTAAGATCTTTCACCCCAGGCCTATGTTTTGATTTAGTGTTTGGTGTTGGTGTGTGTGTGTGTGTGTGTGTGTGTGTGTGTGTGTGTGTGTGTGTGTGTGTGTGTGTGTGTGTGTGTGTGTGTGTGTGTGTGTGTGTGTGTGTGTGTGTGTGTGTGTGTGTGTGTGTGTGTGTGTGTGTGTGTGTGTGTGTGCTGGGAGCGGGAGCGTTCTGGCCTTGAGTGCAGGTTTGTCTGTTGCACTAAGTCTGTGGCTCAGGCCTCTTTGTTCTGCCCAGCTCTCTCTCTCCACGCCCCATTGTGCTTCAATGAGGAGGCAAATGCAACAGGAATGCTGACAGCTACAGTTTAAAATCTCTCTCTCTCTCTCTCTCTCTCTCTCTCTCTCTCTCTCTCTCTCTCTCTCTCTCTCTCTCTCTCTCTCTCTCTCTCTCTCTCTCTCTCTCTCTCTCTCTCTCTCTCTCTCTCTCTGTGTGTGAACTAAATATATCCCTCTCTTCCTCTGTCTTTTGAACCCGCTATCACGTTTTTTCGTGCTCATATAGTCACGAAAATGTTTCTATTCTATTCTCTGTAAATAATAATAGTGTGTCAGAGCACGATTGTTCAACTTAATTCACGAAATATAAACCCATGCATTTTGAATGGGAGCGTTTCTCTGACTGAACGACATTTAAACACATTTGAATTGGGAGACTATTTTTCTCATAGTAACGAAAATGAATCTATTGACTGGTCTATTCAATTCAAGGTGGGGTGGGCGAGATAAAGATATAGTGTCATACCCTCATTATAAATTTCATCCATAGATACAATTTCAGAAGTGGATGGTCAATGGTCAAAGAAAGATCTCGTTATAACGATAATTTATATCGGTATAGCGAGAAAGGATGTCCCTGTGTCTTGTTAGTTAAATTAGTGTCACCTGTGTTGATTACTGATTACGTTCACCTGTGCCCCTTATTATTGAAGTTCCTGTTTGCCGGTTCTTTCTATGTCAGGCTGTGTTGTTTTAAAGTGAGAATAGCTTCCTTGTCTTTTCTGTATTCCTTTGGGATTTCAGTAAACTTCACAAACCGATATTGAGTTGAGTTCACACTTTGCACCAAGGCAACGGCATTTGGAGGTCCATTTTAGAAAGACATTCTCACCTTCATATCGTATACGTCTGACACAAAAGTGAATAGGATGATACACGGGATCCGTGGTACGTCAACGGAAATGGCTGAACGAGTTACATCAGATTAGTGCTCCGACTCGTTGAACTCTGAGGCGTGCGTCCAGAGCGAGGCTCGCTGCAGCGGCGTCGGGTTTCAGTGCAACGGGAGATTCCCTCATGACTCGGCAGCAGAATTTCATCTTACAGGCACCTCAGCAGCACAGACGAGGAACGCTCCAATGACTGCATGGGAATGGGGTCGGGGGTGGGGTCCTATATGAATGAATAGCAGTTGTTATAAATGAGGCAGGTCATCTTATAAAATGAGCCGTTCTTTGACTATAGACTTGCCGATGGAGACGACGCAAGTAATGGATTCTGTTTTGTCGATGAGCCGATGACGTAATGCAGTAGAGTTCATGTCTCTAGCTCTGGCTCTTCTTACCTAGCTTTTGTGCTTTTGCTGTTGTTCCAGGTGGAGCACATCCCAAGTTGTTCCTGGGTTTGACAGAGCGTAGCCTCCCCTGACCCCAGAGCAGAGGGACAACCTGTGACTCCACTGTTGACCAGGAGCCCAGCCCACCCCCGGTGAAGCCATTCCTCATCATCTGGTGTCTTGGAGGAAGAGGCAGAGAGAGAGAGAGAGACAGAGACTGACTTTTTGTAGTCCCTCGCCCTACATGCCTCGTCACTGTCCGTGAAGACCAATTAGACGCTGAGCGGGCATCATCTGAAGGAGGAGAAGGAGGAGGAGGAGGTCATGGACTCCGTGGACAACGGTCTCCTGGAGACCAGAGCTGAGCGCATCGCCCGCTACAAGGCTGAGAGGAGGCGGGAGCTGGCCGAGCGCTTCGGCAGCGCGGAGGAGCTGCCCTCCAAGTGGGGGAGGAGGGAGGGGGAGGACCCTGACGCCCGGCCCACCGTCGCCGGGGCGACCGGCGCCGTGAACGGCAAGGTGCGGGACGTTGCCAACGGTTACCAGGATGCTTCCGCTACGGCGGGGGCCGCGTACCTGAGGAGGTGAGGCCATCCTGAAAGGATATATTTTTTTATTCCCGCCTCGTCTTTAAATGTCATAGATTACATTTAATACCATGTGATCGACTGTTTAAACATTTGACGTGTATTTTGAATTTGTATGTACTGATGGTACCATGAGCGACAGACATTTGTCATTGGCAAAGAACACTGTTTTGATTATACTACGTACATGTCTTCATTTAGAATGTACATGTAGAATTATACCCTAAAGGTATGTGTTCATATGTTAAAATATATTAAGAAAAATTAAGGATCGAAAATGGCTTTCCTGTGTATGGTCCTGTACACACACACACACACACACACACACACACACACACACACACACACACACACACACACACACACACACACACACACACACACACACACACACACACACACACACACACACACACACACACACACACACACACACACACACACACAGTAATTCGTATTCGGGGCCAGATCAAACAAATGCAGGCCTGTAAAGAACAAATAACGCTGTTGAGCCTTCAGAGGAGGTCAACTTGTGACCTTTTGAAGAGCACCAGGTCCTCTGTTGAACAGCTGCCGTCTGGTTTGCATTGCTAATTAAAACTTAGAGGTCTGAACCACGGCCTCCTAGCAGCAGGCTTAATATTTCCTACCAGCCATTTGGCTCTCGTCTCAACTCCTATTCCCATCACGTGGTTGCACTAACTTTCAATAGGACTGGACAATACGCTGGGGAAAAGTCCATGAAGTTATGTTTCTAAATCAGTACTGGCGTTGTTCTGTCGCTGAAATAAGATCATCAGAAACACTAGCACACACCCCTCCTCCTCCTCCTCCCGTTACCCAGAAGGCTCTTCGGCGTAAAGCAAAATCTCCAGTAGCTATTTTATGTTAACTGGAATATTGTTAAATAATAAGTGGCAACAAACCATCTTACCAATGCCATTAAATGGAGGCCAGGTTTCTATACATTTGTCCTGCGACCACTGAAGTGGATTCGTAACCTTTTTAAGTGTTGGATGGGACATTACACTTCATCATGTTGAATAGCGGACTACACTACACATCCCATGAGACAGAATGACACGAAGAGCGAGGAGCCCGTGAAATGCCCTCTGAGAGTGAGAGTGCATTTAGGAAGGTCTGAGTCAACCTGTTCTGCATCCAATAAGAATAAAGCAACTGGTGCTATCAGATCTTATCCCTAGTCCATCTCACCCCCTCCCCCCCTGCCCACCTCCAGGCAGGGAGCCCAGGAGGGCTCTGCTAGCATGAGGGCAGTGGGGGGGGGAGGGGGGGGTGTGACACACCACACCACCCCCACCCCACCCCTGGGGCTGACACGGCTCCACAGCTGCAATAGATGACTCCCCATCAACAACATCATCATCATCATCATCATCCTTCCTTATCTCTCTCCTGATTGGCCGCGTTCTACTTCCTTGTTTTTCGTTGTTTTTCACGCATCAGCAGCCCAGATGTCAAACCGAGCGGCGATGGCGGGGGGGGTCGCCGTCGCACCCGCCGCTACCTCCCCGCCGCCTCGGGGGGCGGGCGCAAGACCAGCGAGCGCTTCAGGACCCAGCCCATCACAGCCAATGAGATGCAGGAGAGCAGTGGGTAGGAGGAGCTGAGATGCTGCGTCCACCTTGGGGGAGATAGACCTAACCCTGGGTCTCTTCACCCCATGGGGGGGCACAGACCTAGGGAAGACCTAACCCTGGGTCTCTTTACCCCATGGGGGAGATGGACCCAGGGAAGACCTAGCCCTGGGTCTCTTCACCCCATGGGGGAGATGGACCCAGGGAAGACCTAGCCCTGGGTCTCTGTACCCCATGGGGGAGATGGACCCAGGGAAGACCTAGCCCTGGGTCTCTGTACCCCATGGGGGAGATGGACCCAGGGAAGACCTAGCCCTGGGTCTCTGTACCCCATGGGGGAGATGGACCCAGGGAAGACCTAGCCCTGGGTCTCTGTACCCCATGGGGGAGATGGACCCAGGGAAGACCTAGCCCTGGGTCTCTTCACCCCATGGGGGAGATGGACCCAGGGAAGACCTAGCCCTGGGTCTCTGTACCCCATGGGGGAGATGGACCCAGGGAAGACCTAGCCCTGGGTCTCTGTACCCCATGGGGGAGATGGACCCAGGGAAGACCTAGCCCTGGGTCTCTGTACCCCATGGGGGAGATGGACCCAGGGAAGACCTAGCCCTGGGTCTCTGTACCCCATGGGGGAGATGGACCCAGGGAAGACCTAGCCCTGGGTCTCTGTACCCCATGGGGGAGATGGACCCAGGGAAGACCTAGCCCTGGGTCTCTGTACCCCATGGGGGAGATGGACCCAGGGAAGACCTAGCCCTGGGTCTCTGTACCCCATGGGGGAACTACTAACCCAGGCTCCCTGGTTCTGCCCAGAATCACACACGGTTTGCAGTAACGCCGTTTTGTTTTTGTTTGATTATCTTTTCTCCAGATTGCTTCCTTTAGAGCCCCGCCGATATTACAGTCAGCCGATATTATTGGTATAATAATTAATCTTAATGTTAATACGGATGCAGTAATGCAGAAGAAAGCTACAGCGAATGCTTTTTTTTTTTTTTTTGTGGTGGCTTTATACACACATTTATACTGTATATATGGTTATATTAATTTCATAATTTATCTCCCATTAAAAAAATAACACATTATCGATATCGGTTGGGTTCCAGTTTGGGCTTGTTACTAAAAGCCACGCTGGACTGCATTCATCTTTCCACTCAGTGTTCTGGTTCAATAAAAACTAATGTAGGCCCTACTTTGTGTACTGTACCAGTCAGTGTGGACTTACCGTAACCCTTCCCTCACTAATCACACTGACCTCTGAACTGACAGTTGTGTTCATAGCGCTGTGTGGTTTGCATGTATTTGCATGTGTTTTCCCTCTTGCCTTTGCCTCCACAGAGTTGCTTTGATGAGCATGTAATACTCGTTCTGTCTGTGCTCTTCGTCCGAAATGTCTCAGTAACGACTAACAAAGAGACTTGTTTTAGTGAGAGGACCGACGGCGAATGCACAGGAATCGTAAACCCTGTCGTACTGCTGGTCTGTAATGTGGTTTGGGTCACAGCCTGTCAGTGACCTCATGGCTTCTGTCTTCCCTCCAGGCTGCTGGAGGCAGAGGAAGAGGAGAATACCAAAGGTAACATTTGACGTAACCCGGCCTGTATTGTAGTGGGACAGTTTTTTTGCAAATCCTCAGCAAACAGCTGATGATTAACACCCCTCCCCCCCAATCAAATACGCAGAGTATCACATTACTGTAATAAAAGTCAATATTAAAAGCTAGTAGCAAAGACAGCGTCCGTTGGGGTTTCTTAAGGATTTAAGCTTTTTAATGTTATGAAAGGACATTCAACATACAAATTATTGAATATAGCAAGTTCCATTTATACGTCATGGGAGATAAACTACTAATGTCACTATTATAAAAAGACACACAATTGCTCATTTTCAGTCTGCACAACTTTTGTGCTTAACTTTCCAAACAGTACTGAAACGTGCGTAGAGCAGACGCTTAGGTAGTAGGTTCCAGTAAGGATGCAGACGCTGTAGATCGAGAACTTAACGAAACCAAACCCCCATCGTAAAGACAATGTCCTCCTCCAGCTAACGTGTGTGTGTGTGTGTGTGTGTGTGTGTGTGTGTGTGTGTGTGTGTGTGTGTGTGTGTGTGTGTGTGTGTGTGTGTGTGTGTGTGTGTGTGTGTGTGTGTGTGTGTGTGTGTGTGTGTGTGTGTGTGTGTGTGTGTGTGTGTGTCGACCCCGGTGGCGTTGCCTCCGCAAATAACAACTCCTGAACTCACAAATCTATTTCTGTCCTTGGCCAAATTAGTGTGAAGGTTCTGTATTTAGACTCTCTCTATGAGCCCATGTGTACATGTTCTCTCCTCTGCGATGATGGATTTATAGACGTGGGCGCCCTGGGAAGTCATGGGAAAGAGAAGGCTAATTAACGGATGATCATATTTGTTGTGGTTGACAACTACTCAACCACTGTTTTTTTTTTACCTGTTGTTAACCAGGAGATATCGTTTTGTCACATGAGCCTATTAACAAGACAATGAAAAGGAAACAAAACCTTTGTTTTAATGTCTTTAAAAAAGTTTTTAAGAAATACCTTTTTAGTGAAGAAGAGAAGATTTGTATTATGAGAAGTGAGAAGGAATTTGGTGTTATGAAGTTACAACTTCACATCTCCACCACTAGCAGCATAGGGCTAGCTCACTCTACCTCTAGCAGCATAGGGCTAGCTCACTCCACCACTAGCGGCACAAGCAGCACAGGGCTAGCTCACTCCACCACTAGCGGCACAAGCAGCACAGGGCTAGCTCACTCCACCACTAGCGGCACAAGCAGCTCAGGGCTAGCTCACTCCACCACTAGCAGCACAGGGCCAGCTCACTCCACCACTAGCGGCACAAGCAGCACAGGGCTAGCTCACTCCACCACTAGCAGCACAAGCAGCACAGGGCTAGCTCACTCCACCACTAGCAGCACAAGCAGCACAGGGCTAGCTCACTCCACCACTAGCAGCACAGAGCTAGCTCACTCCACCACTAGCAGCACAGGGCTAGCTCACTCCACCACAAGCAGCACAGGGCTAGCTCACTCCACCACTAGCAGCACAGGGCTAGCTCACTCCACCACTATTTGCATTAACAAATGTTAGCAATTGAGCTATTAGGTGGATGTTGCTTTTGGTAGTCACACCAGAGATTTTGAAAACAGTGACTTGCCTTTAAAATATTACTGACATTATAAAATAATATAGCTGACATTTTATTGCGACAACACTGTACATACTCAATAAACGCTACATATATTCCCTGCAGCTCAGATAGGGTAGGTTTGGCCTTCTCTAGCCTATTTCACCCACCCTCCATATTTATAGATCATAAAGTCACCCTGGCAGCAAGGCCTAATTACAGTTATACTATCCTATCACAACATTATGAACTACAAACATCTGTTTAGTTGACTCATTGGTCATTTTAAAGAAGCAGACAACAAGCCCAGTGCAAATGTAAGCCATGTTTTACACTGTTTTAAAATGTTATAGGTTGGGCTAGTTCCATGTAACAGATTGCTTCTCTCTTTAAGTCAAACGCTGTACCAGTAGGCTACACTGACACACGTCCATAATAGGCAGACTAGTACTGGTATTATAAAATGTATCATTCATTATGTTTTTAAACGGTGATAAATGACAAAAGCATGACCATATGCACATAAGCTTTATGGAAAGTATATAACAAGGTTTGCTTCCAATTTGTGTAACGTAGCTATTGTGTGTGTTTGTGTGTGCGTACGTGTGTTTGTGTGTGCGTGTATTCTTTTATATCCCCAGCTGATGTGAAGACGGATGACAGAGCCAAGATGAGTGTAGCAGCCAAGATGTCTTTATTTAAAGTAAGTGTATTATAACACAGCATATTTATTATCCCTGGCCCCCAAGCCTGTGTCCACACTACCCACAGCCCACCGTCCCCATGATAAATCTGTCTAGAACTACCTCGAACACTAAGTCTCCATGCAAATAGAAAACGACATCCTGGAGCATTTTGATGAGTTTTTATCCAAGGCTTAATTACTTAATTGTTGCCGTCGACATGGTTACACTATTACACTAGGAGAGACTTGGATGTTTTCTTCTTTATTTTTCTACGTCTTTATGGCTTCTGGTGCAGCTTTCTGTGGTCTAACGACCAGCGCTGCACACACAGAACCCAACACGCACCTGGTGAGGAATATTAAACCCTCCAGCTGGCGCTGTCCTCGTTCCACACTTCATGTTCATGGTGTGCTAGCCGTCGACTCACTGAGAGAAAGACTCCCTTCACCTAACAGTGAATGATTTATAGCACATAGTCCACCTGGGCCCTGGTTTCTCCGTGGAGTCGAAAAATGTTGACCCTCTTTAACACTCCGTTACTGCTTCAGTGCAATTCTTGTTGTTTCAAACAAGAATTGTATTTGAATTATAATTGATTATTTCAGGATTGTGTTTCATTTTCATCCAATGTCCATTGAAGTACAATGGCGACAGTCCGGTACTAGTCGTTGAATGTATTTCTACAACATTTACTGAACTTGTTGTGGCTGGCTTGCTTTGACCCCCCGGTCTGGAGCCAGGTAGCAGTGTGCCGCCAAGCAGCCAGTCAGCAATGCTATAATTAGTGGACTGGTGTGTGTGTGTGTGTGTGCAGGAAGGCAGGGGAGGTAACCCAAGCTGGGGCCCGGGGCTCTGGTTTCACCGGGGCCTGCTGTGGCGAGCATTCAATCCCTCTGTGTTAGGGGCCAATCCACTCCACTCTGCAGCCAGCCAGCTTGAGCCACTGGCCATTTGACCCACTCCTCCTCCTCCTCCTCTTCTTCCTCTTCGTCTTCCTTTTCGTCTTCCTCTTCGTCTTCGTCTTCCTCCTCCTCCCCTCCGTTAGACATAAAACCGGACAGAAGGAGAGGAAATTTATCGCTGCCATATGCCTTGAACCCTTTTTATACACCCCCCTCTCCCCCTCCCTCCTGTTGTTTATTTGAATCTATTCGGCGAGGTTGAAATAGTCGATGGATTTAACAGCTGGACCTGGAGTGGTGAGGGGCACCTGTTGCATGTCCACGGTCCACCTGTTGAGCAAGGTGGGGAGTGCCTTGTTTGCTAGGATCACCTTGGTGGCTCATTAAGAAGGTGACTTAAAGAGTGAACAGAGATTGAGCAAGCCTAGCAAGGTAGCGTGATGGGACCTCATATCCAAGTACTGTATCACCGTATTATTGACCTGGGAACCCTATAAATGTTAAGATTTGTTCTTGCCTTGGTTGAGGTATTTCTTTTCTTTTAACAGCCTAATTTAGAACCTAACAACTGAAAATACACCACGTGTCGCCGTATTGATTTCTGTATTGGAAGTGAACCAGCTTACGCCAGGCTGTGGCTACAATAGGCTTTGTGGCGCGTGACCACTGTGCCTACCTGTGCCTACCCGTGAATCCACCGTGAACTTGACCCGTCTCCGTAGGAGCTGGAGAAGTCCGCCGCCCCCGAGTCCTCCGCCTTCCTGAAGCCCCGCTCCGGGAGCCTCTGTCACGAGCGCAGGGCTCGCCATGGCAACGAGAACCGCTCCCTCACCCAGCCAATCACCTGCGAGGAGATGGTGGCCATCAGGTGTGTGTGTGATGATGATGATGTTGGAGCAGATGGAGGATGTTAATATCGAGTTAGTATGTATTCAAGGTATTTTCTTTTATACCAGTAGTATTAAACCTGCACTATGTAGGTTTTCCCATTAGCAGCTAGTGTTATGAGTTGTATTTACGGTTAGAGCTCTGTCATTTTCAGACCACAGTCACTGCGGTCTTTGATTTCCCCATGGTGGTGGGAAGTGCAACATGATAAAAAGATTTACAGAGAACAATTCCTTGGATGGATTGACTCGAGGATGGGCGCGTTTTTATTCTCCAGAAACTTTCCAGTTCCAGATATGTTTTTAATGGTCTAAATAGCTGCAGTGGAAGTGACATAGTGCAGGTTTAAGTAACACTAGTAGCAGACAGTACTACCCAGAACAACAGGGTAGAGACCGACAAATCGTTATCTGTATCAAGGAGCAGGTAGGGGTCAGCCATCTTGCATCAAGGAACGCCCCAGCCCTTCCTTGATGCAAGATGGCTGACCCTGCTCCCTCGCTACATCCCACCCCCCCCACCCCCACCACCACCACCACTCACTTCCCCACCGCAGAGCGCCTCACCCCACCCTCCCGGCCCCAGACCTGCAGGCTTCAGAACCTCAGGAGGAGGAGGACGAGAGCTGCCGGCTCAGTGTGAGCCAGAAGCTGGCCCTCTTCAACAACCTCTCCCTGCCGGGCAGCAGCAGCCAAGGGCCTCGGCCCCCCACGGCGGGCCCCCCGGAGAGGAGGAGGCAGAAGGGGGCCCGCTACCGCACGCAGCCCATCACGGTGGAGGAGGTCAGCCTGGTGGGTAGACTGGCCTGGCGGTGCAAAACAGTACAATGTTGTTGTTTTTTAAGTTTTGGTTTTGTGTTGATGTGACATGAGTGTGAGAGAACGATTTTGACTGACATACTCCCCACCTTGAGAAGGGAATTCTCGTGGACGAGTGTGCCCTGTTTACAGTGTCAACTAAGAAGACTTTAGATTAAAGACATGTAAAACACAAATGAATTAAAAAGATAAAAAATAATAATAATTTCCTTTTATTTTATACTTTTAAGCTTTTACTTAATGAGTTTGTGTGATGGAAAATCCATATGATGTTTAGTTTTAATAAGTGAAGCTTTGTTTTCTTCAGGATGTGTTATCTAGCCACCCCATCTGTTAACTGGTGTTATCTAGTTCCCCTTTATTAACCTTTTGCCTGGGGTGAACCGGTCACAAGCACCCCCTTATCTATACCAGAAAAACCCCTGTTTGTCAACATTTCCCTCACATGATGTATGGACAAATGCATTGCGGGGAGGGGGTGAAACTGTATTCAGGGCTCACTCTGCTAGAGAGGAGACTGGTGTATGTGTACATTAAATAGGTTAATCTTCTACAACTTATTTTGTGCTTTTTTTGCATTTAGAAGTCTCATCTGTCCTAGACGCAATATCTTATAAAAAAATATTGCCACGACAATTGCCACACCAGCATTTCACTGTCTATGTACGTGACGAATAAAGCTTTGGAATCCTGAACTTTGACTACCACAACGTATTCCCTTACCGCAATTGACAATCCCCCCCCCCCCCTCCCCCCTTGGTGCTTTTGTTTTCAGCTCCAGAAAGGCCCGGTCCAGCTCCCTGCGTTCTGCCTGGCTCCCCATCTCTCGGACCGGCAGCAGGCCCTGTCTGTCAACCTGAAGCCCAGCGAGCTACGTCTCTCCACGCCCGATGTGCGCCCCGCAGGCCCCGCGGAACCGGGCGCCGGCCCCCTCGGCGCCCTGTCCCGCTCCGAGTCCGAACCCGCCATCAGGGGCATCCTGAAGAAGAGCCGCTCGTCGCCGGGCGCAGAGCTGAGACTGGACCCCGCGGCGGTGCCAGCGTACCCGGGACAGAACGGCAGTGGCGTGGAGGACCCCGGTGCCGGCCAGCAGGAGGAGAAGGAGAAGGAGAAGGAGGCGGAGGAGGAGAGGCAGGAAGCACCGCCGCCTCTCCCTCCGAGGAGGCACAGGAGTCGAGGCTCGGCCGCCCCGTGGCGCAAGAGGGCTCCCGCTGAGAGGGAAGCCGTCGCCAGGTCATCTGAGAGACCCCCCACGGACCCCCAAGGCCTCCCCCAGGAGGAGGGTGGCCCCTCCTGTCTCGCCAACAGACCTAGCACTGCTGGGGGACACAGGTAGGTGCTTCACACCTGATGTCTCGCTAGAGGCAAGCCAGATCACAGGGACGAACCAGTCCCTTTGTGTTTCTGCACACTTAGTTTGAATCAGTGGGGTGAAACGGAACATGTTGGCCGAAGAATCAAGGGATATTATTGACCAGGTATGACCAGGTCCTGTACGTGCAGGGTTATCGAATGCGGCCTGGGTAAAATATGGAAATGAGTAATAAGGAATTACTTATTTGTTCATCATCATCATCATCATCATCACCACCATCGTCACCGGTCTCCTCTTTGTAGGGAGGAGGGTGAGGAAAAGCGACGCAGTAACGAGGAGTCAAACACACCTGGCGTTCACGTCCGGGTCACCCTGGCTGAAGGCAGCGCCCTAGCGCAGCGGGCGGAGCCCACCGCTGATGCCAAGGTGGGACCCCTCTCATGTGGAGAACCCATTGTTGAAATCGATGATGATGATGACGGCTCAATAGAACACAATGATTTGATGTAGTTAAAAAAACGAAAAAAGAAAACACTTTATGCATTAAATGGGATTCAGGCTACTAGGATCTGAGCGGGTCTAATCTAGATCCGACTCCCACCACCCCTCTAGGAACCAGTAGAACCAGGGAGCTCCAGCCCCCGGGTCTGTAGACGGGCTTAACACTTTCCTTAGCAAAAGGTCACGCCCCCTTGACCCCACACCGCTAACCCCTAACCCTCTTGAGATTGTCGTGAAAGGTTAACAAGATCTGAGCCCACCACTTCCAAGCCTATCAGCATTTATTCATCTTCAACAACCGAAGAAAACACATTTTCAGCTTGTCGTACATGAACATGATCGTCTTTATAATCGGTGATAATGCATATGAGGACTGCAATGTTCTGATCCTAACACATAGCGCAACACACATCAAGCACACAGGGACACGCAGATACACCCCATTTAAACGGTTGTACACGTAGCTAATGTGTGCAATCAACCAGTGGCTTTACGCCATGTGAGCTTGAGTCATGCCATAGTTATGGACATTCTTTGTGGATCAGGACGGGCTATCCCAGCCACCCTTGCTCCTGTAGACCTAAGGGAGTGGTTGAGTTTGAGGAGAGTTGACTTTTCCTTCGATGACACTAGATATCTCATCTCCTAGCAGCCAATCAAGACTCATAAGACTCGTGTTACGTTACTCTTGGGATTTCCCCCCAGCGCTCTTGGAATAATACAGCTTCAAGTACGTAACAGGCGGTGGCTGAATGACATGGAACGTAAACCGCTCGTCCATTAAAGTGGTGTGTGTGTGTGTGTGTGTGTGTGTGTGTGTGTGTGTGTGTGTGTGTGTGTGTGTGTGTGTGTGTGTGTGTGTGTGTGTGTGTGTGTGTGTGTGTGTGTGTGTGTGTGTGTGTGTGTGTGTGTGTGTGTGTGTGTGTGTGCGTGCAATGGTGTGAATACCAGTTTAATGCACAGACACACGATACCACATTGCTTCACTTGTGTATTTCTATACTAAAGGTGCCCTGTATTTCATTCTTCTTTGCTATACTGCCCCCTGTAGGAAGAGAATGACAACTCCACCCTTCACCAAGACACGGTCCACCATCTCTGTTGGGTAAGACATTCTGCACCACACCACTTAAACAGCAGACGATAGCAGAGATGTGTCTAAATATGTTATTGCTTAGACACTTGTGACACACACTGGTAAATGTTTCTGGAACTTTCTGCGTGTTTCTCTCTCTTTCTCGCTCTGTTTCCTTTCTGTCTGTCTGTCCTTATGTCGCTCTCTCTGTCTCTCTCTGTCTCGCTCTTGCTCTCTCTTATTGAATGGTCTCTCACCCAGGACCCAGTCTTTGCCTCTGTGTATTCTAGCGGCACACCTCAGTATGTCATGTGTTTCAACCAGGTAAAGTCCTCAGTGTTGCTGTGAACTGGTTTAAAGCCTGCATGACCAATCAAACAAGACTTCCGCTGTGCATTGTGTGAGAATGCAGTGAATAACATGTTTTGTATGTCGGAAGTCAAGTAGAATTTAACGTCAGATAATGAAATGTTGGATACATTTTTAACGGTTTCAATTTCGGAACAATGTTGTATGAATTTGAACCTTTTTCTTTATGGAAAAAGTGTATTCTTGTGAAGGATTTGCTGAAAAAGAATGTGTTCAGTTAATTCACGGCTGGTATGACTACTAATGTGTACCTACTAAAATGTTTGTTGTTTAAATTAAAGTTATCTTTCATCCTCTTTATTCCCTTCTCTATGGCGCCCCCTAGCTCCCTCCATTTGAACTGACTAGCATGTGCATGGACTCACTGTCTGTCTGTTAGCCCCAGGTTAACCGCAGGCTGCCCTCTCCTCTCTCCTCAGTCTAACCTGTCCTTCGAGGCACAGGAAGTGACCTCGCCTGCCCAGGTCCAGCCTCAGCCCCAGTGGAGACAGAAGGTGATGCGTTAGCGATGTTTGTTGGTTTACCCTTATTTTGTCTTAAAAAGAAAATGGGGGCCCTAGCCAGGTGTTGCTCTGTGTTCAGGCGCGGGGTAAAGCCGCAGAGGAAGAGCCTCCCCCACAGAGAGAGGAGGAAGGCAGGGAGGAGGAACAGAGTGTGTCCGCCCATCCGGAGGCAGAAGGGCCAGCGAGCACCGGGGAGAGCGAGCAGAGCAACCTCTCGACTCCGGGGGCTGCAGCCGCACGCATGGCCAAGAGAGGTGAGGGTCCAGAACCCCAGTCCTGTCTCTCCTTAAGCTCCCGTCTGTCCGTCCGTCGGTCTCTCTCGCTCGCGTTTCCTACTCAGCTGTCTGTTGTTGTCTCTTTCTGTTTTGTTTGCCTTCCAGGTCTGGGCTCTCCAGAACCAGACAAACACGATGCCTTGCAGAACAAGAGACCCTCTGGCACGACATGTCCCTTTGAAGGTCAGGCCAGTCCTCAGAAAACCTACTCTGCATGTTCCGCCTGGTTTGGATTAGTTTGTCAAATTCATTTTCCTTTTGTTGAACAAAATTATAAAAGAATGTTTAGCTTTTCCAGCCCCTATGACTACTCAAAGGAGTCATCAAAAGAAGGTCTTCTTGTTTATTTTATCAAACAGATTTATATTCAAAGCTGAACAAAAACAGATTTGATGGAACTTAGCCGATTTGACCCTTCCAGGCTCCTGGACTGTTGCATGCGTTCAGTTGATTTCAGTTCATTCATAACGCATTCGAGTGATGGTTTGAGTGACATCCGTTCTGCCCTCTAGCCCAGTGCATGAATTCAAAGCTTTTCAATCACACTGATGAATGTGACGCATCTAATCACGTATCCCTCACAGACCAGTGGGGTCCGGGCCCCTCCCAAACAGGAGGTCCCCAGGAGGGGCCGGGGGGGGCGTCGCCCTCGGCCGACCACCAGGAGACGGACGGCTGTTTCTACGGCGACGGCTCCCCCCCCACCACCTGTGTCCCGGTGCACCCTGAGGGCGGGGCCGCCCCGGAGCCCCTGCAGGACCTGGGGGTCTTCTGCCAGACCAGCACATCCATGTGAGTGGTGCAGGGCCGCATGAAGCGGGATGTATAGCCGCCGTGGTGTGCCGTTTGGGACGTAACATTGGTGCGGATGTGCAGTTGGTGTCCAAACCAACGCGCGTTTCAGGGGTGCGCGACACGTCAACAAAATGGCGCGTGAACCGTGCACGTGGGCCGTGATTACTTTATTACTGAACTGCATGTGTGTGTGAGAGTAATTCTTTATTTGTATGAATGGGTCTGTTTTGTGTGTGTGTATGTATGTTGTTTGGTGTATTCTTCTGGTTTGTGTGTGTACATTTTGTTATTTTGTGTGTGTGTGTGTTTACTCTGTGATTTTTTTTGTTTGTTTGTTTGTTGTGTGTTCACAAGTATTTGTGTGAGAGTATGTGTGAGTCTCTAGCACGCTCTATATATGAGTCTTTTTCTGTGTGTTTTTGTGTCTCCTTGTCGGTGTCTCTGTGGCCACGTGTTTGTGTAACCGTACGTGTGCGCTCGCATCGTTGTCACGTTGACGTGTGCGCTGGGGGTCTGCGGCGGTCTCAGACTGAGCTCGGCGGTGACGGAGCACAGGCGCGCGGTGAGGCCGTCCCGGCGCTCCCAGGGCTCCAGGAACCCCCTGCGGGCGCTGGCAGCCCGGGAGGACATCAACCAGGACCACATGGGGGACCATGGGGACCCCAGCGGGAACGCAGAGGAGAGCGCTGCCGCGCAGGCCCAGAAGAGTGAGTCACCCCCCTCCACGCCTCTGGGTTCAGAATCGATCAAGTCTGAGAGCAGAACTGCTCAAAGCTAGGGTGAAAACGGGGCGTGTCGCTTTGTTCCGCTACGTGCTTGTGTGTCGGCCAATCGTGTTGCTGGGGGGCGGTGTTCCGGAAGCACGTAATTGGCCAACAGTGAACGCAGTGGGTAAACGTGTGTGTGTGTGTGTGTGTGTGTGTGTGTGTGTGTGTGTGTGTGTGTGTGTGTGTGTGTGTGTGTGTGTGTGTGTGTGTGTGTGTGTGTGTGTGTGTGTGTGTGTGTGTGTGTGTGTGTGTGTGTGTGTGTGTGTGTGTGTGTGTGTCCCTCCAGAGGCTAAAAACTCCAACTCAAGCCAGAACAGCAAAGAGAACGTGGTTTCCTCAGATGATGTCACCGACAGCAACCACTCTCCCTTCAAAAGCCTCATGCTCCTTCAAATTAAAGGTCCGACAACAAATGTATTTCTGTATGCAAACAGTGTTTGTAATGCTGTGACACAACATGCATATATACTTGTGTGCAAACCTAAACATTGGTAGCCTTAATAAAGTACTTGTATGGGGATTCACTGTTATGTTGTCCACACACTCCGTACTGACAGACCCACATTGATTTTGAAAGTGCGTGTTCACACTGAATGCTCTTCGGCTGAATTCATTATTATAAATTATATTGGTTTAAGCGAAGCCAGGAGGGACCGTTACGTTGGATTGATCCCCCAGACCGGTCTTGCCCTTTAAGTCTGAAACTGTGTGTGGGTGTGTGGGTGTGTGTGTGGGTGTGTGTGTGTGTGACAGGTAGGAGGCAGGTCCAGACTCGGCTGGTGGCGCCCTCTGCTGGCTCCCTGAACAGTGGAGACTGCTTCCTGCTGGTCACTAAGGAGCACTGCACCCTGTGGAGCGGAGAGTTCGCCAACGCTGCAGAGAAGGCCAAGGTATTACAGACAATACTGACCCACAAATGTGTGTGTGTGTGTGCAATTCCTCATTTACTTTACATGACTATCCCACTGGTCATTACAATTTCAATGTTTTCTTTGCTAAAGAATGCCTTGTAATGTATTCAAAGCCGGAAAAGTAGTGTGAGGGGATTGGTGCAGCGCTAGGGCTAATGCTAGTGCTACTGATGTGTGTCCAGGCTGTGGAGCTGTCCTCCTACATCCAGAGCCACGGGGACCTGGGCTGCCAGGCCCCCCAGCCCCTGCACCTGGAAGAGGGGCTCAACGCGGACAGCAGCCTGGCGGCGGACTTCTGGAACCTTCTGGGAGGAAGGAGACCGTACAGAGGTTTGTTTGAATCTCACCTCTTTCTTGTAGTTTGTGGTTTTCGACCTATAAAGCACATTGAGGATTTGCTTTTTTGCATTTGTGATTGTTGTTCTTGTGTGTGGTTCAATGTGGTTATTAACCGATAATGGTAATGTTTTCTTGGGTTGAGTTGTGTTGTATTAAGTTGTGTTGGGTCGTACCATGTGATCATATGTACTGCCAGGGGTGTTGTGTTGTTGTGTTGGTCGCACCATGTGATCATATCTACTGCCATGGGTGTTGTGTTGTTGTGTTGGGTCGTACCATGGTACCATGTGATCAGGGGTGTTGTATTAAGTTGTGTTGTTGTGTTGGGTCATACCATGTGATCCTATCTTCAGGGGCGGGGTCACCAGAGGAGGATGAGCTGTATGAGAGGGGCGTGGTGGAGTCCAACTGTGTCTACAGGCTGCAGGACAACAGGCTGGTGCCCCAGGACCAGGCCTGGGCTGCAGTCCCCAGCGTGTCCCTGCTGGGCCCCGCCCAGGTCAGACTGCTCCCTGTTCTCTGGGGCCCCCTGGGGTGCTGGGGTTCCTTTATAACAGATGTTTTACTGTTTTGGTTGTTGAATAACACAAAAAGATTTGATCTACTAGATACTGTAGGACTACAAAGATTCAGTGTTCAGTGTTTTTTGTTGACTGTTATGATAGTTTAGAAACTTGAGAGCACTGAAAATATTACCCTGTAATTTTCTATAAATAACCATAAATCCATGTGTATATTGATACCATCACTTTCAAATGAAATGCCTAGTTTCAAACTAGCCTGTCTGTTCTCTTCTGTGTGTGTCTCCCGTAGGCGCTGGTGTTTGACTTTGGCAGTGAAGTCTACCTTTGGCACGGGAAGGAGGTCACCATCGCTAACAGGAAGGTAGCTCTGCACCTGGCTGAGCAGGTGTGGGGCGGAGCCTACGACTACAGCAACTGCAGGGTCAACCCTTTGGATCCCTCCAACAGCAACCCCAGCATTCAGCTGTGAGTCCAGACCACAGCCCGTGGCTATAACATGACACGAAATGGTTATAATGGTTTTAATATGAATGAATACTTAAAAAAAAGAAAGTATTAAACTATATATGAGCATTCTTTAAACCTGAATGCAAGTGCATTGAACGCATGTACCAATGGCTGTACAGAATGTGAACCAATTGTCCAAATCGATAGAAACGTCACAATTTTACACATTGATCGTGCCTTCAGTGGTGTGTGTTGAATTCCTCTGTGCAGGCGGGGCGAGGGACGACCCAGCTGGGCGCTGTTTGGCGTCATCTCCCAGCACTGGGAGACGGCCCTCTTCAAGGAGAAGTTCCTGGACTGGCCCAGCGGTGCGGTCAGCGCAGAGGAGCCCACTCCACCACTAGAGGGCCTAGCACAGGTTGAGTGGGGATTCAGATTCATGATGACTGTGACTATGTGTGACTGTGACTATGACTGGAAATGTTGTCCGAAGCCATATGCTAAAACCAACTCACTGTCACGGTGTTGGTTTATGAGCTCCAGAAGTATTGAATTACATTATTTTAACTTTAAGACAGTAAATGTGTTTTCCACTGCTGGCCAAGCATCATTTCAATGACGCATGCCATGTTTAAATGGGGCAGAAACTGTGCAGAAACCATATTTCTCAAGAATGTACACTGGCGAATGTCCAAACAATGACATCTGCATCGGAGGTTGGCATTGCACAACATGAAATAAAAAAGAAAAGAAAAGAAATGCATGCAACTCAGCATAGGGGTCTTTAGAGGCCCTCACCTAAACTACATCCTGTCTTGATCAGTCGTCCGCAGGCCTGTCAGCGACGCTCATAGCGACCACACAGGCAGAGGTCACCTGGAGCCCCTGCGATGCCAAGGCCCTTCTGTTGGGACAGGGGCCCCCCCGGGACCCCCAGACCGGCCCCCCGGGGCCCCATGGGGCCGTCACTCTGGACGGAGGACGACAGGCGGAGCTGGAAACGGTTGCCGTGGAGACGTGGCAGGTCCAGGACTGTGACGATGGCAAGGTTCCCGTGGAGAGCAACGGGCAGCTCTATGAGGGAGAGTCGTGCGTTGTGCGCTGGACGTACACTGCAGGTGGGACACACACACACACACACACACACACACACACACACACACACACACACACACACACACACACACACACACACACACACACACACACACACACACACACACACACACACACACACACACACACACACACACACACACACCTCATGGATTATGAACCAAAGAGTCTCAGTCACGCTTGGTAATTGACCAATACGTGTTGTGCATGTTTAGGTAAGGGAAGCAGCCCAGAGGACACGAACAAGAAGGAGAAGACTGCCTACTTCCTGTGGCACGGCCGCCACTCCTCCGTCAGTGGGCGGGGCACCGCCTCCTTCCTCTCCATTGGGTGGAGAAGTGAGGAAGACTCCCAGGTAGACAAACTTCATGTGTTTTGTCATATGACTTCAACTGTGAGGACTGCATAAGGGGTACTAAGATATCCAATACATCCCTTAGTCAAATCAACTAATAAAACATCTTTTAAAATATATCTTTAAAGTAGTCTGCCTATTCTAGGCAAGATGCAGCCATTTTGCATATTTATTTTCCGTGAATGATTGGCAAATAATGTAGACATTGATTGAAAAATTTTGGCAGGATATGAAAAGGTGCATCTAGATTTGTGGTCCCATAAAAATCCACATAAATAAATATAAATGTGTTGTAATTCGCATGGCTTGTTGCACTTTTAACAAGGTCTGGAATTGGATTTTCAAGTCAGCATATTGCTTTTTCCAATTTCTATTGACAATTTTATTGGCATATTTGACAGGAAATGCAGACTTTGCCACCATTTATATCTTACAGAGGAGGGCTTGTTAACACGAAATATCACCCGAAATATCACATATGGTATTTTCAATTTCAGGGCTGCGTTTTATGTTTGTCCCGTTCGACATTTATTGAAATTGTATTATTGAGCTATAGTCAAGCGTATTTCCCCTGTTTGGGCCGTCAGCGTGGTGGTGTCTGCTCCACATTACACTCTGTGTTCTTACTCTGTGTTGTGTGTGTTTGGACGTGGTTCCTGGAGGTGGTGGTGCACCAGGGACAGGAGCCGCCCTGCTTCCTGCAGCTGTTCCGCGGGGGTCTGGTCACCCACAGGGGGAGACGGGACCCCCCATCAGCCCGCACAGGTACAGCCACCGCCCATCTGGCATCTCATGTTATTCATGCAGAGGTGTCTGCAAAGGTATGGCGACCACCAGAAAATGATTAATACTAATGGAGAACAAAATAGTTTCAATATTTTAATTAATTAATGTATTTATTATTTTAATTTTATTATTTTAATTTATTAAGTGTTATTCAAATCTGCATTTGTAGGCTTTGTGGCGTTAAATGACATTGCATTAATCTTTCCTTCTTCCACATTTCCATGGTTTAGTAGAACATGGGTCAAACTAATGAGTAATAATAATTAGTATTAAGCACATAATATCATGCAGGCTGTGGGGAACAAGCCCTGTCTTATCCCAGAATAGGAATGGGGGGGGGGCTGGGAGTCAGGAATGCCGTTCTTTGATAACCTCCCACCCGGACCCCTCCTCGCGCGTTTCTGTACGTGGGGGTGCTGGCGCCGGATCCATCCATCTTTCGCTTCTGACTCGGTGGTCGTCTCTGGGTTCAGGGAAAACGAGTGGGTGGTATTCAGACCCCTACACTGGCGATCACTATCATTTAGTGTTGTCTGCCCCGGGGACTTCAGATTTCAATTAGCCTCTTGGCTAACTCTGGCACGTTATCATTCCGTTTTTACTGTCCCTGCCAAATAAATCTCAAACAAGTAATTAGTGTAACTCACTGCAGAATTAAACACATTAAAATTATCGCTAAATCCACATTGCACAGATTACACTAACGCGCACCAATCACCAATGGTGATTCATTTGAATGTTCACTAAATAACTGGATTGGCCTCATAGCACATGCTGGCATTAGCTTGAATCCTATTTTACGAGCATAGGTAAACGTATGCTGTTAAATGGTGTGGGCACCGGTCTGATAGCATCCCTGAAGATTTGGGCCCGGGGGAATATGCGTGTGTGTCCTCATTTTCCTCCAAACGTTTCATTTTCACCATGTGAATTTTTCTTCCTCTCACTGCGTGTCTGCCTGGATGTGGTCCCAGCCGCGTGGCGTATGTTCTGTGTGCGAGGGCAGCTCCCGGACGAGGGCTCCTTGCTGGAGGTGGAGTGTGGCTGTTCAGGGCTTCGCTCCAGAGGGTCTGTAGTGCTGCTTAACGGCCAGCAGGGTTCACTGTTCCTGTGGCACGGCTGTAAAGCCCACTCCAGCTCCCGTGAGGTGGGCAGGAGAGCAGTGGATTGCCTCAATCGAAGGTAAGTCTTTAATTATCCTAAGGCTGTTTTAATGATGGGCTTTAAACTTGGTTACCATAGCACTGGTTTAGTTTATCATGTGTTCAATCTTCAACTGTTTGGTTATGTTTGCTACCATTCATGTTATTTGTGGACCTGTCTTGGAATAAAGTAATTCTAAAACAAAAACAAATTCTATGAGTATGTATACATGGACGTAAATATGAATGTATTTATATTTCTAAAAGTGTGTGTGTGTGTGTGTGTGTGTGTGTGTGTGTGTGTGTGTGTGTGTGTGTGTGTGTGTGTGTGTGTGTGTGTGTGTGTGTGTGTGTGTGTGTGTGTGTGTGTGTGTGTGTGTGTGTGTGTGTGTGTGTGCGTGCGCGTGCTGGGCCCCAGCAGCCTGACGGTCCTGGTGGTGGAGGAGGGATCAGAACCTGCTGAGTTCTGGACCGCCCTCGGAGGGCAGGACCGGAAGGCCTACGACTGCATGCTACAAGGTACACACACACACACACACACACACACACACACACACACACACACACACACACACACACACACACACACACACACACACACACACACGCAGAAGTAAACCCACTCACCCTCTGTGACACATATCAGCGATTCAAAGTTACCCGAATGTCCCCGCACATACACAACACACATACCCCAAACTGCAAACACACCCACACATACACATTCCCCAAACTGCAAACACACCCACACACACACATACCCCAAACTGCAAACACACACACACACACACACCCACACACACACACACCCACCCTGCGCTGATTGAACGTGTGTATTATTCCAGATCCGGGGAAGTACAACTTCACGCCGCGACTTTTCCATCTGAGCGTCCACGCCGGCGCCTTCCGGGGCGTGGAGCTGCAGAGCCCCGCCCGCTTGCCGGGGATCGTCATGGCGATGCCGTTTGTCCTGGAGAGCCTGTTTTCTGCCCCACGGCCGGGTAAGGGCCCCCGCCTCTCTCCCTATCTATTTATCTATTTTAATTTTTAATTTTTCCATATACTCGTTGAAAGACCGGCTCAAAGAACAGCAGAGCCCCACCCATAACTAACTCCCCGGTTCTGTGTGTACCACCTCCATCTAGTCAAGTGTGGACATTGCATTTACTGGATTTTAGGTTTTATGCTGCCATACTGTTAATGTTCCCTAACATAATGTACAGATTTTTGTTTATTTAACTGTAATGTCATTATGTTGCTGACCTGCCCGGTGACTACAGATGTAGAGCAGCCTCTTGGCTAACTCTGACACGTTTGAGAACTCAAACGATGATTGATGTGTACTGTCCCTGCCAAATACATCTTAAATACCTAAATACGATCAAATGCACCCTGGATGCCCGTCCACCAAACTCCCTGCCTCCCAGCCTGCTCTGTCTCTAACACGCTCTCCTCTTTCCGCCGAATGTGCCGCGACGGCAGCCTTGTTCCTGCTGGACAACCGTCTGGAGGTGTACCTGTGGCAGAGAGGCCCTGCGGCGAACACAGAGAGTAGCATGGCAGCCTGTAGCCGCTGGGCTAACGAGAGGCGCTGCGCCATGCAGACCGCGCTCCAATACTGCAAAGGTGACTTCAACTGGCCCTCTCCTGATGACAGCGTCCCGGCCATTGGTCGTTGTTTTACGTCGATTTGAAATCCTGATTGTGTTGTTGTTGTTGTTGTTGTTTTGTCCAGAGTTGAACCCCAGGCGCCCGCCCATGGCCTACCTCATCTCTGAGGGAATAGAACCCCTCACCTTCACCAACGTCTTCCCCCACTGGGAGAGGAGGCCCAGCACCAGTACAAAGGTACCCACACCCAGTCCACCCACTGAGGGAGAGAGAGACTGACTGACTGTATGAACCTAGCCTAGGCCTATATTGTATTGATTGTAATATTGAATACAATTCCCCATGACCTTTTATAAATAATGCATGGAGAGCCCTCATCTGATCCTGTCCTGCGTGCGCTTCTGCAGGGCGACACGGGCCCGGCCAAGCTGGTTCTGGTGCAGGACGCCTTGGCCCAGCTCCAAACGGGTCACCACGCTGCCGAGGATCTGTCGAGGAGCCCGCTGCCCGACGGGGTGGACCCCCAGCACCTGGAGGTCTTCCTGTCGGACCAGGACTTCCAGGTAGGCCAGCCGGAGGGGGTGTGGCACCGCTTTGCACTTAATGTCAAAGTGAATTGAAATTCACATTGAAATGCTGAGTGGTTTCGGTTCATCTTAAAGCTACGCGCAGGGACAGCATTCAAGGGGGACTTTTAGTGCCAAGCGATGTACTGTGCTGTAGACTGAAATTAAACCACCCGACACCGATTTTAGCCAATCGGAAACACTCAATCAACTGCATTAACTAGTGTCGCGTGCAAGACCTAGATTATCGCCGTTTGATTATGCTCAAACGATGCAGGGCGTTGGAGAGGTAAGGGTGTTTGACAGGCAGCGGAAAGATTCTGGGTTCCCGCCCCAGCGGTCCACCTGTAGTCATCCTTGACCAGATGTCCGGAACCCCTCGCTGCTCCTTCATCACATGAGTCTGAAGTAAAGATGAAGGTGTCCGCTAAATAAAGGACTGAAACAGTCCAACGCAGTTGACCAGAACGTAGTTGTGTGTTGATCTTCAGGCCGTGCTGGACGTGGAGCGTGAGGAGGACTCGCTCGCCGCCTAGAACAGGAAGACGTCCAGAGGAGCAAGGGACTGTTTGTGTAGGAATGCCTCCAGAAGTGACTGATACCCCATCAGGGCTTTACATCGGCATATAAGGGAGGTTTATGCTTGGACGATAGCCTGCCTTGGCCCAAAGGACTGCTCAATGACATCACCAAAGAGAATATGGATTATTTGTCATCTGAGAATCCGAGATTACCCGATTTTTGTATTTTTTCTGAGACGACCACTGTGTGCACATGTTTTCAGTGGCTGTGTGTGCGTTAGTTTTTGTGTGCGTGAGTTCATGTGCGTGTCCTATTTAAGTATGGCACCTAAAGGCCTTAATGTGTTGAGAGCCAAATGCTCTAAGTGTTTCATGCTTGTTCCTCGACCTGACTTTCTTCTTCTTCTTCTGCCTGAGTTCTGTACGAGTGTGTGGGCTTCTCAACAGACATGGTATTCTGTAGAGCAATTATTTAAAACGGCAACAAATAACAGTCCAAATTGGTTTTCTTATGAAAGTTGAGTTTATCTGTACAAATCAATGACAAAAGACAAAGTTCAGGTGGAGGGGGGACAAGATAATGACATCAGTAACAAACTGGGAGCTGCGGACATGACAGAAAAGAGTGCTTACAAATGAAGAGAAACGCTAATGACAAAACAACCAAAAATAAAAATGGTAACCGCTTTAAATGTTTCCTCCTGGATTGATTTAATGTCTGCGTTACAAACGGCCTTCGATACAACGCTCGTTTTCAATTAAAAGGGCAAAAGATATATATACAAATAAGAAGGAGGAAGAAAGTCTGCAAAGTTCACACAGAACCCCTGATTGGCTTACGCAAAACAAAGTCTACTTGAGAGTGCAGAACTAAATGCTGTGCTATAACGATCCTTCTGTGTACGGTGGCTTGTGTGACCAGAATGCTGTGTGCTCTGTGGTGTGCC
Source organism: Lota lota (assembly GCA_026745465.1). Lineage (NCBI taxonomy): Eukaryota > Metazoa > Chordata > Actinopteri > Gadiformes > Lotidae > Lota > Lota lota. The sequence continues at coordinate 491,602 of JACYXH010000228.1, read as the reverse complement.
CATCTGGCGGGAAGGGCAGGGGGGGGGGGGGGGGGGGGGGGCTCATCTGGTTGTTGTATTTTTAAGTCTCATGGCCCCCCCCCCCCCGCGACCCTGGAGGGCATTTGGCATTAGTCACGCATGGAGAGGCAGGTGCACGTGCTCCAATAACAGCCCTTTCAGTCCAAACCAAGCAACGACACTCTTCCCTTCCTCCACGGGCTCCTAAATCACGCTCAACATACTTTATCATCCTGCATGCCCTGCGGCCATCCATACCCTCCATACGATCACTATTACTTTCTCTCTTCCGTTCACTACCATTCCCTCTGCTGCCCCTCGCTCATCACTCTTGAAGTGACCGTCCATACCCTCCTCCCTGCTGTGAGCCTGTCCCGGGCCCTCTAAGGGAGCTGGCAGTTCTGGTCCCCAGGCTGGATTAGGCAGACTAAGCCCTCCATGTGACTGTGAAAGACCCCTGAGCAGATCGGATTATGGCCTGGTGCGGTGCGATGGGCAAAAACCATGGGCCATGTACCAGAGAGCTAGTGGAGCAGAGAAACAGCACTATAAAACCCCCTACACACACACACACACACTCAAACACACACACACACACACACACTCCCTTTGTACCGCCAATAGCCCTCCGAAGCTGTGTTGTGGATAAGCGATAATTGTGAAGAACTTAATACAACAATGTAAAAAACAATGCAACATTGGTATGCAGTACACAATATGTGAGAAATACAACGGGGAACCACGGGCAGAGAAAAGTTGCTAACAGGCTTTTTTTTGGGGGGGGGGGGGGGGTTATGATTGTGAAGAGCGCTGATTCGTCCTTGATGAGAATGAAATGCTTGGCTAGTCAACACTGTTTGCACTATAACATTGTTGACATGACATTGCGCGTCCGTCCCCCCCCGTCCCCCGTCCCCCCCCGTGGTCTAAATGGCCTGCTCTCTGTGCACGTCCACGCCCGGAAAGTTCCGCTCGGGTTCGGAGGCCATGGCGGCCTCGCGCAGAACGATCATGTGATCCTCGGCGGCGAGCAGGGATTGGTCGATCCAGTCCATGCTGCCCGACATGTGACAGGCGTTGCGGGTCACCAGCACCAGGTGACTGACAGACAGCAGGAGGGCGGTGGCTCTGAAGAGGAGAGGGTGAGCTAAAGTATCACACTGATGATCGGTTCATTTGACTGAAAACTTGATTCTGATTCACGTTTATACTGCTTAGTGTGAAATATTCACTGCAAAGCAAAGAAAATGGAGACGCACAACTGTCAGACCCTATCTTCGATGACGGTATGCTAGTGATGTTACGCTACCCAAAACCACGGTATAGTGTCCTGTTGTGATAGCAACACTATAGCAATATATTCCCAGCTCGCGGTTTAAATGTAATTTGCAGCTGCTTAGTGTTTGAAAAACAATTATGGGTATGAATAAACTAGTGAAACAGGCGAAGGGCTGCTTTCTAATGAATATTCGGCAGTTGTTGAATAATGGGAAAAGGGTAGAAAAAAAGGCTTATGTAACTTAATTAAAACTAGAACACTTTTAATTAAGCTTCAAACTTTTCCAACGGAGGCCGCGTTTGGCTGTAGGACCATTCACTTAGTCTTTGCCACATCTCCCTTCATCTCATGAGCTACACCCTCACCTCTGCGGTGAGGGCAGAGGTGCTGAGTCTGCAAGGCACCTCGATAATGAGACAACCTCACCAAATACCATTCATTACGTTGATGCGGACGAGCGCGCACATTCTCACAAAGCGGAAGAAGCACAGCATAAACAAAGAGCATGACAAACATTAAATTAAGCTTGAGGTGTTGTTTTAAATGGACCAGTTAGTCGTACATTGGTACAGTCAACAGCCGGTGTGCGTGCCTTGTATACCAGAGACACTGTTTCTGTCAAGAAAATGGACACTCCACAACACCAGGGTGAACGGACAGAAGGAGGGGTTGTTTTTCACAAACAAATCAATAAAGCCCAACTCAGTTCCACTGATAATCACAAAAATGATTACAACTGTTACGTAGTAAAAAAAGGTGCTCACCTGGCGTCCAGCAGAATTGGGTCAAGGGGGGGGTACATGGACCGCACCACGTCATCCACCCTGCGGGGGGGCGGGGGAAAGGGACGGTGCCGTGCGGTCACTCAGATTAATATCACTCTTGACCGACACAATCGCTCGGCGATGTCATTTGCGTGTGTGTGTGTTTGTGTGTGTGTGTGTCATCACCTCGGACTGATGCGTTTGGCCACGCTGATGATGTCACTGAGGCTGGCCGGCGCTTTGACCTTGGCTCCCGAGCCCATCGTCATGGCGACCAGTTTCTCCGTCAGAGTGTGGCAGATCTGTACGGTCGTCAGAGGGAGGGATTGAATCGATACAATTCAGAGAGAACTACTGTGGGCGTCCTATGAAAGCGAGGGTTGTAAGAGAGACGTCACCTTTAAGATGGAGATGCAGTGAGACACCAAACCACTGTTGGAGAAAAACAACAGAGAAAAGACACAAGGTTAATATAGATGCACCTTGGCATTTGAGCTAAATCCCTCATCCACAAGGTACTCCCATTCAGCGCGGCCCATTCTGTCCAGACCGCCACTGCTGGGGGAACTGCATTTACTCAACAACTCAAAGACTTGAGGGCTGGAAATGAAGAGTGCTACTGGTTGGGACGTACGAGGCGTCTTCGATCCAGTCCTCGTTCTCCAGGATGGCCTCGATGTGAGGGTTAGTGATGACCACGTCGTCCAGCTCCAACTCGGACTGCTCGCTCTGCGTTTCCATGGCGCCGATGAGATCTACAGTAGGCCTGTAGAACAAGGGGGGGGGGGGGACTATTATATATCACTGTGATGGACAGCAGTTTAGTGGCCCGCCCGCTGATCCACCACAAGCACTTTTCACTTCGGTTTTAGAATTCACTATTCACACCCATTCACTAACAGAGAATGCCCGGGAGGACCACTGTGTGGAATTGCTAGTTACCATTGCTAGCTCATCAGTAGCTTAGAATGGAATAAGAAATGAAATCCTATCAGAGAGAGAGAGAGAGCGATCTATGACTTAGAGGTATGTGTACTGACTTGGAGTCCTAGATCTCTCTCTCTCTCTCTCTCTCTCTCTCTCTCTCTCTCTCTCTCTCTCTCTCTCTCTCTCTCTCTCTCTCTCTCTCTCTCTCTCTCTCTCTCTCTCTCTCTCTCTCTCTCTCTCTCTCTCTCTCTCTCTCTCTCTCTCTCAGATAGGAACATACACATGAATTGTAGATTCAATCCTTTTAAAAAGGAATTGTATGTAACGTTTCTATGTTCCTATCTGTGAGAACGAGAGTGACCTAGGACTAGAGGCATCGGTACTGACTTGGAGTCAAAGTGCTGCAGCAGGTAGTGGGGGTGGCAGTAGCGATGGCGGCAGACCACCACCAGAGCCACGAAGGACGCCAGGAATATGGTGGCCAGCACGCTGATGGCCACGATCACCACCGTCTCCATGGTGACGGTGGCGCTTGACAGAGGGTGGAGGGGGAGGAAGGGTGGGGGGCCCGGCACCGACAGGGTGGAAACGGGGGCAGCCGTCCAAGCGGTCTCGACTTGGAGGTCCGAGCTCGGCTAGAGAAACATGAACTGCTGAAAGACAGACAGTACGGGATCGGGGGTTTGTAGGACTAAGAGTAGGGAGAAGACCACTATTGACCCTTCTCAGAGCCGTCATCGTAGGGAATAAACACAGGTCTGCAGGTAGAAGACTAAACCAGTGACGATAAGTCTGCTACACATGCCCTGGTACATCAAAGGAGCAGACCCCTCATTAGTGTTATGAGCGACACCTGTGTTGTTCCTACGATGAAACCTCTGAGAAAAGGGTTCATTTTGTGTATTTCCGTTCACAAAAGTTGCATTAGCCTGTGAATTTAACACTCATAATTACACTACTAGTCTCATTGGGTTTGGAATATGACATAAAAAAAAAAGGCTCTTTGTGTGTGACACACCTACAGTAAACACAAACTCATATCTTCATCCGTCCAGCCAGGAAGTTCAAGGAACCGTACGTAACCTAAGTTACCAGGGACCTGGCCTTTATTCACTATGCCTGCCTTATGAACAAATTACAGGTGATGGCTATAAACCCTTTGGTTCTTATAAATATATAAATACACAGTTTACACATACTACTGTAATATAGGCCTACATATCCGGATAAGCACAGCAGCAATTCCATTATTCTAGAAATCTGCAACCGCAAACAGTTATCTTAGTACGGTATTATTCAGCAACACAGAGTGAACACAACTTTATCATAAGGCCGATGTTGTTTTGAACACCAGGAACAAGAGGAAATATAACCTACGTCTTGACAAATGTTACAAAGTGACAAGGCAGCTTTCAGCACCTACTTGAAGATGAATTGGGCCTCTTCTTTGTGAACGTTCTCCTCTATGTAGTCCAGTCCATGGACATATATCTGTAGACATAAATGTCCATTCGTTTAGATGCTCTTCACGCACAAACTAGTTTTCCTTCTGGTGTTACAATCAAGACTACCTGCCCTCTGCCCGGTCTAGTCATTCATTAACTTGCCCTGCCCTACGTGTGTGCGTGCGTGTGTGCGTGCGTGTGTGTGCGTGTGTGTGTGTGTGTGTGACTATATGTTTTCGTGTTTGGCATCACACAATGTTGGGAGGACATAGCATGAATCAAACATGTAATAAACCGTGGTGTTTTAAACGGTACGGTAGAGTCGCCAAACTGAGCATAACGTTCGGGAAAAGGAATTAAAGAGAGTTGCAGCATTCTTCCAAACCGCTCTTTCTTAACGGATGAATGACTGAAATAACGCCGTGGAATGCTGCAATTCTCTAATCCGATTAATCTCTGTTGTTACATTAGCCCTATTGTCTGCGGGTCTTTCCACTATCTCTTTCTTAAAAGTTGAACTTTAACTCTCCGTTAGAAGGCACTCTAAGAATGATTGGACTTTAAAGGAGGAATTGAACACAGGCGTCAAGACACGAGGGTTATTGGTTGTTTTCATCATCCAAACCCATCGATGATTTGGCGCATTTAAATCTGTAAAAAATGTGCGTTACCATTTTTTTAACACACCCAAGTGAGTAGGCCTATATCTTTATCTTTATTTTCCGTATTGTTGCAACTGTTAATTCACAATTAACATAAAGGCTACAAAAGGCAACTGTATTTCGCCTTGAAAGATGCTTGTCAAAGTAATTGCCTAATATGATAGGCTATAGCCTTATTGTGCAATTATGTAAGACAATGAAACAACACTTTAGACAAAGCCTTTTCTAACTTTTACGGCCAACATTTATTACTCTATAATGATGAGCTATTCTAGGCTTTGTCATTTTAAAGACATTTGGAGCTAGGCATGCTGCTAAACTTTCTCTATGCGCCACAAAAGTGCGCAGTTTAGGCCTATACATGCAGACCCACTTCATTTGACCAACTTAATGAAGTTATTAGTGTTCATAGGCCCATGCCTTAAACTTTTTCTTTCAAAAAGATATCAACAAAACAAAAAATAGTTTTCTTTGCAAGGTTAATGTGTAACTTTAAGATATGATACAGCTAAGCTTTGCATTGATCAAATAAACGCTAAGACATGAATAGAGTTGTACTTGCCTACATCTCTTCGGTCTTCTCGCGTCAGGAGACAAAGCGCTTTTCCCGCGAGGCACGCGGAGATGGCACGGACCTCTCCAAACCCGGGGACGGGAGCGCGCAGAGTTTACGTGAACGACCGAAAGGTCGGTGGTGAGGGATGATCAACTTTGCCATCACTCCTCTTCAACGTTAGAGCACGTTCTCTCCGTTATTGTAAGAATGTGGGTCGGTATATAAAACAACTAAATCTCCAATGTTACGATGTGATATTCGTGTTGTGTGCGTCTGCGCTCGTTAGCATAGATAGCCACGATCTACACTTTGCTTTGAAGGTGCTCGAGAACAAATAGATGAGTCCGCACAAAGCAGACACAGACACTAGGTGGCGCACTTTACCAATTAGAATGGATGCTCTACTGTAGGGTTAGAACTCGTGTTGGGGCAGGGAAACTTATAAATTAAGAGCTAGTGCGATCGTTTTTACACCACGAGTTGGCTCTGGGAGAACAGTGTCCAAAGAAAGTGTGTTGACTTGTAGAATAATGTTCAGCGGTGCCTTATCTGAACTCTGATAAGAACTGCATTCCTGTGGCATTCCTTCAGTATGCTATTTCTCCTAGATGTTTCTTCTCACTCACCGTTACTACACCGTGATGGTTAACCATAAAGACACACACACACACACACACACACACACACACACACACACACACACACACACACACACACACACACACACACACACACACACACACACACACACACACAGACCACAATCACAGCATTACACGAATATGCTCACTTTGATGATGGAAATACACATCTACTTAACATTCAGCTCATTGCTAACTATACCGCTAGCAGATGGTATAGCCTGTGTGCTTTCCATTGTAGTTGCAACAGGAGACTTGACATTCTAAACTGCTTTTCTGTTGTTGCTGATATGCGTTATTTAGTCACTTATTAATTCATTCAGAACTATTTCTCTTCAGGGAGGCGACAGAGCAGTTGGTGGCTTCTGCTGATGAAAACAACTCAAGACAATTATTGCACACCAATTTGAAGCTAGCTTTGCACCTAGCTTGCAAAACCTTTATCTAGCTAACTTTAGCTAGCACCTTTGAGGATATAATATTGATATCTAGTCAGTCGTTACAAGACACACACACACACACACACACACCACCCACCCACCCACCCACACACACACTGCATTCGACCGTTCCCCATTGAGAGTGTGGTGGAGAAGACTGAGTTTGTAGTTTTTAGCCAGGAAATCTCTGTGAGTTCCACTTCCTCCCACCATTTTTTCCCTTTCCAACCAGAAGGTGCTAACCGCACAGAGACACTGTAGTCCCAGAAGCTTCCCAATAGCCACTACACAGACAACACGGCTCAACAGCACAGCCGTCAAGCAGGTGTCGATGTTCTTAGAGAGAGAAGCATGCAGACAGGCTGCAACACAACAGCTGGCTTGTATCGTTGCTTGGGGTGATGCACTGAGTATTATGAATAACACATGCATGATGTCCACACACGCACACACCTGCATTCACATGCGCATATGAATAGTACACACACAATCTCACACAAAAACGCCTCATGCCTGCAAAGACAGACACACATGCAAACACAGACACAGACACACACACACACACACACACACACACACACCTATGTTTGTATGTTTGTTTGTTACAGGAAGGGTGTAGCCCTTTTTTATTGAAGGTGATTTGAGCAAGCTTAAAATGGGAGGAATTACCTGTAACTCTACAAGTCACGATTATCTTGGCCTCATTTTAGTTGTTTGGCATCCATGGACTGTGCCGAAGCAGTGACAGACGGCAGGCGTTTATATTCTCTGGAGAAGGGTTTCCAGGTCCACTGTAGACTGGGTTTCAACAGGTGGCAGGAAATGCCTTGAGGTTCCACTGTGGCGCGGCAGAGTCATTTCTCATGCCCCTAATTTGCACATTCATCTCCTCGCTCCCAGCACTGATGAATCTATCGCTGTAGGATCCACGGCTGAAGGGAGAGATTAAGTTTGTCCATAAGTACCTGTAGGTCCCTACTCCCCCACCCAACAAAAACACACATTTATCACGGCTGATATTTTACAGTGTCACAACACACTAGTGTAGTCACAATAGCACTAGTGGGACTACTACTTCTTCTTCGTCTTCGTCTTCATTTAATCTTTGTCTTCTTCTTCTAATTCATTTTTTTCTGATTAAGGACCCCTCAATAAAAGCGCTGGTGGTCTCATATTGCGTCACTGCAGCCTTTTCTGATTGTTTGTGGTTTGAGGGGTGGGGCCTAACACTGGGAGCCAATCGATGGGGGGGAGGGGGGGGGGGGTGTCTCCCCAGATGCTGATGCTGGCGGTTGGAGCTTTGGCATGGTCATGGATCTGGAGTGGCGTTTTAATGATTGATCTATTCCCTTCCTCCTGTTAAGCTCCAGACATCACTCATGTTGGCATGGTCAGGCCCTGGTGACCATATGGAGTTTGTGTTTGGGTTCCAGGTGTTGAAACGTTGACAGGTAAGTTATTTATCAGAAGCATCTCCTTAAGCCTGGCCAGTGGGCATGGCAGCTTGGTTAAAACCCTTTCTAAACACACCTTTTCCAAATTATTACAGAATAAAACAAACATCAATGAACGGAGAGAATGGGTCGCTAGTTATGGTGTTTGTGGATAATTCTTTTTTAGCTTTTCTAGGTATTTGCCTCAACAAGGCAGGGAGTAATGGGAAGTGTATGAATGCAAGCGGACAATAAGAAATAACAGGTCATTACAAATTACCTCAATGCCTTTAGTATGCAATACACACTAACGTTAAGTAACATTATTTCCATTTTTCAAATAATTTTGTCAGTTTGTTAGGTAAATGCTATTTCTCCATGTAATGTAACATGTATGTCGTGTTTATATGCCATCTTGTAAAAATGAAAACCTATATGCTTCCTCATGACAGCGCCATCTGTGTGTTTCACATAGGCCAGGGTCCACTTTGCCCTCTTGAATGTTATCATTGATTGATGGGTGTGGTTGACGTAGGCGGCTGATATGGAAACCACAATATGAATAAGTGAAATGGAAGTTTGATGAGAGAGAGAGAGAGAGAGAGAGAGAGAGAGAGAGAGAGAGAGAGAGAGAGAGAGAGAGAGAGAGAGAGAGAGAGAGAGAGAGAGAGAGAGAGAGAGAGAGAGAGAGAGAGAGACAGAGAGAGAGAGAGACAGAGACAGAGAGAGACAGAGAGAGACAGAGAGAGACAGAGAGAGAGAGAGTGTGTGAATTAATGATTCTTAAAGAACGGTTAGTATTATGAGGAACCTCTAAGACAAGCTGAGGGCAACACATGTTGAGAGATCGATAGAGTGAGATAGCGTTTGATAGAGTTAGACAGAGTTAGACTGAGTAAGATAAAGTTAGATAGTGAGATAGAGTTAGATAGTGAGATAGAGTGAGATAGTGTTAGATAGCGTTTGATAGAGTTAGACAGAGTTAGACCGAGTAAGATAGAGTTAGAGTGAGATAGAGTTAGAGTTAGATAGTGAGATGGAGTTAGATATACTGAGATAGAGTTAGATAATGAGATAGAGTGAGATAGTGTTAGATAGAGTAAGATAGAGTTAGACAGAGTGATATAGGGTGAGACAGAGTTTGAGTGAGATAGTTATCAATCAGTCAACTTGGGAGTGAATGTCTGCATTGTTCTGAGGTGTCTGTGGGGGCCATTCCTAACAAATCTAACATCCAATTTTACACTGATGAACATCGTTAAGGTCTCTGGACTTTCTGAATAACGCTTCAATCAGAGGGCATAAAATGGAAAAGAAAGACAAGAAAAATGGAGAAGGGAGAGACACAGAGTGAGGGTTTCTTATAGGTGCTCCTCTCCTTCCACGAGGTTTCCCAGGCCTTGCGACTTCGCAATGCTCCCACATCCTTCTGTTTTATAAGCAGATGAGCGGGAGTTTGTTGGAAGCTCTCTTGGATTGAGAGACAGATTTAAGGTGTGTGTGTGTATGTGTGTGTGTGTCTTGGGGGGGTGGGGGGGGGGGATAGAACATCCAAATGTCCTTGAAATTCTGAACAATCCTCCAGGCTTTCAGCCAAAGAGCTTTGCTTGTTTTGTTTGCAGGGCCTTTGTCTCTGTATGACATTGTTCCAAATCCCATTGTTGGCAGAAACACACTAATCAAAACAAAAATAATTGTTGTTTATTTATTTATTTGCTCATTTGGTTAACGTGATTTGCATGAAGGCCATTTGTCAGCAACCGATTAGAACAAACATCTTTCTGTTTACGATGGTGATTCTAAAAACCACAGGCAGAAGTGGTTTACTAAAACAGGATTGACATGCTGGAGTAGTTCCTATACTAACCGCTGTAATCTTTGCTTTGATCATTTTCCCTTTATTTTTGAGTATGTGTTGTTTTCACAAACTCCTTTGCTTCCCTACTTTATAACAACATTACATTTGATAAACTCCATAATATTTGTGTTCACTTTCCAGCTCCCTTACTCAGAACTGAGCAAGCAATACTGGTTTGCTATCTGTACAACACAATACGTCCCTGAAATTAAATAGAGTTCTCATTAGTCTTATCTCTCTCCTGCCCTGTTGCAACCGCTTCCTGACCACAGCTAATGCTCTTCCACAATATAAAAATAGTGTGTGTAAATATTCTGTCCATGGGCTGCATAATAGACCAATTATGATTAGGTTCAATCTCTGCCACACCACCAATGATATATGTAATTAGAGTGGGGTAATAAATCGTATGATATGGATGTCATGGTGTGGTTGCCCTGATATTGTCCGTGCTCATTATATGGTGATACAGAGTAAATGTTGTCTTTCCTTGCTGCGGCTGATACAGTCTGTATTAGTCAAGTGAGCTTTATTTATTTATGTAGCACATTTCAATTGCAAACAGTGATTTCAATAAAATAATAAAACAACTGGTCCAATTGAGAAGCAATGTAATCAATGCAATGAACATTTGGATCCAATTAAAATGTAAAAGAATGATACAAAAAACCTAAAAATGAATAAATAAATAGCAATGTAATGAATAGATATTGTTAAGCTATGCTTGGGTAATTGTTGAGTTAAAGCATTAGCATATATCATATAAAACCACAAAATAATCTTTGCATACAGTACCTTTTAAACAGGTGTTAACATGTTTAAATAGCTTTCTAACACACCTAAACGCAATGTTTGTTGTTTGTTGATTAGAAAACTATGATGGTGGCTTTTGGAGAGGCCTGTGGGTTTGAGGGTCCACTGTCCATCTTCTCCACACCAAGCAGCACTGCAGAACATCTCTTCCTTGCTAGGAGCGGTCAGGGATGACATCATATTCGTCGGCACTACTTGCTATTCAGCTGCATTTTTAAGTGACATCACCCCCTCGCCTTCGCACAACCACATCTCCAGCCGATCCCCAAGGTCATCCGCACCACGGCCCCAAAATGTGCCGTCACGCCCCCAAATTCCTAATTGAATTGATCCGCATTTGATTTGCGATATTTCATTTCCCCCCTTCCTTCCGTGCACTTTGCTTATCGCTGCACGGTAGCGCGAGACAGAGGCAGACAAACTGCTCCGTTCTCGGGTCGCCCGCTCATCTTCCTGGTGCACTTTCCTGGTTCCTCGGGGGAGCCTCCAGTGGAAGTGAGAGGGGGATGTGGGTGAGGGACACGTTTATCAGTGGCGCAGGTAATTGATAGATCTCACCGATGCTAACGAGCGGGAGTGCAGACCCTCTTATCACCATATGTTGTAATTTCATTACATTCTATTAACACTGCCACCTGCACACGTGTACACACACGGACACACACACACACACACACACACACACACACACACACACACACACACACACACACACACACACACACACACACACATGCATACACAAGCAAGCACGCACACTCACGCACGCACGCACGCACGCACGCACACCCACACACGCACGTACACACACGGACACACGCACACACATACACAAGCAAGCACGCACACACTCATGTGAGCACAATCGCACACACACACACACACACACACACACACCTTTCCTTGACAAACCATGCCCCTTGTTATTATCTTATTTTAAATAAAACAAAGGATAAGAAAGCTAAATTATAAACGTGTGTGTGTGCACATAAGTGTGCGTAAGTGTGTGTGTATGTGTGTGCGCATGCACAACAAGCCCACATTGACAATTCTCAGTTCGACGGCTGATCAAACATGCTCATGCAGCGGTTGACATATCTCATTGGTCAGTTCCAAACCTAACATGTTCTAATCCTAACCAGTTTACTCTCTCTTTCTTTCTTTCTTTCTTTCTTTCTTTCTTTCTTTCTTTCTTTCTTTCTTTCTTTCTTTCTTTCTTTCTTTCTTTCTTTCTTTCTTTCTTTCTTTCTTTCTTTCTTTCTTTCTTTCTTTCTTTCTTTCTTTCTTTCTTTCGCTCTTTCTTTCTTTCTTTCGCTCTTTCTTTCTTTCTTTCGCTCTTTCTTTCTTTCTTTCGCTCTCTCGCTCTCTCTTTCGCTCTCTCTCTTTCTCTCACTCTCACTTCGCTCTCTGTCTGTGTCTCTGGTCGAGTGACCACCATATTAAGTGAGGCTAATGGGGAAGCGTGGCGGGGGTGAAAGGGCACTTGACAAAGCGCTGGGCTGGAAGCAACGTGTGTACCAAGCCTTGCTCCGCGGTGCTGATGAAATCCACTCTGTGCTCTATTGATCTGGTCTGTGGTTTTGATTGATGCTGTCTTTAAAAATTCATTAGATTGAGGCATGAGGGAGGTGTGGCGCGGCAGGTCGTCCTGTAGGGAACATTCGTCTCTGTTTAGAGAGAGATAACTTGGCCTGTGTGTGTGCGCAAACACCATCACGCACGCACACACACACACACACACACACACACACACACACACACACACACACACACACACACACACACACACACACACACACACACACACACACACACACTCACCACATGTGACACACAAATAAGTCTGTCCCACGGGTAAATGTCTCTCCTTCATTAATATCAGCTATATTGCACTAATGTGTTTATTGATTATATCGAGCTACTATAACCGTTATGGTCTATGGATTGCCTGTTATATCAATAAAGACAACAACCACACAAATAATAAAGTTGGATGCCAATAGTCATTAGGTCACGACCCAAAATATAATTACAATATTTATTCACCAATATTGCAGTAATCAACAATGCCTTCTCATGCGCTGTTACAAACATGTAGTGAACACAAAGCTGCGACCATTGGGGCTAAACTCAATGAAATAGTGAGCCATCGAAACATAAATGAACACTGAAACATTAGTAAATCCATGGGCTTCTTTCTAAGGATTAAGGTTAGACATATGGGTCGCGACCCTATGTCTCCAGGACCCTCACGTCCGCTCTACAGTGAGTCTGGGCTTAATCACAGCTCACTGTGCTACCATTCGAATCACAGAGAAGGAAGACACTTCAGGCAGAGCTAGCGTCCAGAATGAATAGCTAGTGGGAACCCCCCCCCCCCCCAACCCCTAATTAAAGAGTCATAAACAATTAAGACACATTCACACGTCGTCCCATTAAATGTTGTGACATTACAACTCTGTGTGTGTGTGTGTGTGTGTGTGTGTGTGTGTGTGTTCAATTAGTGCTTATTGAAGGCAGTCTGGTGTGGTTGTTAAATGTGAGCCATCGGTCAGCTTGGGGATAGTGTCTCTCGCTCAGTGAGAGAGAGACTGCGGTCAACAGGGGGATAGTGTCTCTCGCTCAGTGAGAGAGAGAGAGAGAGAGAGAGAGAGAGAGAGAGAGAGAGAGAGGCTTTAAGAGATGGTGAATTTAATTGAATTGGAACCATTCGAGATAAAATATGGATGCATGGATAGAAAGAGATATAGAATAGATCCAGACACTACTTTCCTGAGCTGATAGGCACATTTCCTCCTCATCTTCATCATCTCACCATCAGAGTGGTAAACAAAGCCTATGTGTGTGGTACTCTCCCACCCACTCGACACTCTGACACAGAGACGCTTCACTCAGTTCCACATGAAACACAACAGAAGGCATCCCCAGCGCCCCCCCCCCCCCCCCCTCCCCCCCACTCGCAGTGCATTGTGGGTCGGCGTGTGCTCAGATTGCCTGTGGTGATGGAGGGCAGAGGGTAAACTCTGCCCGGTAGCGTGTGAGACCATGCAGGGAGCGAGGCAGAGTGAGGGCGGACGTGTTCACCTCGTACCTGGCCGCATTGCTCTTGGTCCTCGCCCACACATCCTCTCTGGCGTCCTACCTTCCTTCCCTGCCTACCTCACTACCTCCCTGACGCCATACTCTCGGGCTACTTGCTCATATCTTCCTATTTACCTTCCTCTTTCCCTACCTTCCTTCCTGTCTCTGTACCTTCTTAACTACCTACTTTTTGCTTCCTTCCTCGCTATCTTCAAGCTTTTCTACCTACCTAACTTCATATCTCCTTATCGTCTGGCCTATATACCTTCCTAGGCTGCATCCTGCGTAACTTCCTGCCTCATATAAATTCATGCCTACCTACCTTCCTCTGTCACTTACTTTCTGGTATCCTTCCCTTGTAACATCAGACCCTATGTTTTGGTCTGGTGTTAAATAGGGATGTGTTTTTTGTTTTGTTTTGTTTTGTTTTCATTCATGTCTAATGGGGTTGTGTTGGGGAAGGGGAGGAGTTGAAAGCAGGTGAAAGTAATTGTATGTTAATTTGGCCACACCCACATTTAAGTTTTGTTTGGACGAACTGCACCCAAGATGGCTGCCCTATGGAGTGAGAAAAGATAGAAACAATAAACTGTGTTTAAGTTAAAGAGGAAATTGTAAGGAAGGACATTTGAAGACTATTTTCTGTTGATAATTATTTAGATGACTCCTTTAGGATTCGTGCTTGGAATTTTCCCTTGAAGTTCATTTGAGTTTCCAGGTATGGATTAATGGACTTCTGAAGCTTCATCCTGGACATTTGGTGAGGTAAGAGCTGTGGACTATAAGTTCAAAGTTGTATATCCCTTCCTTTTCCTACACTGATACACTGGACATTTTTTGTCTCAGCATTAAATGGACTGCGTGTATACATTGTCATATCAACTGTTTAGTGTCTAAATTGCCCAGTACAGCACAGCTATAGGGGTTGTCATTTGATTGAGTTGAAAGGACTGTTTACGTTTAGCTGTGTTAGAAGTATGGGACCATAGTGCTGATATTTGCTAGCCTAGCCTATAGGACATGTGTGAGCGGTGTGCAGCTCATGGGTAGGCCCAAGAGAAGAGCTAAGCAGCTAGCTAGATATTGTTCTGTTTCAGCTTTTCAGTCAAAGGTAGCCTTGTAGGTAGCCTGGCAGTCTGGCAGGCACAACTAATATCTCATTATCTGAACTTAACGAATTAAAAATTCTGATTACATTAATTGAATTGGTTACTCTAAATTAAGCATAGTTTGTCTCTGTAGAACGGACATTTGTTGGTTTGTACAGAGAACAGCACTTGTAGCATCACTGCCTCACATCTGTTATCCAACTGGACATGGTTATTTGTTAGATCTAATCTAATGTGAATATGATCGGGAAATGACTCCCTACTTCCTCCCACTCATACATTTTCCTATCCAGGTAATTACACATACCTGTCTTTCATTGATTAGTTTAATCATGTTTTCCATAATGGCACGTTTGGCCCACAATGAGAACACAAGCAGCCTAGGATGGGTAGGTGGGTGGATGTGATTGGTGCATTAGATGACATTATTTAGCTGACAAAGTTCCAAAGCATCTTACAAGAAGTGCATTCAACCATGAGGATGCAACCCAAACAAGAATCATGCGAGTACACACAATTCCTCAAATACGCAAGCTGCGTCAAGCGCTACACAGAAACAAGAGACAGAGAAACGTATTTTAATTTGGTATTAATTTATGTATTTTCACGGGCCGAGATTCAGTCTGCACAGATGAGATTTCAGTCTGCGACGGAAGATGTGCATGGTTTCTGCTGTGCTGATGTCAGTGGGGAGCTCGTTCCATCACTGTGGGGGCCGGGACAGCAAACAGTCAGGAGCTTTCTTTGGGTGCCCACTCATTGTGAGGGAGTAGCAAGCAGATTGACAGTCACAGAGTCTAGTGGACGGTCTGGGGCTGATGGTCTGACCATGTCCTGGATGACAAGAGCTTGGACCAAAACCTGCGTGGCCTTCTGGGTGAGGAACGGCGCTGTCCTGCTGATGTTGTAGAGCATGAATCTGCAGGAGCCAGCGAAGGACAGCCGGTCATCCAGTGTCACGCCCGGGTTCCTTGCCGTCTGAGCTGCAGACACCACAGATTCTCAATAATGATAGAGAGGCCGTGGATGGGCGATGCCTTCCCTGGAAGACAGGGCAGCTCAGTCTTGTCCAGACGTGGCGCTTTAGGTGGTGTGTTGACACTCCCTGAGGGATGTGGGCCGGGCATGCAGAGATCTGCGCCGCCACCTGGGTTTCAGATGGCACTGTTCTAATGCGACACAAGGCGATAGTTTATTGGTTCATTCATTTCACTTATTAAGGCGACAATCTGTATTCGCTGCCTGGACAGGCGTCGTGCCGACCACTGTGGTTTATGATTTGCTCACGGGGCTTACACAGTGATGCAGCTCTGTTGGATGCAATGTTTTATTCATGTCCTCCGTTAACACTGCTGTTTGTGTTTCCAGTGGGATCAAAGAACTTAATAATAGTACATTTAAATGAATACTTTTTTACCATTTAGCACAGACATGTCCACCACCTGCTGATCCCTGCACACACTTCTATGCCTTTATCTCAATTTAAAATGATCAAACAAATTATATGTATTATATGTGTATTATATGTCGGTGTCTTGTAAAACAATCACCTCAGTGACTTGCCAATAACCAAATATAAAAATACTCCTTATTATTGTTACTATTGGGATTATTAGGATTCTAAATGTACTGTGGTGCATCTAAATTGATCGAAAACCCACTTGACTCTTTTTATGCCGCGGTGCTGGCTACTGTTTGAGAGACAAAGCCATCAAAGCCAGCACACGAGTTGAAAATGCACATACAAATTAAAAGCCATTTGTCGGTTGTCTGTTAAAAATAATAAAAGGGTCTTTAGAATGCATGGCTTCGGCCCAGCTGTGTTTGGCTGATGTCCGTGGCAACTCATTTGTCACGTGGACGCACTTTTTATTTTCTATTTCCAAGAGCTCATTCAGTAAAGCTTTTAGACGAAATTGTCTGTCAGACAGTAATAGCTGTCTCGTCCTCTCAGTCTCTGTCTCTGTCTCTCTTCCTGTGTCTCTCTTTCTGTCTCCCTCGCTCTCCTGGCTCTTTATCTAAAGCCCTTCACTATATATATTTTTCCTCTCTGCTGACCCCTATCTATTAGATGAATGTAAAAGTACTAATGGGTGGTAGTAATCGGAAGTGTGTGATTAGAGGCTCCCTTAGCTTTCATCCACTACTATTGTCGATTGTTATTGGTTATAGCGCAAAGTCAAATGGCCATATTCAATAATGCAATCTTCTTCAATACCCTATTATTCCTTTTGAGCTTCAGCTCGATTCCACGCTCTTCCAAAGATACAAAAATAACTTTAAATGATTCACATGTTTTTGACTCATCTTGCTTAGTAATACAACAAAAACCATAACCTTAATACTCAATAGTATCTTTTAAATATATTGTGTACTTTATTATGGAAAGTGTAATAAACCAATGTGTATAATATAACCACATCTTTTATTATGTATATGCATTTCATAGTTATTTCACTGGATGTTTATTGTTGCAAAAAAGTTGCCTTGTGTGTGTGTGTGAAAAAAGTTGTGTGTGTGTGTGTGTGTGTGTTTGTGTGTGTGTGTGTGTGTGTCGGGGGGGACATAAATGGGGGTGTGGGGGGAAACGTTGGTGTAGACTGTAATCATGCTGCCATAGAGGAGACTGTGTGTGACATGGAGGAGGTGAGAATGGCCCTGTGTGCTTCCAGACTCATAGGGCATGCTGGGAAAATGATAGCGAAGTGTTGCTTGCCTGGGACCACCACCACCACCACCACCACCACCATCACCCCCATCACCCCCCCACCCCCCCTTCCGTCTGTTGTGCCGACATGCGGCCGGTGAAATAGAGGCAAAGTATGGCCATGAAATGAGGGAATAGATGGATGATCAAAGCAGAGGAGAAGAGATAGATAGATGCGCCTCTCTCTCCCTCCTGCCACTCAGTATTTGCCTCGCTCTCTCTGTCGTTCGTGTTTCCTTCTCTATCCAGAGAGAATGGTGGATGAAGGCACATTGGGATTCTCTGTGACTGCTCTACTAAAATAAAATATTAGAAATTGGGGGCCCATGTTTTCATCGTTTATTCCGATTCTTCCTACTTGGAGATTAGATCTATTTTCACCTTGTGTTTTCCGTTGACGTTCCATTTTCCATTTTCACCTCTCATATAATGAGCGTATTGAACAAGCATGAGTAATGGTACGTTTCACATTATAGGCGTTTTGTGAGTCATACATGCCAGGGCCTCATAAATCCATATGGTAACAGAACCACATTGTCAATAAAGCTGGGTCAGGTCATGTACACTTGATCTTTTATGATCTGTCAATGCAGAAGAGAGCCTAGGCTATTCTCTCCGTCGCATCATGAATTAAAAAACACATACAATGTGTAACGTCCAGTCATAGGTTAAAACCTGTTGGATTACCTTTATAAGACCCGCCCTCACGTCTCTATAAGGAGTTCCCCGCTATTTAAATACTTGAGTCTCTGTAGTCTCTCCATGGTAAACCATTCTACAGGCCTCATGGGACCACGTATTCACAACGATTCCAGTGTCCCATGGGTACAGAGAACCTACGAAATCCAGCATGAGGGATTAACATACAATAGCATGCAGGCATAAATCCAGCGCCGCCGAATCACCGGGACTGTTCCGTGGATCTGCCTAAAGAGCGGTTGTTACCGTGCCAACATCTCTCCCTTTTACGTTTTTCACAACGTACAATCACATGCCCGTCCCAGCGGCGCCGGCGTAGACCCGGTTGAAACGTTTCCCATCTTAATTATACAGCAGGGAGCAGCGCCACGGTCCACAACGCCTGAATTACCAGAACCAGCCGAATCAACCAGCCTGCGGTGTCGCCCTGCTTGTGGAACAGCGCCACCCCAAAATAAACCCGAAAGATAATTACGATAAGCGGACCTTTCGGAAAGATTCGAGGTGATGGTGCTGCTCAGCAGGGGGGTGTTTGTGTGTGTCGGGTGTCGGGGGGGGGGGGGAGGGAGGGAGGAGTGTCATAAATGGGGAGGGGGGACGTTGGTGTAGACTGTAATCATGCTGCCATGGAGGTGTGTGTGTGTGTGTGTGTGTGTGTGTGTGTGTGTGTGTGTGTGTGTGTGTGTGTGTGTGTGTGTGTGTGTGTGTGTGTGTGTGTGTGTGTGTGTGTGTGTGTGTGTGTGTGTGTGTGTGTGTGTGTGTGTGTGTGTGTTGCCACACATGCAGCGTGAAACAAGGTTACGCTGTAGCGAGAGGGAGTGTTTTATCCTAAGCACTGACGGTACCGTGCTGCTGCTGCTTGCTCAAGCATACACACACACACACACACACACACACACACACACACACACACACACACACACACACACACACACACACACACACACACACACACACACACACACACACACACACACACACACACACACACTAGTGAAAGATTGGTCTCGCAGGCAGCAGAGCAGATGCTTGACGAGAGCGCGTACGATCGTTATTTTATAAAAAACGTTAACGCCAAACAAACGTCTCCAGAGGACGTGAAAAAGGCGTCGGAAAGCAACGATACACACATTGATGAGGCCTCAGGGGACGCAAAAGAAAAGAATTCAAACACGGGTTGGACAGCGAGGAAGGAAGATCTATATGAGCAATAAGAGTATATGAGTGAATTCCTGAAAAGAGAATTCCTTCCTCTTGGAGAGGAATTGGTCCGTGTTGCAGTTGTGCTGAAAGGCAGTGCCAGGCGAAATATTCACACTGTGAGTGCGCCGATTCGCTCAGCAATTAGGCCTCTTGGCATGCAGTGAATACCTTTTCATCCTGTTGTAATGAATTCTATTTCATCCTGTTGTAGTTACTGCTTTTTCAACCAGTTGTAGTTCATACTTTTCAATCCTGTGGTAGTCAATAGGTTTTCCTCCTGTTTTGTGGAGCGCAATGTACAGTAGCTCCAGAGTTTGTCTCACATGCTCCTAACGGTGCAAGGTCGACCGCTACTGTCGAACAGAGGGGTATGTGGGGTACCTCACCACGTTATTGATGACATGTGGGGTACCTCACCACGTTATTGATGACATGTGGGGTACCTCACCACGTTATTGATGACATGTGGGGTACCTCACCACGTTATTGATGACATGTGGGCATGAGGACAAGGTCAATATCAATAACTAAATCAATAACCGTAACGTATAAGTCACATCACCTAAAGTTGGACAGCAACAGTGGTGGAGCCGTTTTGTCCGTGTGTCTTGTTTTTGTGTGATCGCATCATTGCGTCGAAGTGTGCCTAACATTCCAACCAATCAGAACACAGCTGCGGCCTGATCTACTTTGAAAGCCAACAGCATTAGGCTCATGCCTAGAGCTCTCCCACGGCCGCAAGTCAAATTTGGAATGATTGAATCATCCCCGCCTTCAAATGGAAGCAAAAATATGAAGTCACCTACAGAGCGTATCGCCCACTTCACCAACGCCCCCCCCCCCCCCCCCCCCCGCCCCCATCGAGAGACGCCACGGAAACACAGATTCAATATACTTTTACATGATAATAAAAAGCAGATCAAACGACTCAAAAGCCGAATCTCTGCAGAGCGCATGTCAGCCAGCGGACGGCGAACGACGGCCTCGTCTCGGGAGTGGGGAGCTAGATGAAGGTGAAGGGAACAGCGGGTGACAGGGCGGGCGGGCGGGCTCCGGCACCGCGATTCCCTCGACGCGAGAACGGCACGCTGGCTCCAGCGCTTAGCTCCACTTCAAACCGTCCCATGTCCTCTGCGTACGTCCTCCACGCATGTCAAAGATGAAGCAGAGCTTACCGACGCCTCTGAGGACTGGGAGCACACGGCGCGTTTCGGTTGACATCTGTTAGGGGCACACCTAGAAATGTGTATCACACACGCACACACGCACACACGCACACACGCACACACGCACACACGCACACACGCACACACGCACACACGCACACACGCACACACGCGACGCTTCAGCAGCCGCTTCAAAAGGATCTGCTGGAGGAGAAATCTCATCTCACCGTCGGGTGAACAAATAATTTCAGCCCTGAGTCCTATGACGTGGTTACACGTAGCGGAGCATCCTGGGAAATGGCTGTGGCTTCACGAGGATCCCCTGTGAATACCATGTGGACAATCTCGCCGTGTTTTATAATTCTGTGCCGAGTTCCGGTGTTTGCCGTTTCCCCGTCCGATGTGTTACAGGTGTTCAATTCCGCTAGGCAACAGATACACTCAACACCTGACAGAGGGGGGAGGGGGTATGTTCTCCCCCACATACCCTACACACACACACACACACACACACACACACACACACACTGCCAACACCCCCACCCCCCAATCAGCCAACAATCAGTGTGCGTTCTGACACCTCCACCTTCGAGGATGTGGTCGGGTAATAGGGTTGCAGATGACAACAAAACCGAAAAACACATTCGCAAACGATTATTTAATGTACTTACCTATGCTGCATGTAAACATATCTTGTTAAAATGGATATGGTATACCGCCCTCAATCTCAGAAGGGCATAAGGTAATATTGAATATTCAGTAGTTAATTTTTATGTACAATATGGTCTCCATGTCTTGATGATGTTTTGGGGAGCAGTGACTGGACCAAGTCCTGGAGTTGACATTCTGTGTGGGAGCAATGTTTGCCCATTTCTTTGTGGATGGGGGTAACAAAATAATTGTATACTTTGCTCTAAGATATCTGTGGAACAACTGCTCAGTAAAGGAAATGTCCAAAACAAGAAATCACAACATCATAGGTCATAGGTCAGCTGGTGAGTGACTTCCACCGCACTGCCGTGGATTCTCCTCATCACTGTCCATCATTCTGCTCTGACCTGCACCTCTGCTTGTGTCCCTGCAGATTCCCCCCCCCCCCCCCCCCCATCCTGGTCATTTACCTGAGCAGCAGCAGCAGCAGCTGTTGTTGTGTGTCCCCCTCTGTTGACTGTGCCATGAAGGCGGTGTTGTGTTTTTCGTTTTGTTTCCGTCCATCGCGTTTGTAGAACATCGCTTCCGCGAGGTGAACCGGTTCACGGATCCCGCTTGAGCGGTTCATGCCGTCGGAGTCCATAAGAGACGGCGAGCGCTCGTCCCGCCCTCTCCGGACCCATGTGACGAGCTTCAGTTGGGTGTCCGTGGAGTGTGAGGAGTGTGTGAGGCAGAAGGCCGCAGACCCAGGTGCATTCAACACAATCAGGTGATGAAGTGGAAAGTGTGTGTGTGTGTGTGTGTGTGTGTGTGTGTGTGTGTGTGTGTGTGTGTGTGTGTGTGTGTGTGTGTGTGTGTGTGTGTGTGTGTGTGTGTGTGTGTGTGTGTGTGTGTGTGTGTGTGTGTGTGTGTGTGTGTGTGTGTGTATTGCTGGCTTTTCAAGCAGCAGTCCCCCACTTTAACGGTCAGTGAACTACAGCACACTGTTGTAGTTCTGTTTTCGTATCCTCGCACCATGGTGAATACTGTATATGAAACGTGGCCCCTGCCGTGTTACTGTGCCTTCTGAGACCCCCGCCCCCCCCCCCCCCCCCCCCCCACCCCGACGGGGTATTCCCACTTGACTGTCAGTCCTCACATGCAAGCTGAGGCCCCAGGCTTATGGGTGGTGGTGGTGGGGGGGGGGGGGGGGGGGGGGGGGGTCTCCCGAGGGCCCAGAATGCTGAACATGAGGAAGAAAAGCGCTGCAGAACGGTTACTAAATTCAGTTCCAGTTCAGTTTCCTTGTGTTCCTTTAAAGCCAGTGATCCCGTCCACTTAGGGTTCTCCTCACTGCACTGGAGACGGGGTTGTCGGGTCAGATCGCTGGCTTTGAAATGTAGTAGCCTTGTTGTTCGTTCTACAGCCATTTGGCGAGAAGGCGCCATATGCTGTGGATTATTGATACATTTTTATTTGAACGCTTTGAAACCGACTCTAATGATCCGTGGCCATGAGCAGCCAAATACTAACGGCCTCCCCGGGACGTCCGAATTACAGGCAGATGGTGATCGAGCTCAAACAATGTGCATGGAACCAGCAGAGAGAGAGAGAGAGAGAGAGAGAGAGAGAGAGAGAGAGAGAGAGAGAGAGAGAGAGAGAGAGAGAGAGAGAGAGAGAGAGAGAGAGAGAGAGAGAGAGAGAGAGAGAGAGAGAGAGAGAGAGAGAGAGAGAGAGAGAGAGAGAGAGAGAGAGAGAGAGAGAGAGAGAGAGAGAGAGAGAGAGAGAGAGAGAGAGAGAGACTCTGTAATGCCGCAGACACGGGAGGCTGTTTTGTGTTACATCAGGGAGACGCGCGAGCACTGTTAGGAGTTATAGAGGGTATCTGCATTGGGTGTACATTCCCCCACCTATACGCCATAATCCCCCATATCCTCTGGGAGTGTTTGAGCAGAACACGCTAGCCTCGCTCTGTTCTTCGCTGCCTCCCCCACGGGCGGTTGAAGTGAACACACTCTGTCACTAAGAGGTCTTTCTCATCCCCTGCGTTAGGCCCTGAATCGCCCTCGACTTGGTCCACATTGTAGAGGATATGCTGTGGGCTAACGATGGAGGATACTAACACTAAGTATGAAAGCATACACAAACCATGTGATTGTGTTTGTTTAGTTCATGTTTTGTTTGCCGTTTTGATTATTATTGCAAATGGGGCTTTTAACGCAAATTACATGGAACTTCCCAGCATCATTCTTGTTCTTTTGATTTTTTGGGGTTTTGTCAATTTGTTTGTTTTACAGCAGTTACCACAACTTTGCAAGGCTGAAGGGTGATGCATTTGCTTTAAAATGTGTAAAATATCCACGAGAGGAGCGATGGTGGTTTCAATGAACTGGAGAAACCCGAACAGTTCTGGAAAGCATTCACGTTAACTTGCTGTTCCAATACCAATACCAATACCCAGAGCAGTTTCTTCCCAGTCCGACAAGCCAGATCAATACAAGCTGTTGATTTTCTTGTGCACACTAGAATGCACACATGCATCACTTCAGGGAGGGAGGGAGGGAGGGAGTGTGGGTGGAGGGAGGGAGGGAGGGAGAGAGTGATTATTATTTTGCATTTTTTGTACCAGAACTTGTTTTTTTATTATTTGCTTCAATTCATTTCGGTTTTTTGTTGTTGGCGGGCTCTGTCAGCTAGCACAGTGTGTACTCTTAAGTTGAAACATTATCAGTGGAATATTTGTCCAACCGCCACGCTTGGCTTCAACATGACTTGAATATGAAGTCTGAGGCATCGCTTATCGTTCGCCGATCCAACGATGAACAAAGACACAACCGCTCTCATGCGGTGTTATTTTAGTGTTTGCGATTTTTCCTTTCCAGGAATGAACATGAATATGCAAGCAGGAAGCTGACTGGTATTTCGTCTTTTGTGATGGATCGTGGAGGATGTCGGGTCTCGATGGGTTTGACGTCTTCTGGGAACGCCGCTTGGGACATTGGGCTTCGGCAGAACTAAGATTCAACAAATACAACCTGGAAAAGGATTTATAAAAACCATGAAACAACTTTCTGCGAGGGCTGACTATAGCCGAACACTTTTCTTTGTATATCTTTTACACAAAAATAATATAATATACAGGAAATAACAAAAGAACATTGAAAAAGAAAGAGAAAAAAAATGAACTATCCCTGTGTAAAAGCAGGCGTACATTTTAAGTCTTATGGGCCTATATAAATGCCGCCCCCGTGTCCCCCAGTCCATGAAGAGCATACTGTTTATACATCGTTTACGACTCTGGTGAGTGGCTGCTCTCGTTGGAGCTCCCTTCCAGCTCCTTCCTTACCTCCTATTGTTCCTTGGATGGGCGGCCCAGAGCAGATGGCAGCAGCCAGGTAGCTGCGGGCAGTCTTGGCCCCTCATCCACTATTGATGTACGGGGTCTGTTGTGGTTGGACGCCTCTTCAAGGCCAAGAGGAGTAGGAAGAGAAGAAAAATGAGAATGGTGCTTTCCAAGTGAGCTCGGAAACAGACGCTGACGAGCCAGCTTGTTCTCAGCCAAGTTTAGGGGTGTGTGTGTGTGTGTGTGTGTGTGTGTGTGTGTGTGTGTGTGTGTGTGTGTGTGTGTGTGTGTGTGTGTGTGTGTGTGTGTGTGTGTGTGTGTGTGTGTGTGTGTGTGTGTGTGTGTGTGTGTGTGTGGAGAATACTGGCAGGGATTATCTTTCATACCTTTTTACAATGTGTCATTTTTTGCTTATTTGCACTCATTATCTGCAAAATGAAAACCATGACGATATAAGGGACTTATTTTAATTATTTAATTTTGACTGGCCATGGTTTGAGAAAACGGCGTGTGTGAAAGCTAATAAGAGTGTGTGACCTTTCCTTTTCATTGCCATCCTGCTGCACTGGGATTAAGCTCCATGTGGGCGTGAGAGTGGATACACGCACACGCACACCCAAAGCCAAGGTCATATCGCCGGCCAGCCTCAGTGACATCATCAGCGTGACCAAACGCATCAGTCCGAGGTGATGACACACACACACACACACACACACACACACACCCAGAGGACATGACCCTATGGTCCCTGGAGGTACAGAGCTCAAATGGGAAGCATAATGTAAACAATTTACAATACAAAAAATTGTATATTCATGTTAAGAGATTTCTGTAAAGTAAACTCTTGGAACATCCAGTTCACAACACAAAAAACTAAAATATGAATACAATATCATTTGCCAGCTTCCAGAAAAATGTATTGATACCAGGCCCACTCCATTACAAGCGTGCTGTCCACCAGTCAGATGGAGTGGTTTATGGTGTATACTCAGAACACACCGTATCGACCCAGAGTCCCCTAACCAATCCCACCAAGATTTCATCTTGCATGTCACCAGTGTTTAGGGAATGGCCTCCTCCTTGTCAGTAGCTCCATGTTGATTCTGCGTGATAATGAGCCCCTTCTGAACTCTACTCTGCTCTCCCCTGGCCTCTGCTTGATCTTTTTTTGATATTTGTTCAAAAGAAAAGGTCTGTGCCTTTTCCCACCAGTGCTACAATTGAAATGAAAGTGTGTGTGTGTGTGTGTGTGTGTGTGTGTGTGTGTGTGTGTGTGTGTGTGTGTGTGTGTGTGTGTGTGTGTGTGTGTGTGTGTGTGTGTGTGTGTGTGTGTGTGTGTGTGTGTGTGTGTGTGTGTGTGTGTGTACACATCTATAAGTGTGCACCTGCATGGACATTCGTTCTTACAGGTTTGTGTGTGTCTGTGTGTTTGCAGGCATAAACATAAGGATCATGTGTGTGTGTATGTTGTAATGTCAATGCATGGTTAGTGGCTCTCACAGCTGAGCTGGGTTCCATGCCCGTCTCTGTTAATGCAGATGAGTGCAAGAGGAGGTGACGTCATACTACGGCCCTCCTAACCTTTTCTGAGTCCTGACACGTTAAGTGGACCCAGGGGAACGCCCGGAGCGCTGCAGCCATGCTGTTGCATGTGAAGGGAAGGTGCGATGATGACTGCAAGACCTGATAGCAATTCCAGAAAATATAGTGTTCTTTTTCAAAGCTGTTATTTGTTTCTAGAGGGACCAGACTGTCTATTTAGTTTAAATATGTAGGTTGTCTGCTGTATAGTAGTAGAGTTAGAGTTACAGTATAGAGAGAGCTCTAGGTAGGGGCAATTCACCACGGACACCGTGGTTGCTCACACACCATCGTTGGAACAACTGGTGAGGTGAGCCAGCATCACCAGCTGGTGCGTCCGCCATTCTCTGCTTGACCAACAACCTGGAAGAAGATGATGTAGGGAGGAGACGATGCAAGGGGAGGTCAGTTACGCTCATGTGCCTTTTAGTGTGATCCCTGGAATACTGCTGCTCTTCAGACACACACACACACACACACACACACACACACACACACACACACACACACACACACACACACACACACACACACACACACACACACACACACACACACACACACACACACACACACACACACACACACACACACAGTATCATGATGAAGATGTCCACAATAGCAGCAGCCGTTACCTCGCTGTAGCAAAACTGTCGCTTATGCTAAAGTGAAGATTTAGTTTTTTGCTTTAGTCAATTCGTTTTCAGCTGTTTTCATTAAGACACCCAACTTAATATCCTTTCTGTTGGATCATTCCTTTGATTCATTTCCAATTCTCCTTATCATTTTTTTAATCAAGCTTGGGTGAGTTCAAACAGCGGTCTGCTGGATCGCTTCTGAAAACGAGAAGCCTGTTGACAATTGATGCTGATTGTTTATTTGGGGACGTGAGCGAAAAACTGGATCCAAACTGTTCAGTAGTCTGAACGGGCCTTCAGCGGCCAACGGCGTCTGTGACTGCGTGGCGAGAAAGATTGACTGTGGCTCATGTTGAATGTACGTTTCCCTCCGTTCGTGAAAATTACACCCCGCAGGTATCTCCTTTTGAGCACACTTGCTTTTAAAAACACTGCCGTACCGTCTCTCTGAATTAACACATCCTCAATGAAAAACCGACGTTTCTTTCTCCCTCTCTTGTTCCATGCCGAGCGCGGTCCCATTCAGGAAGCAGGCCGCGGGGAACGTCTCTGCTAATACCTCGGGTTTCTGTGGCCGTAGGAAGACGGGGATTGTTTGAATCCAGTAGTGAGCGTTGCATTCCCTTTCATGCCTCCCTCTGCCGAGGCACGGCTGGGGCTGGATAAGACACACACACACACACACACACACACACACACACACACACACACACACACACACACACACACACACACACACACACACACACACACACACACACACACACACACACACACACACACACACACACACACACACACGGGGGTTTGGACCCTGTCTCTGCAAAGGATCTTTCTGTAGTCTGGTCCAGGTGAGCGGCCCTGACGAGCAGCCGTGGCTAATTGGCCGTTCTTTCCGACTTCCCTTCGGTTGTTGTTTTTGTACCCGGGGAAAGTAAACTTTTCACATGATGTGTTTTGTTTTATTTCAATGAGCTGTGTTTGTACAGCAGATGAGCACATGCACGCGCACACATGAACACACGCGGCGCATGCATGTGTACACATGACTATACACAGACAGACAGAGAGACACACACCTCTACACATGCACATGCATACACGCTTATACACACAGACACGGCAGACCCCCCCCCCCCCCCCCCCCCCCCCCCCAATACACTTCTGTGCCCACACTCAAAGTGGTTTGGAGTGTGGGGTTGTTGATCACCGGTGTGTCCCATTTCGTTTGTAAAGCACCTGCTGAGGATTCTCTGTCCCCAGAGCCACTCTGTAATGAGAGAGAGAGAGTGTCACTCGCTGACTCTAATCCAGACAGGTGTGTGCAGGGAGCCGGATGAATGAGCCTTTTTTTAAATTAGGTATGCGTGGAAAACATAGATCAAAAATAGCAGAATGTACTCGCATTTATACAGACTGGGTTTCGAGGTGAGACATTGATAACAAAGAGTTGGAGAGTAACTCGTGAATATGGATGAAAAAGTGACTGACCTGGGAATGTAATGTTGGAAAGATGCTAATTTCCCCCCTTATTTAAAACACCTCACTCTGCAGTATGAATACTGCGTAGCAGCCTATCGTTTGTTGTCAATGATGTTTCTCTCATGTTCTCCTAGTGCCCAAGAATGATACACTCATCTCATTGAAGTTTAAACATAATTTGCGTCCTATTCAACATACATTTGTGGCTCCGGAGACAGACACTCTGAGGGGATCAGTCGCCGTTTGCTTTCCCCCGTTTAATCGGCCGTAGCTTAGCGCCTATCATCACGACTTCTGTGACCTCGTGTTGACATTTGCATTATGCAAATGAAGGAACCTCATTTTTAAACAGCTAATTCTGCTACGTTTCACTTTGGCTTGCTAATAAGCTGATTTTCTCTCTCTCTCTCTCTCTCTCTCTCTCTCTCTCTCTCTCTCTCTCTCTCTCTCTCTCTCTCTCTCTCTCTCTCTCTCTCTCTCTCTCTCTCTCTCTCTCTCTCTCTCTCTCTCTCTCTCTCTGATGGAAGGGTGAGTGGAGGAAAGAATTGGAAACAACTTGAAATGTAGGACACTCTGGGCGCTGATTTGGGGCCAATACGAGTGTTGCTCTGGTCCTCTCCACACACACAAAAGCTGTGGACTCCAGGCTTACTGTGAGCCCCTTAAGTTCCGCTGCACTTTTTTCCTATTTCTTAGTTAGTGGCTTAGAGATGATCCCACAGGGGGTGGGTTGTGTGTGTGGGTGTGTAAAAGCAATACGGTTTCTTGTATCTGCACTCACTATCTCACACACACACACACACACACACACACACACACACACACACACACACACACACACACACACACACACACACACACACACACACACACACACACACACACACACACACACACACACACACATCCAGATCGACCTCTGTCTGACAGGTCAGAGGGATTAGAGATGATAGTTTATCATAAAAGATAATGATTTTAACAAGCTTAATTGCTAAATTTACAGTCATGTATCGCCTCTGGCTTGAGAACATCACTTTGATTACTTGGGAAGCTTATCTGTCGTTTACACGCTCTGTGACTCCATCACAGTTCGTGTTCTGTTTGCTTAAAGAGAGCTGACACATTAGAAGATAATGGGAACAGTGAGGAGCACGGAGTGAATTCTGCCTTACTGGAACGACTTGTGCCATCTCACCATCATGGCAGTCTACAAACTAGAATATATACCTAAATGTTAAGAATTTTTAAAGAACTTGTCGTCATCCGTGTAATGTCAAAGGCCTCAGTTAAAAGTAAGAAGAATCATCCAGTACATTGAGCATAATGGTTTTGTGGCTGGCCAGCCAGGGTTGCAGTGACTCACAGGAAAACACAATCTAGACCTCAGATGTCAAGTAGAACCTTGTTGTTGAGGAGACAGAGACTCCTTAGAGCACTGTTTAGTCATGCTGCCTTGGGCCACACACACACACACACACACACACACACACACACACACACACACACACACACACACACACACACACACACACACACACACACACACACACACACACACACACACACACACACACACACACACACACTAATAGGTTGCCGTGTGTGGCGTAACATCTACTGTCTTCCCCTTCACCCTCCGGAACCCCACCCTGACACATGGCCACGGCTGAGCCAGGGCTGATGAGATATGACAGTCTGCACACCCACCTGTGGAGGACACCCCTGATGGAGCAACCGAACTGTCAGTAGCAACTCAGCAGGGAGCACACACACACACACACACACACACACACACACACACACACACACACACACACACACACACACACACACACACACACACACACACACACACACACACACACACACACACACACACACACACACACACACATTTCCTCTTCGTCTGTTCTCACTGTCAGAGGTGTCCCCTGTCTAGCCAATCCTAGCCCTATCTCAACACACGTTGTGTCATTAGTGTGTGTGTGTGTGTGTGTGTAATGTATGCATGCGGCCAACACACACAGTCCAGCCCCTCAGATTGGCAGTGTAGCCAAGCGGTGGGGGCAGGGCTGGGGGGGGGGGGGGGGGGGGGGGAGGGGAGAGAGAGAAGGGGGAGGGTGACCAGTGATTAAGATAGGGAGGGAGGGCGGGGCAGGGGGAGGGCGGGCAGGGGGAGGCCGGACCGCCTGATGGAGCAGGAAGTGCACACTGTGATTAGCTAAGACATGTTGTATCGGGGTGGGGGGGCTTCCACGGTCGTGCATGCGGCTCCTCTGATTGGATCACAGCAGGACCACAGGAGCTGGCAGAGGCAGATAAACGGGAGGGAGAGGGGGAGGAGGCTGTGTTACATTGCAACATATTGATCCCTTAATAGGAGGTAGTGGTTCCTACGGAGACAATCCTCTTGTCTCCTCTGTAGACATCCTCATGTCTACAGATCGGTCTGTCCGTACGTCTGTTCCTCCCTCCCTCCCTCCCTCCCTCCCTCCCTCCCTCCCTCCCTCCTCTTACGCAATATGTTGTAAATCCATTGCAGCATGACTTTAAGTGCACCGTTCATGTTGGCAGGAATGATTAAATGCTATTTAATGCCGCTGCTGCCTCTCAGTAAATGGGAAATGCTGCGATAAAGGGCTGTGTATCCTCTGGCCTGTCAACCATTTTCTTTCTGTATTTGTTCCCCGGTGTCCGGGAGAGGAATATAGTTGGTCGATAAAGGGGTTCTTGGTGAAACGTTAACCCTGTTGGAGTTCACTGAACTTTTATTTAGTTTTTCTATTACGAGAGCGCACTACCGCAGACGTCCATCGGGGACGTCCTGACAGAGCCTGAACTCCTGCTGCTCGGACATCTTCGCTAAAAATCTCATTTTTTGGTCAGCGATAGGAAATAAAATAAAAGTGGCATGAGAGACCCTCACCACCCGCTTCCAAGCTTGTCGATGGGGAAGAGAAGGATTGCATTCAGTCGGACGTGTCTGCTCAATTCAGGGTCAGCTCTTCAGTTTGACCACTGTTAAGACTTCACTACAGTGAGGTGAGGAGAGCATTTTTCTGGCTCGTGTGAGAGCCTGTAAGATCCCTCTGTAATTAAAATGATATTGATTCACAGCCACCTGAGTGCTTTGCACAGATGTCCAAATCTCCAGTGTAATTATCTCTGTGTCGGCTTCCATACAAAATTCATGTTGTTTCCTGTCTGTAATTGAAAAAAACATCTGGTATAAAGTTTTAACGCGTTATCTCTCGTCTGCTTTTGGTTGCATCTTGGTTGGTGTTGATTCTCAGCTCTGGCTGGTAAATGAAGGGAAAAGTCAAAACTGGAAAACTTTTCCACATTTAAAAAAATGTTAGACCTTAAATAAGGAATTTAATATAGACTGTTTCACTTTGCACACTCTCATGGCCACAGTCAGCTCTCTGGCCCAGTGGTGATGTATTATTTGTTATGTTATTAATAAAACAAAAAACTGTTTACTTAATGAGTTTTGATCACAGCTTGCCATTGGTCGACAGAGCAAATATGATGAGAGCACGATTCCCTGTGGATGGATTGCTCTTATTGTATAGACATATAGTAACCTCAATACACTTAGTAACTTCCAGACATTTAGCAACTTTTGAACTAAAATGTGCAGTGAAAGGTTGTGGAGCCTTAAACAATTACCATTTGTCATTGAATTATTAAAAACCCAAGTATACATTGGAAATGGATGGACAGGAACACAGTTTGAACATGCCACTGACGAGAGGCTCTATGATTGGCTAATGAGCGAAAATCCTGATAAATCAACATGAATACATGAAATGACTCAAAATGCACTAGTATACACAAAAGGAGCTCAATTACATCGAGCTGCGCCACTTTAATGAACGGCTGAACGTTGACCGTGGCTCTTAGTTATTCATGTGTTCTGAGAGAGAGAGAGAGAGAGAGAGAGAGAGAGAGAGAGAGAGAGAGAGAGAGAGAGAGAGAGAGAGAGAGAGAGAGAGAGAGAGAGAGAGAGAGAGAGAGAGAGAGAGAGAGAGAGAGAGAGAGAGAGAGAGAGAGAGAGAGAGAGAGAGAGAGAGAGAGAGAGAGAGAGAGAGAGAGAGAGAGAGAGAGAGAGAGATTTTCAAGTACCTCGCTTCGGCCGCAGGGCCGTTCCAGCCATGGGATTGGGAACCCGGACCCTGATGCTGAACAGTGGACCTGAAGCCTAGTCTCAAGCGGTGACTATTGGAGATCTCTCACCCTCCAGGAGAATTTACCCCAGGAGCCAGGGTCCGCTAAGTGTACACCCTTCCTCCTCCTTCATCAGCGCATAATGATGGAAGTGTGACAAGGCGCGGTATATACGTGTTGTTTGCTCATTTCCGCCCCCGCTGAGCTGTTTGTGTGTGTGTGTGTGGGGGGGAGGGGTGGGTGACTGTACTGATACACCTATTGATGGATAGTTGTGTATGAGCAACTAGATGGGCTGTTTACAGATACACAGTAACTACCTGTGTGAATTGGAGCTTAGCAAAAGCAGCTCTTCTGCCGATACAATGACACACACGTTGTCACGGCAATCTATATATATATATATATATAGATCTCTCTATCTAGAGAGAGAGAGCTCCTTGATGGCAAACAGATTTTATATAACCGCATAGTGTGACGAAAGATTCTTGTTATTCCATCAGAAAGAATGACTTCTCTTGCATCGCCGTGTTTGATATAATTTGGATTCTGAGGGCTCCCTATAAGCTAGACTGGGATCAATTTCATTGCTGTTTGGTGAAGAGGCTCAGATTTTATAACCATTTTATCAAAATGTGGGGAACCCGGGATTCTGAATGGATGATCAGCTTAGAGGCCTGGCTCTCTCCCCCTCTGCAGTATAGACACAAATATACAGATACCCACATGGCCACCAGAGTAGCTTTATACTGATAAACCCTATTCACGCCACACTAGTCATAGGAAAGTAAATACTGACATGTACCAGCCTCCACTCTTCACGGAGGTGTCTAAGCCATCAGCGTTTTAGTTTTGATTAAAAAGAAAGTTGGAACCGAGGAAAATAGCTTTTTACTTTTATCAGCCTGCCCTCAGTGGAATCCTATTCCCACATCATTGTTATTTTTTATTCAGTGTTTTTGTGCTCTGTTCTCACCGGTTGCCAGGGAACGGTATCGCGTGACATCGCGGCTTATCTCATCAAAACTCCTCATTTCCTGCTGGTCCGGCCCTCTCCTGCCGCTGCTCCCATGGCGATGGGTTTGTGAGGGTCGGGGGTGGGGTGGTGAGTGGGCTGAGTGAGGTGAGGACCATAGACATATCAACCAAGACGCCGCATTGGCCTTTGGATCGTACGCCAACGTCGCCGCCATATTGGAGAGGTCAAGACTGGCTTGTAAACAAATGCGAGTAAACGGGAGCTGCGGTTTTTCTGGATAGAATGCACTATAACGTTTACATTTCTCAAACGCTGTCAATGGGTCGTTTTTATTCAAGGGTTGATCTACATGGAGTAAAAAACAAACAAACGTATTTTATATCATATGATTTAATATCGATATAAAAATAACTAATTGACACCGGTTGAAAAATGTCATCTTTAGTGCTTCCAGAAAGACCAGTTGACCAGTCTTGACCTCTCCAATATGGCGCTGACATATCGCAGCAACGGGCCGAAGTCTATGTATATATGTCTATGGTGAAGACAGAACAGGGCTCTCGGTTCAGGAAGCTGAAACAACACATTGGTCACACAGAATGGAGAGGCCTGTAATGACCGAGTTAACACAACAAATACGGGGACGCAGGTGGTGGGGACAGTGGACCGTTCCGGACGGGGACCCATTAACGGTCACCACGTAACACATCAAAAGAGAAGACCTAGTGTGTCCCCTAGCGGTGCTAGCTTAGCTGGGACACGATGAGCTCTTGAACAGTCAGCCTGCTGATACAGAAGAGAGGAAAGCAACCTTCATTCAGTTAAGTCACCATCCAGAGATAGAACACACCGTAGGTGTGTAGCACCTGTAGCCTAGCACCTGTAGCCTAGCCTACTAGAGGTTATCCTTCGAATGCCGATATAATGGGGCATAGGACCCGGCGTGCAAAGAGCTGGGGCGAAGGGAGGGGGGAATACGAGTGCAACAGCTTCTTCTCCAGGACTTTGATGGTGGTCACGTCAGTCCCAAACGTCCGTTTTATCCGGTTCCCTCCATACACCTGGCTGTCACCCTGCATGAGAGGAAGAGTCTACCACAACGAGGTGTGTGGAACAAAGCCACAAGGGCTACCGGTAAACCTTGGTCGCTTCCTGACCTGCTATGTGACTATGTCACGTGACTGTGTGTGTGTGTGTACCAATCACCTAGATTCCCACACATGCAGATGTCCACCAGACCCCATGTCCTGGTCTGGTGTTAAATAGGGATGTGGCTTATCTTTTGGGGTTTTTCATTCATGTCTTCTAGGGCATATCTAATAGTAATAGTTGTTGTGTTGGAAAAGGGGAATAATTGAAAACCGGTGAAAGTATTTGATCCCCAGCGATCACCACAAAGGTTTGATTCTCAGTATTCTTTAGTCATTTGAATGCAGAACATGCAGCTCCCTGAAGATGCTGTGAGAATTCATTAACACCTTTTTGTTTGAGAGCCCTGATTATCTAAAACCTGGCTGTCTCATATGGTCTCATTTGCTCCAATCATCAGAAAAGAGAATCTTAGAAGCAACTGTAAAATAGAAAACCGCATTTGAAGAGCCAACCGGTGTTACTCTGACTAATGGGAGATGGTAAGGATAGTGAGCATTAATGTGCAGCTATTATCGTTGGTGAAGACCTATTATCTGCACCTAGCGACTTATGAGTTTCTGCACACATCTGGTTGATGGAGAACAAAGCTTCCCAGTGGTAAATGGCTGCTGCCAACGGTATACAATAATCAGCTATGCGCTCGAATGAGGGAAACATTTCTTTGAAGTAACACGGCTACGATCTGATACTGTGATTTATTCCTGTTGACTTGCAGCGTTGTGCGTGCCTCCAGACGCATGGCGCGTGCTGTGTTGCAGCGTTCTGCGTGCCTCCAGACCAAGGGGCAGGCATGGCCGCCTGCTAATGGAGCCCTGGTGGAAGTGCCCAACTTGTAATTCCTCTAACGGCCTATAGGTGGTTTGCGGTGGTTGGATTAAAAAAGACACCACCCTTCTAAGTCAATTGGAAGCATTTGATTTAATTCTTGTAACACAAAGGAAATACTTTTTTTTCTTTGTTTGGTTATGATCTCAGTGGTAAGTTCATCTCCATATTATGTATTTTATAAAAAAAAATTATTTCATTAAAAGTTATTAAGGATGTTATATAATTGTGTTTTGGCCATAGAATACTGATAGGTGGCCGTCGATTCACTCATTCATTCATTCAATGTGCCAAATATGGACCGTTTTCGCTGCTGGTTGCAAAAAACCGCGATGGCGGTTCCCTGAAATCGACTGCTTCACAGCGGTCGTGGGTAAACATATGGGTGACGTCACGGATGATGCGTGCATATATTTTTGGTCCATCCTCTCTCAGACTTATGGTGAGTGCTGTGTTGCAGACATGCTCGCTTGATTAAGAGCTATTACTCCAAACACAGAAACACAAATTCAATTAGTCACGGCCTGTTGCCACTCTCTCCATTGGACTGCTTTATGAATGCAAAACTGGCCGATGCGTTACAACACTCAAAGCAGAGCAGTAATTAAAAATGAATCTATGATCTATCCCTCTTTCAAAAGAACTAATTGGATTTTTTCTGCTCCTCTTCATACATCAACTGAACTGAAGTGATAGAGAATCTGTGTGTGTGTGTGTGTGTGTGTGTGTGTGTGTGTGTGTGTGTGTGTGTGTGTGTGTGTGTGTGTGTGTGTGTGTGTGTGTGTGTGTGTGTGTGTGTGTGTGTGTGTGTGTGTGTGTGTGTTTTTCACATTGTGAATGCCTGCCGATGTGTGAGTGTGCATATGTATGCTTGTGTATGGATGAATAAGGGTGCATGCATTTTATGGTCACACATGCATCTGTGCGTGTCTATGATTAGAAGCATTTTAATAACCCTCTCAGGGAGAAAATAATGACTTGCTCTGGGTTATACTTCACCCCTCCCCCACCTTCCTGATACACCATCCTGATACACCATCCTGATTGGCTTACACTAAATGAGTGTCAGCCGTACCAGGAAGTGGTTCTCATCGATAGTCAGCTTTATTTTTTTATCATGCCAGCATTTGCATGAAACATGCAAATCAATTGCTCAAGCCCATGATTGTGTATCAGTTTACGCACACTGTGTGTGTGTGTGTGTGTGTGTGTGTGTGTGTGTGTGTGTGTGTGTGTGTGTGTGTGTGTGTGTGTGTGTGTGTGTGTGTGTGTGTGTGTGTGTGTGTGTGTGTGGTAGAAGTAATCTTGAAATCTTTTTTCCCGGTGACCAATCAATTGCCAATTCTCATCATAATCATGATGGTTGTGGAACCGTGATGAAATGGCGGTATTCTACACCATGGGCACAAACATGTAAATAAATATGTAAATGTCCATGTTTAAAAGAAGAAAATACACTGCAGGTTATAAATACATGACCGCGGAAAAGCAATTGACCTTTTTGGAGGAGACTGTTCCCTGTCCATCAACACCTGTGTGTGTGTGTGTGTGTGTGTGTGTGTGTGTGTGTATGTGTGTGTGTCAGATACCGTGGGTGTGGGTGGCAGTTCCGCTAATCATCTGACCGACAGCTGTTCACACGACCGTCCTCTCGGGGGCCGACCTCGGGGGCCCTTGGCACCCGGTGTCATCCACTTATTACCTTGTCACTCTCTATCTCTACAAATGCCTCTCATTCCCACCGCCTCAGAGTCATCGCTCTCTCTCTCTCGCTCCATTTTCTCTCTCTCTCTCTCTCTCTCTCTCTCTCTCTCTCTCTCTCTCTCTCTCTCTCTCTCTCTCTCTCTCTCTCTCTCTCTCTCTCTCTCTCACTTTTGCTCTCTCTCTCGTTCTCCAGTCTCTTGTTTTCCATTATCTTGCTCTCGCTCTCTCTCACTCTCCTATCGCTCCCGCTCTCTCTCGTTCGCTCTCTCTCTCGTGCTCTCCCTTGCTTTCTCTTTCTCTCTCTCTTTCTCTCTCTCTCTGTCTTTGTCTCTGTCTCCGTCTCTCACTGTCAATCGGGCAGCCACACAAAGAAGACAATGCAACAATGTGTATCACATAAAAATGCAACACAAAATACGTCAAATCCTCTGTTATGTACACGCATACCACATTCAAAGACATACTGTAGATTAGAGATACATAATATATACCACACGAAGTAGCCTGAATGTGATTGTATACATGCGTGTTTATGATCAGGCCTTATCTTAGTCAAGGGTAATCATTTGATCAGCGACGGACGGGCAAATAAAGTAGTTTCAGTGGAACCCTGGGTGGTAGGGTCCGACTGTGTTTTGTTCTAGCAGTAGGACGTTTTACTCATACAACATATAAAACATTCAACTCGATTACGTGTGACCCTGACACAACAAAGAGCCGTAATGTACTCGGATACAAAAAGCAGTACATTCTCTCCCTCACTTTCTCCATATTGCTCCCCTTGTTCTTAGAACTTCCCACCCTTTCTCTATCTCCCTTGTCTCTCCTTCTTCACCCCCCACCTCCCCTTCCCAATTTCCCATCTTGTGTTTTTGTTTTGATCAGACGTGTCTCATTAGCACACATGTGGTTGTTGCTGGGCGCTGTCATGGCGACCAGCTCATTGTAAATCCATGGAAGCGTCTAAACAAAGCCTAAGTGCTGCCACTGCATCCTCCTCCACAGGTGTCGGTTGCTGGGCCTCAGCCCTCATCTGCACACACTCCTGGAGGGAGGGGGGGGGGGGGGGGGGGGGGGAGCATCCGTTACACCCACCGCCGGGGTCTCTGAATACAGGCGGTCAGCGCCGGCCTGCGGACCACACGGCTCCACAGGGACGAGCTCCCATTGTGGTGGAGCGGGACAGGAAATGATGATCGTGATGACGGCCATTACTGGTGGAGTTTCACCCCTGGCTGTGTGTGTGTGTGTGTGTGTGTGTGTGTGTGTGTGTTAAAATACTGACAAAAAAAAGAACATGCTTGGATAGCTGAATGGTGGATGGATATACTATTCCTGTATGACTGCCATTCATTTCTGTCTGTCTTTTTTCTGTCTTCAATGTTGGTTCACTCCAGAGAGAGAGACGGGGTGGAAACAACTTTTGCCAACAGTCCTTGATGTCCAGAGAGCTCTTTAGTTTGAACTGATTCCAGATGACTTAACAGCGTTTCATTCAATATATATTTGCCTGAAATTGCCTGATCAAATGGGAGGCCTACTTCTGATTTGTTTAACAATGGAGAGCCATGCACTGAAGGGTCAAGAACACAGATTTCCATCTTCCTACTCCAGACTCCCCACCCCCACCACCACCATCCCTGTGTGTAATCACCTCCAGTCCCCACGAGCACTTTGGTTGGCTCCCGTCTGGCTCACTTTCCAACAGTGATGGAATATGAGACTGTAGAGGCATGAGGGCTGCATATTAACCAAGACAATTTGACTTGCTTCCCTTTTCTAAACACTGAATTGGTTTCCACTTCCAGTCTGGGGTTTCCCTCTCTCCTGATGTATTGGATTTGCACAATGGCAGGCCGTCAGCCAGTTTGCCTGCTTGGCTTCATCTTTGCTTGTGATGCTGCGCCTGAATTGCTGATTGAAGTTTATTCAGCGTATAATTAGTATGATTATTTGTGAATTATAACTTTTAGTGTGAAGTGGAAACAGGAGAGTACGCAAATGAATCCACTGGTTAGCATTTTGTTGCACATAGGGAGTCTACGTGTAGGCATCTCTGAGCATGGTACCTATCGCCTAATTCACTGTGAGTCTCTTTGATTAAAACCCTCTGCTAAACCACTCAACTGTGATTAAGGTTGTCACTCTCTATTTATGTTTCAGTATTTCAGTCTCTCTTTCGTGTGTGTGTGTGTGTCTCTCTCAAAGAGGAGCTGAATCCAATGTGATACGCAGGTCTGCGGTCTGTCGCTCGAGCCCGATCGGTTGATCAAAGGAGACCTACCGGGTAGCGCCACAGAGCTTAATCAATAGCTTGATTTTTTTCATTAATCTATTCTCCCAAATACCACAAGAGCAGTGATGAAGGCTAATCACTAAGACGTGGAAAACTGACCGGCCATACGGATGTAATTCCACTGACTTGATGGACAACTTGTCTACCCAATGATAGGACTCTAAATGATTGACTGACACATGGCTTACCCACTGATATGGAACTAGAGCTAAACTGAGAAGTAGGGCGTGGCTGAAGCCCGGGAACTCTGTCCCATCATCCCTTTGCTTGGATGGTAAACATGACAGCCACCAGCATTCCCTAATTGCAAATCAGCTTGAGGATTGCTGGAGTAAATAGTGGAGACTCTACTAAAGGAAATAGTACAATCCCCCTGTGACTGACACAGGAAATGAATCACTATGAGTGGAGTGTGTGTGTGTGTGTGTGTGTGTGTGTGTGTGTGTGTGTGTGGAGAGTGTAGCGGAGCCTCCTGGGTCCTCTTTGAAGCCCACTGCTGAATTATCACAATAGGCTTCTTTTCTGCTCTCGTTGCTTCATATGTGTGTGTGTGTGTGTGTGTGTGTGTGTGTGTGTGTGTGTGTGTGTGTGTGTGATTTATTCAGAGGTTATAGTGCTCACAGCCCATCTGTGATGACTCAGAGAGACCTTGCTACCAAAACATTTCCATACAACAAAGACACAGGAAGAATTTATTCAATTCATTCCGAATCAGTCATTTGTAAATATTTGGGTTTGTTGTTATTTGCCGGTTGCTGAGTTCAACCTACAGAGACCGGACCGTTCTCCCCCTCTTATCAAACACCAGCCTCGACACCACTATCAGACCATCTGGGAGCCAAGCCTCATTAGCAACGTGTGTGGCGACCCAGCAGCAGATCAGCAGCAGATTCAAACTCGTTCTCCGTTGAAAACGGTTACAGACGCCGCGTTGCTTACAGTTACAGATGACTTCATTCATGACGGAGGAAATTGTGTCTTACATTTACTCGAACTAAATGTCAAAGTGGAATGGAATGAACACAACTAGCAATAAAAACACAAAACGCAGCAGAAATAGAAATGTCATTTATGGATAACGTATGCATCTAACCAAAAACAGAATGTATGTATGTATATAAAATAAAAAATATATGTACATAACTGATGGTAGAGTAAGTTACTCTAAAGTGAGTAAAGTTATTGCAGGCATATTGCACAGGTCTTCTGGATGTGATAAATGGGTTAACAAATAGGTTCAAAGTGACTGACTTGAAGTGACAGTACAGAGTCAAAGTTAGTTGTTTAACATTGAACCAGCAGTGCCCACCCCGGTGTAAGAGGCATACACACTGATTGTTTGTATGCAGTTTTTCAAACAACGTAAGGCCACGCCCACATGCGGCAATCAACGGCTGCCCAGCCAAGGCAAGGCAAGATTTTCATTTCAAAACACAAAACTCAAATAGCTGGGTGGTCTCACAAGGCATTTGCTCCGTGTCTCGAGACATGACCCGACCTGCCACATGGACCCGGTGATCTGCAGAACAAAGTAGACGAGAAGAGCTCAATGACTCACACATCACTCTGCATTGATAATGGAGGGGGGGGGGGGGAGGACATTTGTATAGGCTCTTCTGAGGAAGCTAATAGCAGAGAGAGATGAATGTGCGTGTCCTGGTAGTGGGAGACGGCGAGACGGATAGCAAGTGGGTGGCCGGAGATTGTGAAGCGTCGGCCATTCGGGTGATCAACAGGACGATCAACGTTGTCGGAGGCAACGTGCCCTGCGTATGAAATATGATGCACTTTTCGTGTACGATGGCCAGTGGCCCTGTTGGACGCTTCCATTTGAACCTCTTTACTCGTTGGAAATAGAGTGAAAGTGCTGGTGCACTGTACATTTACGGGTTGCAGAAACACACACACACACACACACACACACACACACACACACACACACACACACACACACACACACACACACACGGACGCGCATGTATACGCACGCACGCACGCACGCACGCACGCACACACACCACATTGAAAACATGCTATTTGCCTCCCAAAGAGTGACCAGGGAGGGGGGCAGTGTGCAGAGCGATGACTGGCGTGATGGAAGCCGACCCACTCAGAGAGCTGGAACATCAAAGACCCCTCTTATTATTCTCACCGGCGGCAGATGTAACCTCAGTCCAAACGTGATAGCAAGGAGCAAACGGTCAGTCGACCGAACGGGGGAAAAAGAACACGTCCCGACTCTTTGGCTTCAAACGAGCAATTTGGCAGGTTACTTTGTCACCCGTTCAATAGGGTGTTTCTCCGTATTCATAGAGGTCACCCAGTGCGTTTTCTGTGGGTACGTGGTGTTATGCAGTGGTTTATGTAAGGGATCCTGCTCTCTCTCTCTCTCTCTCTCTCTCTCTCTCTCTCTCTCTCTCTCTCTCTCTCTCTCTCTCTCTCTCTCTCTCTCTCTCTCTCTCTCTCTCTCTCTCTCTCTCTCTCTCTCTCTCTCGCTCTCGCTCTCTCTCTCTCTCTGAGAACACATGAATAACTAAGAGCCACGGTCAACGTTCAGCCGTTCATTAAAGTGGCGCAGCTCGATGTAATTGAGTTAATTATAAAGGAACCCCCCCACCACCCACACTCTGATCACACACACTTCACAACATGGGTCTCTCTCCTCTCTCCTCTCTCTCTCATTCTGGAGAGGGTATGGCTGGTTCACCTGCGTGGGACATGGTTCTTCGCTCCCTGTCAGGAGTGCTTTTAGCGCAGGATGAAAGTGGGGATTCGGGTCGGAGGAGTGGTTTGGGTGACGGTTCAGGTTTTTTCTTTCCCCCCTCCTTCATATCGCACACACAGGACTCAACTCCTCCCTCCTCCTGTGGGAGAAAATCTACTTCTTCTGAGCCCGGCCTCCCTGGAGCAGCACATTTACCGCACCAATCATAGTGAATGGGTATTTTACCACCTGGTGGGAGTGTGATTAGCCA
Organism: Lota lota; assembly: GCA_026745465.1. NCBI lineage: Eukaryota > Metazoa > Chordata > Actinopteri > Gadiformes > Lotidae > Lota > Lota lota. The sequence continues at coordinate 449,044 of JACYXH010000228.1, read as the reverse complement.
CTATAAGCCATTTCAACATCTGCCCTGCCCTGTGGCATAGTGACATCACAAGTGGGGGTGTCCACCCCGATGGACACAGTATGATGGATGGATCAGTCTACCAGTGGACTGTACCCAACTGGTAGGCTTTTTCTATCCATCATACATTTAGGTGGACACTCTCACTTTGCGATGTCACCATTTCCCAGGGCAGGGCAGATTTCGAAGCGGCTTGTGATGGCTAATCACACTCACACCTGGTGCTAAGATAGGGGCCCTTTAGCCTGATTGGAGAAACCGGGGGGATTTTAAAGATCAAGACGCCTGACACCTAGCACACATACGTACAGATATACTGTGCGTGTGTGTGATTTTTTTCAGTCTCCAAGGGACTCTCAGCATGACAGGCTGCACTCCTTGTGATGGGGAGTTGGGTGGGGAGAGATAATGACGCCCTGAACGGCCCTTGTTTAATGAAATGCCACAGCATGTAATGAGATCAGTGAAAAGTGAGGTTCTGACCCCTCCTCCCTTTCCTTCTCCTCTTCCTCTTCCTACTCCTCTTCCTCTTCCCCCACCTCATCATCCTCTTCCTGCTACTTCTCCACTTCTCCTTCCTCCTCCTCTTCCCCCTCCTCTTCCTGCTACTCCTCCTCCTCCTCCTGCTACTCCTCCTCCTCTTCTTCCTGCTCCTCCTCCTACTCTTCCCGCTCCTCCTCTTTCTCTTCCGCCCCCTCCTCCTCCTCTTCCTCCCTTGTCTTCCCCCTCCTCTTCCTCTTCCTCTTCCTCTTCATCCACCACCACCACCACCACCACCACCTCCTCCTCCTCCTCTCCTCATTATGTAAGCACCCAGACAGGCAGTGTGTTGAGAGAATTCAGCAATGGTGTTTGGCTAAATCCAAACATTCTGCCGTGTGGTATTGGATCAGTTCCTCTATTCTCTTCTATCTTTGCCCAGGTGTGCAGACTATTTCAGAGTGAAAAACACAAACTCACTCAAAGTTTTTTACAGTTCTGAAAATATCCCCCCCTCCCTCCCCCTGGCAGGGTCTTACAACACGGATCGAACACAAAAGGAACAAACAGTGGAAATGCCAAAATGCTAATGGCAACATTTAGCAGAGACGGGGGGGTGGAGAGGCTGTTTGAACAGCAGGATATGTGTGGGGTCGAGAGGGGGCGACGGGGCCTCACAGCTCCTGGGGGCCCCCAGAGCTTCGGTTTTGCAGGAGTCCAAATACTGGATACGGTTCTGGATGATGATGAAACAAATCATGTTCTAAACAAGGACCACCGTCATGTCTTTTACTTTGGAGGTTCGGAGGTTTTGGGTTTGAGACTATTCCAAAAAGGTTTCCCCAGCTGTGGATGTTGAAGCAAAGCCAGGCAGACGCAAAATAAATACATTCATAGTATAATGGTAGTCTGGAAGATAACGTTTGTGTCGTGATTTCCCTTAGCTTTTAGATTCCTCACCCGTCCATCTGGTCACACCTGTGTCGTTCCACCCTCGTCGCATGTATCCTTCGAATTCTTTTCCTCCTTTGCTCTGTAAACAAGGCGTTGCTATGGATACCAGAACTCTTAATGACCTCCCCAACGCCATAGCGGGGTCCGTCCTACCAGGGTTCAGCTGTTAGGGGTCATCGAATAGTCATGCCATGCTTTGGGTGTTAGACATGCCGCTGTACCACTTCACCGCTAGCATCTTTTTTCTAACCTCGTCACCCTGCTCATCATCTGTGTGGCATTACACCGAGGAAACGCACTGCGTGTGCCTCTGTCTGGACCAAAGCTGCTCGACTGTATGTTTTCTTTCATCAAGCGTGGTACTGACTAAAACATATTGGAAAGGATGCTTGTTGTTCTCTGTGGGTTTTTGTATTTGTTTTTGTTTTTACATCTCTGCCTAGCGATGTACGGTATTTGAATATAAAAATATTCCCAAGGGCGTATATTTTCATTATAAACTAAAAGAAAATATCTGCCAAAATAAACGCCACAAAAGCTTTTTAATGAGGAGTGGACAGCCCTGGCTGGCGTGACTAAATACACTTTAGTTAGGTAATGAGAGGACGTGGGGTTTCAAAACAAAGCATTTGACATAAAAAGTATTAATAACCAGCAACTATTATTATTAATATTATTATTAAATTGCATTAAGCACAGTTGCAACATCCATGTTTTACCTGTCCTCACAGTTCACATTGTGGAGGTACAGCCACTGTGTGTAGGTGACGGACAGGAAGCTGTCATGCAGACCCTATGTATTGAAAAGAACATTCATCCTCCTCTATTTTAAAACGTTGGTCCTGTGATTGTTGAAAGAAGTCATTTCCGTGACTAATGCCCTCCTGAGAGGGGGCAGGGTGACAGAAAGTTATATTGGGGAGGAGGAGGGAGGGGGGCTAGTTCTCCGGAATCGAGGGGAGGGGGGGGGGGGGGGGTCACGGAGGGATGGAATTATGTCTGGTGGAGGACGGGTGGTGAGCTGGACAGGCGACAGAGAAAATTGATTTTGTGCCCCAGATTCCTCCCAACGGGGCCTGCACTGTGGTGAGATGGGGAGAGAGGGGGGAGATGGGGGGAGAGAGAAAGAGAGAGAGATCGTGGGAATGAGAGACAGCGACTGAGAAAATTGGAGTGTGACAGAAAGGAGACAGACACACACACAAAGAAAGAGACCCAGCCAGTGATACAGTGACGGAGAGATACGGACGGAGAGATGAAGATGGAGTAAGAAGAGACAGTGAATACGGGCAGAGAAAAGGAAAAGAACAAGAAGAAAGAAAGAGAGGAAAAGGACGCGAGGCAGAGTAACAACGAGCCGAGACGAGAGCACAAAGCCATGGACTGGGGGTGAACTAAGCACTAAGCGAAAATTACATCCGGTGGAAAATGACGTCTGTGTCTTCACGGATTTCACAGTGTTGCTGTGGAAACCAGGAGGCTGTGGAAGCTCCCTCCAGCCGCCGCGCACTGACCGGCAAAAAAACAACAACCCAGTCGCACCAAAAACTCACAACATGACCAGACTCCCTGGACCTTCGTCAGCACCCCCACTGTTCTCCCGGCTACTTTATATCCCCCCCCCCCCCCCAATGGCTGCTAACCTTTCGGCATCACCGCACCCTTGGGCTCTCTGGCCCCGCTCTCACATGGGGCCTGGCATGCTGTTAATATCACGGGTGGCGTGGCTCCGCCTGGTCCTGCTGACAGACCAGAATGTGCTAAGCTGACCTTTTTGTGCGTGGCGCTGCCAGATGTGCTCCTCTGCTGACAGCCCCGAGCTAGCTGCTCTCCCCTCCGAGAGAGAGAGAGAGAGAGAGAACACGTTACCAGCTTGTCCAGTCACCTACTTTAATGCTTGTCATGCTGCGAGCTCAGGCCCCTCCAGCGATGGGTGAGGAGAGCACGTACTAACTCCCCCCCCCCCCCCCCCTCTCCCCGCCTCAGGACCCTGGCCCTGGGTTTCTCTCCCCCTCTATCTCTCTCACTCCCCCGCTTCTCATGACCTTGATTCAGAGTAAGACCTTGAGCTGTGACGCATGAGGGTGGGTGGGGGGGCGTACAGCCACACCCAAGGGTGTTAAACCCTCGGGAGCACCTCTATGGGTGCTGAAGAAGTGCCAGGAGACACACACACACACACACACACACACACACACACACACACACACACACACACACACACACACACACACACACACACACACACACACACCCTTGGGTACCCAGGTGTCATTGTAGCGATGTCTTCCCATTAACGTTTTTTCACATTATTCTAAGTTGTGAATTGAAAGGCTGAACAGCCGACTCTAGGGTCCCTGTAAAAGAAAACACACTTTAAACTCACAAACAACACTTTAAAAACACCTGCTTGTGGGGTGAGACCACTCTACCAGACCGCTACTTTAGTACTGCTGCTGTACATTTCTCCACCACCCCTATCCTAGTCATCAGTTAGAATGCAGGGGAAGATTTGCGTTAGACTGAAGAAAGACAGAGGCCCTTACGCGGTAGTCTCTGTTCCTCTGCATGTGTACCCAGCTGGCTTGCAAAATAATAAACCTGCTCATTTCTTTATGCAACAGGAAGGGACTGAAATTAAATGCCTTCCCTTAATGGCTTCTGTGGGCAATGAAACTATTTATTTTCATTAATGGTTATTAAGTCTTTCTGTTTTTGCAGAACACATCTAACCAAGTTTACTGAATGCAGTTGCAATGCCTGTATTGAATATTAAAAGCCTTTATTGCTTTTTTAATGATTCATTTTAAGGTCTTCCTTCTATATGATTTATACTAATCATTATCGTCATTATCTATGCAAAAATATTAAGCTCTGAATATGCTGGCGATATTAAAACTGTCCTGCAATTTGAATGCATGTATTCATGATTTGAAGTCCGGGAACACCATTTTTAAAACATGGTGTCGTGACAATTTCAAGTGTTCTGTCATCAGAAAAAAAAAGCATGTACATAATATAAAAAGTCTGTAAACTTCAGACATGCATGTGAACATGCCTTAAATCCAACAATACTCCTTGGTCAAGTCAGTATATAATAATAATAAAGGCAATCATTTCTTTCTAGGCCGTTTCATACAGAAAAATGCATATGATACATCAGATTAAAATGCAGACAGGTAAAAACATTAGAGGTATTTTAAATTAACAGTTAGCCATGCCCATGACAAATATAATTAGTGTATAAGTAAAAAAGGAGAACAATATCCATCAATAAGGGTTTGAGATCAGTAGAAAAAATAACATCAGACCAAAGGAAATCATAAAATGGAATAAAAACTGAGCCATTAATGGTTAGTTGGAGGTAAAAGCCAAAGTAAAAAGATGTATTTTCAAAGAGAGGCTTAATATATTCTGCTTCTCTAACATTCTGCTCTAACAGTTGGTGTTCCATAATTTTGGCGCATATTTTCTTAAAACGGTTGCATCCCCAATTTTATTTTGGCAAGGGTTTTTATTTTTATTTGGTGAATTCGCAGCAGTGGATCCAAGTACTCTAGATGGAACATCACCTAGGAGGGAATCTGCCAAGTTAAACCATTAAAATCATCCAGAAACATCCAGAAACATCCAGAAATGTTCCTGTGAGTTTGAGCAGCGGTCTGTTGCTCAGCTGGCATTTGGACAGGTTTCAGAGGAGCCAAGAGTGTCAAAGTAACAGCGCAGTTGAAGAGTACTTAAAGACACGAGGGCCTTTGAGAGGCCCCCCGTGTCTCTGTACTCACTGTCTAACCCCTACCTGCTCCTTAATGACCTGTCTCTGTACTCACTGTCTAACCCCTACCTGTTCATTAATGACCTGTCTCTGTACTCACTGTCTAACCCCTACCTGCTCCTTAATGACCTGTCTCTGCACTGTCTAACCCCTACCTGCTCCTTGATGACCTGTCTCTGCACTCACTGTCTAACCCCTGCCTGCTCTTTAATGACCTGTCTCTGTACTCACTGTCTAACCCCTACCTGCTCCTTAATGACCTGTCTCTGCACTCACTGTCTAACCCCTACCAGCTCCTTAATGACCTGTCTCTGTACTCACTGTCTAACCCCTACCTGCTCCTTAATGACCTGTCTCTGCACTCACTGTCTAACCCCTACCTGCTCCTTAATGACCTGTCTCTGCACTGTCTAACCCCTACCTGCTCCTTAATGACCTGTCTCTGTACTCACTGTCTAGCCCCTACCTGCTCCTTAATGACCTGTCTCTGTACTCACTGTCTAACCCCTACCTGCTCCTTAATGACCTGTCTCTGCACTCACTCTCTAACCCCTACCTGCTCCTTAATGACCTGTCTCTGTACTCACTGTCTAACCCCTACCTGCTCCTTAATGACCTGTCTCTGTACTCACTGTCTAACCCCTACCTGCTCCTTAATGACCTGTCTCTGCACTCACTGTCTAACCCCTACCTGCTCCTTAATGACCTGTCTCTGCACTCACTGTCTAACCCCTACCAGCTCCTTAATGACCTGTCTCTGCACTCACTGTCTAACCCCTACCTGCTCCTTAATGACCTGTCTCTGCACTCACTGTCTAACCCCTACCTGCTCCTTAATGACCTGTCTCTGTACTCACTGTCTAACCCCTACCTGCTCCTTAATGACCCGTCTCTGCACTCACTGTCTAACCCCTACCTGCTCCTTAATGACCCGTCTCTGCACTCACTGTCTAACCCCTACCTGCTCCTTAATGACCTGTCTCTGCACTCACTGTCTAACCCCTACCTGTTCCTTAATGACCCGTCTCTGTACTCACTGTCTAACCCCTACCAGCTTCTTAATGACCTGTCTCTGTACTCACTGTCTAACCCCTACCTTCTCCTTAATGACCTGTCTCTGTACTCACTGTCTAACCCCTACCTTCTCCTTAATGACCGGTCTCTGTACTCACTGTCTAAACCCTACCTGCTCCTTAATGACCTGTCTCTGCACTCACTGTCTAACCCCTACCTGCTCCTTAATGACCTGTCTCTGCACTCACTGTCTAACCCCTACCTGCTCCTTAATGACCTGTCTCTGCACTGTCTAACCCCTATCTGCTCCTTAATGACCTGTCTCTGCACTCACTGTCTAACCCATACCTTCTCCTTAATGACCTGTCTCTGTACTCACTGTCTAACCCCTACCTGCTCCTTAGTGACCTGTCTCTGCACTCACTGTCTAACCCCTACCTGCTCCTTAATGACCTGTCTCTGCACTCACTGTCTAACCCCTACCTGCTCCTTAATGACCTGTCTCTGCACTCACTGTCTAACCCCTACCTGTTCCTTAATGACCTGTCTCTGTACTCACTGTCTAACCCCTACCAGCTTCTTAATGACCTGTCTCTGTACTCACTGTCTAACCCCTACCTTCTCCTTAATGACCTGTCTCTGCACTCACTGTCTAACCCCTACGTGCTCCTTAATGACCTGTCTCTGCACTCACTGTCTAACCCCTACCTGCTCCTTAACGACCTGTCTCTGCACTCACTGTCTAACCCCTACCTGCTCCTTAATGACCTGTCTCTGCACTCACTGTCTAACCCCTACCTGCTCCTTAATGACCTGTCTCTGCACTCACTGTCTGACCCCTACCTGCTCCTTAACGACCTGTCTCTGCACTCACTGTCTAACCCCTACCTGCTCCTTAATGACCTGTCTCTGTACTCACTGTCTAACCCCTACCTGCTCCTTAATGACCTGTCTCTGCACTCACTGTCTAACCCCTACCTTCTCCTTAATGACCTGTCTAACCCCTACCTGCTCCTTAATGACCTGTCTCTGTACTGTCTAACCCCTACCTGCTCCTTAATGACCTGTCTCTGTACTGTCTAACCCCTACCTGCTCCTTAACGACCTGTCTCTGCACTCACTGTAGGTCATTTAGGATAAAAGCGTCTAAATGACTCGATAGCAATTCTGAGATTTTTGGGCCAGTATTGAGGCCAGACCTCAGGGGTTGACATGGTAACAGATGTGTGTGTGTGTGTGCACGCAGATGTGCGTGTTTGTGTTTACGTGTGTGTGTGTGTGTGTGTGCCTGTGTATCTGCTCCACTTTAGTGGAGTGGGGAATGTGACAGGGATGCTTATTTCTATAATAAAACATTTGAAGTGGCACAGATAACTTGCATATGAAGGACATTTATGATTTACTCTCCCATCTCACCCTTTCCCTCTCCCTCCCTCAGCCACTCTCTCCCTGTCCCTGCTGCTCAACAGTGCCATGCAATCCTGTTGTCTGACACGTACGCTCAGTTATTACAACACCCAAAAACCTTCACAGGACCAACAAACACAACGAGAAGCGGGTCGACGTTATCAGAGTTTCCATTAGTCACTGCTCCCGATCTCGTTTAGAGATCCACTGCATGGTTACACAAACACTATTGAAGGATACCTGAAAGGAAAACTGAATAAACCCTGCTATTGTGTTTATTCGCCATTGTATTCCTGTGTAATTGGTATTCCTGCTGCTGGTCGCAAGACGGCATCGACCCCCTGATAAACAACCGGCGGTGGGTTATATAGCGACATGTGGGCTGCATTCTGCAACACTCAGCAGAGCAGATAAGGGCTTCGCCTTACTCCACCCAGAGCCGTCAGAGGGTCAAGGAAGCCAATGTCTGGCGAACGGTAAAGATGGCTGTCAGCAACTCAGACTGTGTTTGGCTTAAACTCCCAGAGGAACGAGTTCCAACTGACTTCTCTAACTGCATGCAGCACGTGAACTGAGTTTTGGCTACAATTTTGAAACCCTTGGGTCTACAGCGTCAATCGCTACGTAAAGACGGGGGAAGAAACGTCCAAGATGAGTCTTTTAGCTAAACGAATCTGTTTAGTGAGGAGTGTTCCACTCTGAAGCTTTTAAAATAATGAGATAGGACAGATTTTCTGCCACTGGAGTGATTAATTGAATAATCAATTAATAGATTTGTGTTGTATCACGCAGGAAATTTGGGCTCTGCTAGCGGATGGAAAACTGCCCTTTCACAGAGTGAATCATTATTTAATCGAATTTATTAATAATTCACCAATAGACAACAAAAGAAACATTAATTATGAAAAAAAGAAAATCTCACTGTTGGAGACATCTTTTGAAAGGTAAATAAAAATAATTTAAAGCTTTTTTTTAATCAGATTTACTTGAAACAAAAGAAAAACAAAAGATAAATCAAATCCACAACACAAGATAGTGATACAAACAGCTCTAAAAAGGATGCTGCTCATTCGCCTATTTAAAATAAAATGCAAATCGCACTCGGCTGATTACCAAGTCCACCTCAAGGAGCTCCGAATGGGTCCGGGCTGATGGCGGTGCTGAGGTGGGCGCTGATGGTGCTGATCCTGTTTCAGCTCTAATATCAAGACCCCTTCAGTCCCGTGCGAGAACTGCTCTCCAATCAGCCCAGAGTGGTGCTGCATCGCCTCAGCTGGGCCGGGGCAGAGACGCTGGACTGTACCGGCGCCAGACAAAAGCAGGGCTCCCAAAAACGTGGGGTCGGACCCCAAGATGTATGATCATATATTATATATATGAAGGAAAAGTACTAGTGTTGAAGGAAAAAAAGGAATTCACATTTGAAGTGATTCATTGTGTGTGTGTGTGTGTGTGTGTGTGTGTGTGTGTGTGTGTGTGTGTGTGTGGCATGCGTGCACACGCGTGTGTGTGTGTGTGTGTGTGTGTGTGTGTGTGTGTGTGTGTGCACGAGCATTACTGAGAAGAACTGATAACATTAAGAAATATAATCCGCTAGCAAATATTTTTCCCTTGTGGGATTCTACCACAACTTCAAAAGTTTGTTGTTAGCCCTCACTGTCTGTTGTGCTCCTGCCACTGATGGAATAATTAGCACAGGGTGAGCATAGCAATTACAACAGGAATAGCATGGCATTTGTTGTTGAGGCGGTGTTTTTTTGGTGTGTAAAATGGGAGCGATTAAAGTACATCTCTATTCCGAGGCCTGGTTTTATTAGACTGCGTTTGACACAGGGGTCAGAGGTTATGCTCAGTGTAGCGTACTACCAGTCTGTGAAATACGGCCTCAAGGAGACTGCCTCGAACAAACTCAACTAAAAAGACAAATGTGGTGTGTGTGTGTGTGTGTGTGGGGGGGGGGGGGGGGGGGGGGGGGGGTGGGAGGGGGTGGGCTCGACTGTTGTCTGCTCCGTCAATGTTCTGAGTGTTTGACATGCCTTCATTGTAGATCAACGATCGAATGAGCTGTGTAAGTAAGTGGGTGGGGCGGGGGTGGGGCTGTATCCCCGGGGGGGTCACTGGTCCATATCAGCCGGCGGTGAGGGGCGTTCCGTCTCCGGGATTGCGTCGCCTGCGTCTGCCCTGGCGTGTGTTTACTGACACGCATCCACCAGCTGTGGAGCTCCGCCCCCTCATGCTGCATCTCCTCTTCATCATAGGTCTAATCCAATCACGCGACGTGCTCCAGTGTGTGGTGGAGGTGCTGGTGGGAGGGGTGTGTGTGTCTGTGTGGGGGTGTGTGTTTATCTGTGTGTGTGTGTGTGTGTGTGTGTGTGTGCTCTCTTTTGACGGGCGTGTTGGCCGACTGACAGACAAACAGATGTTCAAACAGTGCGACCTCTCATTTGGAAGCCTGGGCTCGAGTGTTTGCCTGCTTTTCACAAAGCAAATATGGTGGCATGGAGATTAGGAGTGACGCATGTTTGGGGGGTCAGGGGGGCCGGCTGGGCAGGGAACATATTTAACATATCAAAGCCCCAGGGGGCGGGAGGGAGGGACAGGTCCATCAGATACAGACGACTGCGGTCCTTATTACTGTATTACTGACTAGAGGTTAGAGGCTAGAGGCTAGAGGCTACGGACTAGGGGCTAAGGACTAGAGGCTAGAGGCTAGGCACTAGGGGCTAAGGACTAGCGGCTAGGGACTAGAGGCTAGAGACTAGGCACTAGAGGCTAAGGACTAGAGGCTAGGGACCAGAGACTATGGTGTAGGGACTAGGGGTTCTAGACTAGAGGCTAGGGACTAGAGGCTAAATACTAGGGGCTAAGGACTAGCGGCTAGGGACTAGAGGTTAGAGGCTAGGGACTAGGGGCTAAGGACTAGAGGCTAGAGGCTAGGGACTAGGGGCTAAGGACTAGCGGCTAGGGACTAGAGGCTAGGCACTAGGGGCTAAGGACTAGAGGCTAGGGACCAGAGACTATGGTGTAGGGACTAGGGGTTCTAGACTAGAGGCTAGGGACTAGAGGCTAAATACTAGGGGCTAAGGACTAGCGGCTAGGGACTAGAGGCTAAAGACTAAGGACTAGGGGCTAAGGACTAGAGGCTATGGACTAGAGACAATGGACTAGGGGCTAAGGACTAGAGGCTAAAGACTAGGGACCAAAGCCTAGAGACTAGGAAATTAAGGCTAGAGACTAGGGACTAGGGACTTGAGGCTATGGACTTGATACTAGAGACTAGGGAAAAGGTAGGGACTCAGGATTAGGGGCTAGGGATTTGGGACTGGGAAGTAAGAACTAGGGAATAGGAACAAGGAAAAAGGGAACTAGAGAGAGACTAGGGAATAAGAAGGAGGGGGGACTAGACACTAAATACATAAAAGGATAGAAAGATATGAAATATGAGTGGACTGAGGTGGAAAATGGCTAGCTCACCCTGCTGGCTTTGGTTTTATCTGGGTTCATGCAGTCTGCCTACTCGTATATCATTATTTTCCCAGCCACTATGAGTTGTGCAGATACTCAAGCCAGACAAAGGCTTTGGTTTCAGGTTAATAAGAAAACCAAAGCAAACGTTTTTTGTATTTATTTTTCTTTTCTTTCTTTACTGCCTTATTAACACAAAGAAAGGAGACACAATTAGTGTGTGTGTGTGTGTGTGTGTGTGTGTGTGTGTGTGTGTGTGTGTATCGTGTACACACAAGCAAACAGCTTTCAGCACGAGCACACAGCCACACACACACACACACATTACACACTATATCACGGTGTTCTTGTCAACCGTGTGGGTGGGAGCCGCACAAATTTCACCCGGGATTCCGTGACAGACAAACAATTTGATGGCCGAGGCAAAATGCTAATCGAGCAAAATGCTGCTCACAACATCCGCGCTGGCGCAGCACTGAAGTCAGAGAGAGAAATAGATCAGGGAACTAAGAGAGATAAACGCAGCATAACGCAGGGCCATTACTCCTCTTCACTGTTTTTAGTTTCCCCATATCAGGGTTTCAAACTAGGGTAGGCAATTTATATTAGAAGCATTTTCCTATACGCTAAATCCTAAGAACAGGCCTATAGAGTATATAATAAAATAGTGATATTCCCCTTGCTGTGTGTGTGAGCGTTGGACTATGACGTGTCACAGTTCCCATTCATGGATTTCTAGTGACAGGGGTTAGAGGTCAAATAGTAATAAATATTTATCCCGCTTAGCGTCCGCGCAAACACATTCCAAACAGAAGGCCTCGTCTCCCTCCAGAGTGTCAGGGACCACGATGCGATTGAAGTCCCAGCTCATCAATTCCTATGAAGGGGAGGGTTCAAAGGCCAATTAGAAGGGCGCTACGAGAGAGAAATATTTTGGGATTCATTCTCGATTCTACGGAAACGTCTCGGGAGATGATGGTGGGGGTGGGGGGAGACAGCTATCGATTGTCGGGCAACTCAGCGTGTGATTCGTTGGTGTTGGTGTTAATGATGGAGGAGGGGGGGGGGGGGAGATTAGCACCCCTATCATTGACCAATCAGCCATTCTTGGAAAGAACAAAGGTTGGAGGAAGTGGTGGTAGCATTATGCTGATAGGTGCTTCATGGTAGAATCAATTTAGCCAGACTTTCTTTGTAATCCTAGCATGTCACTAGTAGGGATGGGGATCCAGACCCGGTTCTATAAGGACCCGGTTCCAAATTTCTCAAAACCTGAAAATCAATAAGGTCCGAGCCTTATCCATACCGCTGTCGAGTCTAGCGGGTCCTGTCACGTAACGTTATATCTCGGCGAGACGAGTCATGTCATTTTAAATCAAATCACTGGTGCACAGACATATACATCGATTGCCTAATAAAGATATCTAATTCAGGTGAACTGCCTGCCAATCGCCGTTCAACTAAACGAAGAAGAATTTAATTGGCCCATGCCCTTGTTCGCCTCATTTCTCATTTGGTCAATTAGTTGCGTGATAGGCTGGCTGAACGTGCAACGCAGTCAAAGGCGTGGCTACATTACAGTAAAGCCAAAGATAAGCAGGAAGCGAAATGCCGTTTATTAAGTTAATTTCTTGTAAGGCGGGGAACCCAATGTCAGCTTTGGATTGGATGCCATAATACTTATATTCCTCCAATATTTCCTCAAATACTCTAATCTCTTTTAAATGAGAGATGACTATTGTGGGACAGAGAGGGGAGATTGAAATATTAAGTAAATTAATTAATAATTAGGCCCACTACATTTACCATGAATAAAATAGCCTGTACAAGACTGTAAATGACTCCTTTAGAAATAATAAACATTAGCCAACACTTAAACAAAACAAAATATAAAAAAAAGAAATCAAACAGACTCACAGTTAAACAATAAAATAAATACCACTTCTGTTAAGATTTATTGTCGTCTCGCCTTTCCACCAAATAATAGAAAAGTAACGATAGTGGTACTGATAAAGACTCGGGTCATTAAAATGGTATCAAGGAACGATCCCCATCCCTAATCACAAGTGGGTTTTTTTGTGAGGTGGAGGTGGACGAATGGAAATGAAAGTGGTTTCAAATACTGTGTGTGTGTCTAGATTTATACTGCTGTCTTGTCTTTTTACTCTCTATTTATGAGGTCCTTCATACCAGGAGTTTCCACTGAGATTAAATCATGCTCTCTCTCTCTCTTTCTCTCTGTCTCTCTCTCTTTCTCTCTGTCTCTCTGTCTTTCTCTCTGTCTCTCTGTCTTTCTCTCTGTCTCTGTCTCTCTCGCTCTCTCACACACATAGACCCATGCTGTGTTTGGCTGCAACTTTGAATGCAAAAAACGCGCACCATGAAAATCAGTTCAAAGTATACCTTTAAAAGCATTTTAATGAGAGTATTGATACATGTCCTGGTCTCCACGGGATAGCATCACATAGATGATGCTTCAAGGGCATTCAATCAATGAAAATAAAACAATTCGATACCTTTTATAGCGTAGGTTGACGCAAGGACAGATTGTGTGAGCGGCAGCACGCTAAACAAAGACCCGGCTGCTAGGTTACGACCTGGTTCTGTGGCTCCTGTCGACAAAGCTGTGACATTGTGGGTTGATATTGTTGGTTCTTTAATACAGATACAGATAAACGAGCCCACACAATCTGACAATCTTTCCCATGATTCAGCCATTCCTTATTGACCAATTGAGAAAGAATATATAGTATTTTATATTATCGCGTGGTTTTCCTTTTTGTAATTTCCTTTTTGACTTCCTTTTTGTTTACTAGGTCTAAAACCTTAAACTTTCTTTCGATATACATAGTGTGTGTGTGTGTGTGTGTGTGTGTGTAGTAACGTGTAATAGGCGTGTGACAGTGATGTGACCTGTAACCTATCCCATAATATCCCAAATGTCATTGATCTTTGTCCAGTCCCTTCAGCCTGACCCCAGTCATGTACCAGTAAGACGTCTGACTGGTGGGGACAGGAAGAGGAGTCCTGGGGACAGGCACACCTCTCTCCGAAGAGACGGCTCATCAACTATTCATGTCCCCGGTATTTTTACCAGCGGGCCATCAGGGTCGTACAGGCTCCACAAAATCCAATCCCCTTTAGACAGACGGCAGACATCAGCGGGATACATTTTTCGGATTGAAGAAAAAAAAGAAATGGTAGAAGTTTGGTGGAGTCCTTTCACTCGTTGACTCGTGACAAGTAAAGGAATTTGTAAGGTGCTTCTGTGTCTAATGGGAGACAGGATATTCCGACATGCACCCCAATGTGCAGGATCAACATTTTCATAGACAGGAATTTTGGATTGCAGCTCCAATAATTCCATCTGTGCACCAGTTGTTCTGCACCCCCACAACAGCCCTCTGCAATTGTGTTTCTCAGAGTTGCGTGTTTTATTTGATCTGCTCATTGTTTAATGCTTGTATGAACCTATCATTTCTGTGTACAGTACATTGCATGAATAGACTCAGAGATCAACACACACACATACACACAAACATACACATACACACACACACACTCTCTGCCGGATTGGTCGGTCAAAGCAAGGCCTTGTTAATGAGATGCAGGATGTCTCCAATAAAGTGGGTCAATGAAGTTGGGAGAAATTGCTCTCCAGTAATTGATTTTCCAGTCTTGTGTGTAGAGGCTCTGTGCTCAGGCACTATGCGATGAATATGAATGAGAACAAGGTAACGTCACCTAGCATTGCATATGGTAATGTCATACATTATGTGACATTACATTAACATTGTAATAAGTACCGTAACTACTGAATGCAAATGTATTCATGTCTAATTCTCAAAAAGCAGACCTCAACTCTTTCCAAATAAGATCCAAAGATCTTAGTTGCCATGACTTGCATTTTTCTTCATTCCTGGTCACATTACCGATTGGAATTGACCCAAATAGAACCACTCAGTTTAATGTGGGACAGTTAAAACATCTCAAAACCAACTCTGTGGTATCTCTTTGACTGATAGTACATTTGACCTCCTACATTCTGAAAATCCTTCACTTCCTGAAATAAAAACATTGATATCTCTAATCCCATTTAGCTAACAACGCATAGCTAGAGCTGTGGTTAGCTTGTTAATTAATGAATTACTTAATTGCTTATTTCATTAAAATGACTAGGTGCCTATTGTTAATCTGTAATTACGTAACAGTTCACTGCCTTTTATGATGTCGATATGTCTGCTGAGAGGCACATCTACTCGACGTGGGAAGTGGGAAAGCTTCCTTATGCTTCCCTTCGTCTTGGTTCTCTCTTCGCAGGACTTCCGTAAGCCGCGAGGGCTTCTGGTTTAATGGAGTGGCGCCAAACTAGGCAGGCTTGTAAACCTGTTGCGGCTGTGACAGTTTAACATAGATACAGGATGAATATTGTTGGGGCGATAGCTTCTGGCTTTTCCTCTGGCTCTTTCTGTTTGTCTGTTTTGTGTGCTCTATTGTTTTCCACATCTTCATTGAACACCTCTTTCAAACACGTTCTGCGATGTTGATGGGATTTTGGTATGTAATGGTTCTTGTGAATAGCACTACTTGCCAAAAGCTTAAATGAAAAACATAAAAAACCACCGCCTTCCAATTGCAGTTTGTCTCCAGAGAAATTGAACATTACGATTTATTTATTTGTAGGCGGTTGGCGATGAAATGAAAATAATAAAAACAAGGAAAGTGAAAGCTTGACAATCATTTATTTTCATCTTCTTAATTTAATTTATATTGACTTGAAACAAAGAGATCAACTAACAGGTGCAGTGGTGCTCACATAATGATTAAGTGTATACATGCACACAAGTCATCTTCTAATGTGTGTGTGTGTGTGTGTGTGTGTGTGTGTGTGTGTGTGTGTGTGTGTGTGTGTGTGTGTGTGTGTGTGTGTGTGTGTGTGTGTGTGTACGTGTTGTACGTGTCTGCACGTGTCTGCACGTGTCTGCACGTGTCTGCGTGCATGCATGTATGTATGTATCTCAGCACTTTGTGCATGACCCAATGAACCTGTACGAATGCAGTTGCTATTAAAAACATTAAATATCACAGTCATTCCAGTAGGTTGCTCCTCAACAAGAATAGAATCTATAAACCATCCGTTTTTCATGGTTTTCCCCTTCAGAGACTCGGGCTAAAGCAGAGACTTGGGACCAGCTTTGGGCGAGCCTTCTGTCGGAGGGCAGTGAACGTCTGCAGGCAGTGTTTGTCTGGTGGGGGTGGGGGGGGGGGGGGGGGGGGGGGAGAGGGCGGGTGGTCCGGGGCTGATGGGGGTGAGGACGAGGACGGGGAAGGGCTTGGGTGGGAGGGGGGGGGTATCAGCGATTGGCGTTCATCCTGAGCAGCTTCAGGGGAAGACTGTCCTCTGTCCTCCCCGGGGTGGAGACCGGCACGGGGCTGCAGGCGCGTGGGGAGCCCGCCAGCGCCGCCGCCGCCGCCGCCGCCGCCGCCGCCGCCGCCGCCGCCGCCGCCGCCGCCGCCGCCCCCCCCCCCACCGGGCCGGTACAGCTCCCCCGTGGACTGGGTCATGGGT
The DNA here is from genome assembly GCA_026745465.1 of Lota lota. Lineage (NCBI taxonomy): Eukaryota > Metazoa > Chordata > Actinopteri > Gadiformes > Lotidae > Lota > Lota lota. The sequence continues at coordinate 432,362 of JACYXH010000228.1, read as the reverse complement.
TCGAAGCCCACCTTGAGGGCGCTGAGCTGGAGGCGGGGCACCTCGGGGCTGGGGGGGGGGGAGGAGGAGGAGGAGGAGCAGGCGCCGAGGCGCTGCAGCTTGAGCGGCAGGTCCCCCGTGCTGCAGGCCTTCTCGGCGTGCTGCGAGCTGAGCAGCAGCACCTTCCTCTGGAGGTCCTCTCGGCCCGACGAGCTCATCCTGTGCAGCTTGCTGGGGAGCCGGCCCCCCAGCGGGCCCCGGCCCACCCCTTCCTCCACGCTGCGGATGCAGTCCACGGAGAAGACGCGCTCGCGCCGCTGGCCCCGGCTGGGCGGGGGCGTGTCCACGGACAGCGGCGAGGGCAGCGCGCTGCGCTCCTCGTGCTCCTTGACGCTGTAGGGCGGCGTGGGCACCTCGAAGTTGCTGTGGAACTGGGAGTAGTCGACCCGGAAGAAGCCCTCCTCCAGGGACATGACGGGCAGGAAGCGGTGGCCCCACAGCACCTCGTCCTCCGTGTAGGACGTGCGAGCTTGACACGTCATACCTGAGAGAGAGAGAGAGAGAGAGAGAGAGAGAGAGAGAGAGAGAGAGAGAGAGAGAGAGAGAGAGAGAGAGAGAGAGAGAGAGAGAGAGAGAGAGAGAGAGAGAGAGAGAGAGAGAGAGAGAGAGAGAGAGAGAGAGAGAGAGAGAGAGAGAGAGAGAGAGAGAGAGAGAGACATGGGGAGAGAGCGAGAGAGAATTTAAATGGAAGTTCTTTCACATACTTTATCACAACAATAATGATAATCATACATTTTGTTTATGTTGTGCTTTTCTAGACTCTTACAAAGGCATAAAATACAACAGTTATATCCAAACAACCATTAATAAAAAGCAACGTTATAAATGAAGTAGCAAAAAGCGGGACAGGTAGGTGAAGAGGCTTTCGTACGATTTATGGGGAAGACAAATAAATTTAATGAATGCTGGACAGAAAGAAAATGTAGGGAGAAAATGAGCGAATGAGTTGGGCCGAAAGCATAGCTAATTAATTGGTACATGAAAGCAACTGCTTGCATTTCTCAACAATGAGGCTCCCCTAACACTGGTTAGCAGAGGCTAATAAGGTTGTCTTAATCAATGAGAGAGAGAGAGAGAGAGAGAGAGAGAGAGAGAGAGAGAGAGAGAGAGAGAGAGAGAGAGAGAGAGAGAGAGAGAGAGAGAGAGAGAGAGAGAGAGAGAGAGAGAGAGAGAGAGAGAGAGAGAGAGAGAGAGAGAGAGAGAGAGAGAGAGATCATTAAAGCTGTGCTCTAGAGGTCAAAGGTGAGCAGTGCCTTTCGATGGATGACTGCGGTGAAAGGTGATTCATATCTGATCAATCTCATTAATGAATCCTTCTGCTCCGTTCCTTCATCAATAACAGACGCTCTAGGCTGTTATTCTTTGTTTCATCATGACCCTGTGCGTGTGTGTGTGCGTGTGTGCGTGTGTGTGTGTGTGTTTGTGTGTGTGCGCCTGCCATTGTAATTCTTGTTTAGGACAAGCTCACATCTCACTCAGCGTGTTGCTGTTTGCCGTGTAGCAGCACAATGCTTCCTGTGCCGTCTGTAACGTCCGAGCCAGTTTTGGCGGTGTGTACGTGTTATCGGGCGTGGATAAACCACCAGGGGTTTAAAGCGCGGATGGCCAACGTAACGAAGGCGTAGCTCCCACCCGCGGTCCGACCAATGGCGGCTCGTGTTTCAGGTTTGACCCCGGCCCTTTTATAAAAAAAGAACAACAACAACAACAACAACACGATACTGTGACATTTATGTCTGCATCTCAGCGCCCTCTGGGCGACAACACTGCAGTTGTTGTTTCAAACCCCCCCCGGCCTCTGTTTGTTAAGGCTGGGCTGCTCCATGAGTCACATGACGCAGCAGCCAATCCCCTCTCGGAAAAAACCTCTTTAACTGATCCTCTTCTGCAAATGTGTCCCAAAACTGCCCCTCTTACGGAAAGGAAAGGTCGCATTTGTCGCTCGTTTGACGTTAAGATGCACCTGGAAGGTCTATGGATTTACTTTATCATAGTTTCAGGGAGGGAGCATGTTCCTTCCCTGCGGAACATGTTCGTTTCCTTCGTGTCATCTTCTCACGTTATGCGTGCTATTTATTTTTCTCATATTCTTCAACAGCCCACTTTGCACAACAGTACAACATCATAAGAATATTAAATAGCATTTTTCAGTGTGGTGCATCGGCCATCATGTGAGACATTGCGACATCCACCAGGTCCGCCCGTATTAGATGTTTCCTTCCAGAGTACGGTAACCTGGTAACAGAGCTCCAGTAAGACATGGTGTGCCCCGTGTGGTTCATCGTCATTTTCAGGCAGCCATATTAGGAGTCTTTCCAGAAGCCTGCCAATGTTTGGTGGCCCTTCGGAGGCCATTAAACCCTGGGATAGTGACGCAAATACCGGCGTCATGCAGAGCGCATCTCTGAGGAAGGGGTCTTAATGGAAACTGCAGAACTACACAAACACACACACGTGTGTGTGCATGCATGCACACACACATACAAGCACACATTCACACATTCACACACAAAAACAGGGTAACACCCATGCACATGCACACACTCACACACTTAGTTGCAAACACTCTGACCCATCTTTCCAGACACACACACACACACACACACACACACACACACACACACACACACACACACACACACACACACACACACACACAAACCAGATTATAAGGATATTTTCTTTAGCTTTTCATCCTGGGAACTAATCCTTTCTGTCCCTTACATGAACTTCTTTAACTTAATTTGTCTTAAAAAAAGGCATCCAACCAGACAAGCTTGTTATGTATTACTGATATATATAATAAGATAGGCCTATTCCATGATCAGATTTAAATTTTTGACCATAACACAATAATAAAAAATGGCTAGGATGAAGCACTAAGTAGGTTACTGAGAGCAAGTCTTTTCCATTCTGGCACTGAAGACCACTCTTGTTTTACATCACTGCAGAACCTGGCCATGACTGTTTATTTCTTTAGAACATATTGCAATGGTTGAGCCAGATAAAGTGGCAGGTGATAAGTTTGGTAACGATAATATCCATACTGTGTAATGTTATATATGTACACTAGGAGGAGAATAACACTGTAAAATACGGCTTGCGTTAATGTGTTCTGCTCGTCACGCACACTGTGACACTGATCAAAATACAAACCACCATCCGTCTCAAGGTATCAGTTTGAAATGCAGACAGAGCCACAGAGTACCTGTGTAATGAATTTATACATGCTATTGTTATGAAACTGATTGCAGACTGGTGATTCTCAGGATTTTGAGTAAAAGATTACTGAAATGTGTGATTGGTTTGTGGTAGATAATTGGTTACAATTCTTGCCACTAGATAAAAAAATTACCATACTGCCTCTAGTTTATAGATTGATGAAAATAAAGGAAATCAATGGATTATGCAGCAAAATATACATGGCAGTCTATCTACATTGTTCCAGTAGTTATTAAGTACACAGCAAACTTGAGGGATTTCTATTTCTAGAAAAAACACTGTCAGATGTGCCAGACTTTGGTTTGGTTCTGGGGGCTACGTTCTATCTAGTAGCTGGCTAGGTCAACCGCCCGTCCATCAGTCAGCAACGTAATTGCACCGACCTCGCAGTACAATTTATAAAGGCCGACTGATTCCAGAAATCCTTTCCCTTTCCTCTCCCTGTAATGAGTTTGGGTTAATGGGCTGGGTGTTGGTGTAAGGAGTGTGTGACTGTGAATGATTTCAGTTGGCTGAGGGGGACACCACCATTACTTCCTGTTGCTCCACCGGCCTCGGCAGCCACAGCGCTCCAACAACGGTCTCCGACGGCAACCGCCAGGATTTAATGACGTTATCAACCACACACAGACGGCGCCGCCCGCCCCCCCCCCCCCCCCCCCCCCCCCCCCCCCCCCCACCCCCTCATTCCCCGCCCCTCGCGCAATGCTAGCGTCTAGGACAATGGTGGAACGGGAGACAGGTTTTTGGATCACAAATTACAAAAGAAGTGGAACACTTGAGTGTGAGGGAGATTATGGAAGAATGATGGGCAGCACTGGAGGGCCAGCGTGTCTGCTGTCTGGGCGGGCCGTGCATGACGCAGACGTCTCTTTATTAGCGCTGGTAGTGCTTCTGCTGTCACACAGCAAGACAAATGGAGCGGAGCTGCCACAGAGACCTCGGCTCATTTGGCGAAGCCAGGCACGTGCCTTTGCATACGTGAGGGATAATGCACAGCGAGCCGGCCGTTATTGTGAACTCAACCCCCCACCACAGGGAGATGCAGGAGTTGTACGAAGGAGTGATGCAGTCATCCGGCTCAAAGGCAGGATTGCGAGAACAAGTGTGTTTTGAGGGTCGAGGTTAGCGGTGGCCGTTAGATAGGAACACAATGTGTTTGCATTCCTCGATCCATGCATCGAGGAATCAGAGGTCCATCAGAGGTCCTCACCTGTGGTCTCAACGATGCCCTCCAGGATCACCACGATCTCAAACTGCTCGTTCTTCAGCGAGCGCTGGGACAGGTCGAAGAAGGGGCTCTTTGGGTTGATCTCGTGGCAGATGGTGAGCGGGGACACCAGAAAGAGCTGATCGGCCCCCGTCCCAAAACCCACATCCAGCTCACACTGGTCCAGGGGCAGGAACTCCCCCTCGGGGGTCTGACGAGACTGGGAGGGAGAGAGAAGGAGAGATGGGGGGGGGGGGGGATAGAGTGAGGGGAGAGAGTGAGTAAGTGAGAGGGTGAGAGAGAAAAAAGACGAAAACACAGGAGAGAGACAATGGACAGAAGAGAGACAGTGGAGAGACAATAGAGGAGCCCAGAGCACTGGGGTTTATTGATTTAATGAATTCATTTTTCTTTGCACGTTTTGGTGCCAACACCGCCCCTTCATCCTGTCATCCAATTGCAAATGACCTTCAGGTCCACCATCCAGGTGTGAAAGTGTAGATTGGTGAGGACCGAAAGGTCATCCTATTGGAAAGTGAGATTTTCTTGAGATGTAGGGGACACATCAGGGGACAGAACAGTGAGAGAGGAGTTACCGTTCCTTTGTATTCTCTTATGTCATTCATTTTGTCTTTTTCCGTGGTGTGGTATCCGCTATAATAACCGGCTCACATGATAGAAATAACTGGAAACAGTTGGGAGATTTCTAGTGGGTATGCAAATAAATGCAAATGCCCTGGAACTATCTAGGATGTTGTGGCTCTTAACTTGAAGTCCACACGGCCCCCGACATGTGGTGCAGCTGCTGGCGTGGGTCCCTTCGCGGTGGGTTCCACGGTGGGTTTGCCATGAAGAACCGGTGAGCGAGTCATGTCTGCACAGGTTCTGCTGCTACCTACCGAGAGCTCACTGGCGTGAACGATTTTAATTGGCCAGATGACACTCCCCACCTCACCTCAAAGCGCGGTGAGGTGGGGAGTTGGACGTCTGCATGCCAACTTCCTCGCCTCCTTCCGTCTTATTAATGCCTTGAAAACGTTCGCTAGTTCTACCTGTTTCAACTCGCCCAGTGGCGTTCGATAAGAGAAATTTATTTATTTATTTATTAAACGGCTTTGTTGAATACTCTACTTTGATTGGTCAATTATGGCATTCAGCGGATGGTTATCTCTGTGTAGCAGGCTGCTGAAATGAAGAACAGACCGTTGCTATGGACGCTATTTCCAACTGTAGAATCGAACACGCAGTAGTTCACCTTTGTCAGGGAAAAATGTCTGTGGCTTTCATCCCTCTGTTCAACGAAAAACAATGTATCATACCCACCATTTTCTCTAACGGTTTAGCCTATTATTATTGATTATTTTCATGCCTTTTATTAATTTTTTATGAACAAACTCAATCTTTTCATTCACTTTTCAGACCCAAGTCATTTCTTCATCAGTTGCGGTACAGAAACGTTCATAAGCTTTTGTTAAATACTAAATTACTTTATTTTTCTGACAAAGAATATTTAGACGCTGCATCATTCAAGACCCAATTATGACCGTTATCCATGAAATGATGGTTAGAGCTTTTGGTTGTTTGTGCTATTTCTTTTATTTTGTTTTGAATGATTTAGTTTAATTAGATGAAAATGCAGTTAATAATTCACAAGCTTAATATCCAAATGCAATGGATACATCGTCATATCGCAACATAAACATAGTGCGGAAATAAGCGCACATCAGTTGAGCGCTACTTTTAATGGTGCATTGTGGGACTTTGAAGTAGTGCACTGTATTGGAAACCACATTTGTACACTCACATTTTAGATTGCACGGCAAAATGGTGATGCCCCGAAATAGTGCACTGTACAGGGAGCGAGTGGACCAATATGAACACGGCACTCGTCAACAATCAAACACTAGTCTCTTCCATCGTTGCATCCCCACTGCCCACTCTGACCCCACTCTGGCTAAAGTCAGACCGACACTCACACAATGAGTCCGGACACCATTCAACCGAACGAGCACCCAGAGAGCTGCCTCCTCCTCCTCCTCCTCCTCCTCCTCCTCCTCCTCCCTGACCTCCCGGTACAGCCGTAGCACCCGACGGCGGCCGTTCCTAGCGGAGCCACGCTGCAGTCACAGTAACTAACGCCAGATAACCACGGGGGTTCCAGCTGACCACAGAACGACGTGTCTACCGTGAATGGACACGGGAGCGCGCTCATTCGCCCGGATGCATGTACTCAAGTCACTGTGTGTAGTAGAGTGTTCTTCTGAGTGTGTGTTGTGTGTGTGTCTAAGGAGATGTGGCGTGGTGGTGGTGGTGGTGGTGGTGGTGGTGGTGGTGGTGGTGGTGGTGGTGGTGGTGGTGGTGGTGGTGGTGGTGGTGGTGGGGGGGGTGGGGGGTGGGGGGGGGGGGGGGTGTATACTGGGTATATATTGGGTGGGACATTAGCTCAGGAGTTAAGGTGGGTGGACTGGCAACCGGCTGGCAAAAATCGGGAGGTTGCTAGTTCGAGCCCCGACTTCAACCCTAACTATGTCGAGGTGTCCTTGAGCAAGACACTTAACCCCAACCGCTCCCCGGGGGCTGTGATTGGCTGCCCACTGCTCCCTTGAGGGATGGGTTAAATGCAGAGGAAAATTTTCACTATGTGTATGTGACAATAAAAGTACCTTTATCTTTATAAGGTGTTGGGGGGTGGGGGGGGTGGAGGAGTGCCACGTGAAGTGTGGCGCCGCTGGCGTCCGGAGACGCAGCCGCTCGCTGCCTCTCCCTCTCTGTCGCCTCGGATTAAAAAGACGAATGAGTGTGTCCGCGCGTCATCACGCAAAGCCCCCCCCCCCCCCCCCCCCGCGGCGCTCCTTCCTGCACTCCCCGTGCGCACAGATGCACCAGATAAAAGTGCGGTGTGTTTGTATGCATGTGTGTGTGTGTATGTGTGTGTGTATGTGTGTCTGTGAGTGTGAGGTTGTGTGTGAGTGTTTGTGTGCGTGTGTGCGTATGCATGTCTGAGGGTGTGTGTGTGTGCGTGTCTGAGTGTGAGTTTGTGTGTGAGTGTTTTTGTATGCATGTATGTGTGCATGTGTGTGTGTGTGTGTGTGTACCATATGACAATGCAATGCATCTGTTCCAAAAAACAAGGAGACTGGGGAAATTCTCTGAATTTCTCTCAGGTTTTTGTACCTACATCAAGCACACGCTTAGGGTGCCTTTCCCCCTGAGGTGTTTGGTCCGTTTTTCTCAAACCCGTTTGGCGTTTGGAGTTGTATTTCAATGAGGAGAGACCTGTATCAAAAAGAACCATACATATCGGGTCACTTTGGTCCTACGGATGATGCCTCGTTGCAATCGTAACAACACATTGTTTTGGTTCAGTTTTCCCCAATTCTCCGCTTGTATAGCTTGTATAGCTTATATAATATCCAATGATTCTGTGTTTGTTCTTTTGGACCTCAGCATTACATAATCAGCCAAGCATTTTACTATTAGACCATTGGAATGAAAGTAATTGAACAGTGTTCCTAGATAAATGTCATTAAGAAGCAGGTAGGAGATGGCCATCCTACTCAGGGATGCCTGCAGGTAGACCCTGAACAACCCCATAACACTCTAAACCCTAGCCAGTGTTCCCCAACACTTTAGTCCTAAGTACCCCCACAGCCCCATCAGTTCACTCAGGCACCCCTTCATCGACAACAAAACCAGAAATGCTCTGCTTTTGAATTCATAATATACCATAATCATTTAGCGTCGTAATTGATATTGTCGTGGCCTAGGAAATTAACATTGAAGAAGCTATTCCATTTAAGGTATTATTAACTTTATCGATGAGCAACAACCAATATTTAACCAATTCAACAAATAGTTCTGTTTAATGTGTAGCTGTGGCTGTTTTTAAAGAACCTGCCACTGTTTGCAGTAAGACATGTCAGCCAGAGAGTAAAGTCTAGACAAGTTTCTATTGACGGATGTCATCATTTGGATATGTCAGTTCACTACTCAGTGACACATGTTGTTTGTGTCTTGGTTTGAATATGTTTGTCTGATTAAAAGACACAAATGGAAATGAAAGGTCTAAAATGGAAAAGAAATGGTAATCTCAAAAATATGTTTTTGACAGCCGTCTCCCTCCCTCAGCCCAGATAACTAGCGTAGAAAGGAGTTGTAATTACAAATAGATGCAACCACAGGATTTAACCCTGAAACACTCCTGCATAATATCTTGGGTTTGGAAGTAATTCAATATTGTTAGTTTGCATAGTGAAAAGGCGAACCATTGTAGGCCAGCATTAAAGGTCCACTGTAGCACTGCCAATTTGGAGCACCGCCAACATTTCTCTGAATGATATATCTTTTTTTATCAAATTTCTTCTGCTTCAGTGCTATGATGTCATGGCCTTTTGAAAAACGATGATGTAACACATCAAGGGAAGGGCAGAGAGGAACCCACGATCCTCTGAGCTCTGTGTGTGTGTGTGTTCGTGTGTGCACTGGTGTGTGTGTGTCCATATGTGTGCGTATACGTGTTAGTGAGTATGTGTCCATGTGTGTGTGCATGTTTGTGTGTGTCCATCTGTGTGCGTGTATGTTTGTGTGTGCATGTTTGTGTGTGTGCCTGTGCGTGCTTGTGTGTGTTGTCTGTAACGAGAGACGTAAGGTTGGCAGGAGGTCCTTCACATCCATTCATACGATGTGTTTTTCTCTCTTTCTTTGGAAGTCAAAAGAAGAGCGTAGAGAAAAGACGTCAGAGCGTTGCCTGAGCTGCCTGTCAAACCTGGTCTTTGCTGCTCGTTCTCCTGATCAAACTATATATGACATGTATAAGGCTGTACTTGTATGTTAATGTATGTAATGTAAAAGGAAAGGACTGCTTCTCCCAGTTGTGGGACACAAGTTTAAAGAGGCTCCGGTTTCACACCTGGTTTTGCTATGGAGACTAGTGTGATTAGCATAGCCTTTACATGCACTTGTGCGTGTGTGCACGTGTGTGTGTGTGTGTGTGTATGTCTCTGTGTGTGTATGTGTGTGTGTGCATGTTTGGGTGTCCGTGTGTGTGCATATTTGTGTGTCCATGTGTGTGTGCATGTTTGTGTGTGTGTGCTAGTGTGTGTGTCCATGTGTGCATGTTTGTGTGTGTCCATGGTCGTGTATGTTTGTGTGTGTGTGTGTGTGTGTGTGTGTGTGTGTGTGTGTGTGTGTGCAGACATGTGTGTGTGTGTGTGTGTGTGTGTGTGTGTGTGTGTGTGTGTGTGTGTGTGTGTGTGTGTGTGTGCATGCATCATGCCCAAGAGGATGTGCTCTCTCCATCTACCTCCGGACTGCAGAACGGCTCTCCTCTGCACGGGTCATTAAACTGTCCTGCAGTTCCATGGCAGTGCCACTAATGGACCACTAACATGGACGTTCAGGAGAACACAGGCAGTAAACACACAAAAAACCACAAAAAGCTGCTCCACGGCCGTTCCTTGCAGATCCGAGAACGGCTTACGGGGTGTAGGAGGGGTGTAGGAGCAAATGGTGGTGGTGATTCAACTGACTAACGCTAGCACTATTAGTGTGAACGTGTCACTGAGTGTGTCATGTTCCACGTAAGTGTGTTATCCGTCAAAGCTCTACCTTTCCTCGACGTGTGATGCTCTTCTATATATCGCCCAGTATCATGTAGCGTGTAACGATTTGCTTTTGAAACTAATGGTGAGATATCTGTTCACACGGGGCGAGACACAGCGCTGTAAAGCAGGTTTCCAGCCAGTTACAACTAAAGGGTCGTGTGCCGTTTGAAATATCTGCTTGTGCGTGGGCAACGTGGGAAAAGCAGCCCATCCGACATTAGAATGCCGAACGCTTCGTTTTGGAGGCCCAAGGGAGAGAGACCCCGCGGCAGGGTTATATAACCCTGAAGAAATGGAGGGAAGCAAAGGCCCTCCTTTGTGATGCTTGTAAACTGTTCTGGTGTCCCCCCCAGCCCCTACCATCCGTCCCCTCTCGCTGTGGAGGAGAGAACCGGAGGGAAGGTGGATGTCTCTATGGAGAGATTGAGGTCTGAGGTCCGTTTCAGTTAGACTGTTTAGGAAACGCGTTTAGCCGAAGCAACATGGGAGCGCACTGAGGAGACGCAGGGCGCTACGGAGCCGGGAATGATGGCGGGGCATGGGTGTCTTCGCTCAAGGACCTTGCGGAAATCAAACCAGGAACCTTTCGACCGGGAGTTTTGACACTCTGGCCGTAACGCTCTTCTGGCCATCATAATCAGCTAAATCAACAGCCACGCTTTCCGAGGTGGCTGTTATTATGCCATAAGTAAAAACCATAAACATTAACCCAATTATTATCCCAATAAACAAGACTCAGACGTTTCTCTCTTACTATGTCACCTCCACCAGCAGGCCAGTTCATGTAGTTCACTTTGCTGTTGGATTATGGTAACGTTATGCTAAGGCTTTTATTTTTGAATGATTTGGTTCCTCTTGTCCTCCACACAATGCCTCTGAAGGCAGGACTGTTTACAGTTATTATTTGAGTCGGGGAGAAGCTTAATTCAGATTGAGATAATCAACTATTATTATGATCTTAGATTACAGAACAGGGGAATACAAATGATCACCATACCTACTATAAACCGTCACTCCAAAACAGAATACAGAGGGTTATTTTAATTTAAAAAGGATCCTGATATTTGCACATATGAGACACACATGCCTTTAAAGCAGGTTTATCTATGTGAAAACATTCACAAAGGTTACGCAAATCAATCCCTAACTTTTCTTTATTGTATTGTTTCATTTAAATCATATGAATCCATGATACCAGCGAAAGTTATACACTTTTTTTAAATGAATTGTTATATGTTTCATTTTAACTTTAAACACTTAATGGAGTCAGGAGAGGGTCGTGGAGGTTAATTAAATTGTCCCGTGGCTAGGAGGAGCGCATCTGGCGCTTGTTTGTCTTACCTTTATGACTTTGCACCTGATCTGCGCGGACACCATATGGCTGTTCCGCAGGTTGCCCACGCGGAACATGAGGCACAGTCTCCCGTCGCGCTGCGAGATCACCGCTTCCTGGCTGAACATGAGCGTCTCGGCGCGCTTCTTGGGTTGAGACATTTTGATGAACATGCAACCGATGAGAAAGGCGTCCACTATGGAGCCGAGCAGCGACTGAAACAAGAACAGAATGATCCCCTCCGGGCATTTCTCCGTGATGTACCGGTAGCCGTACCCGATGGTGGCCTCGGTTTCAATGAAAAATAGAAAAGCGGAGGGAAAGTTGTAGACGTTGGCCACGCACGGAGTATACGACTCGTCGTGTCTATGGTTCAAGTCTCCCCTGATGTAGGCGATGATCCACCACATAGAAGCCATCACCAGCCACGCGATAGTGTAGGTCAGGATGAAGATAAGCATGTTCCATCGCCATTTGAGGTCGACCAAAGTAGTGAAGAGGTCAGAGAGGTACCGGCTCGTCTCCCCGCCAAGGTTCCCGTGCTGGACGTTGCAGCGACCGTTCTTCTCCACGAAGCGCTGGCGCTTCTTTTTGACCGGTGCTGAGAAAGTGGTCGCCTGACTTGTGTTCACCACCTGGTAGTCCTCGCCGAATTTCCTCCGCAGTGCAGCCATCGCCGAACCCTAAAATAAGCTAAAAGATAAATAAACTTTCTTGTTTAATCCATCTTCTGTTTGATTTTTAGTCCATAATACTGGTTATCTGCAGTGCGTAAAGCGTGCCATATGGCCACATCAGCGCGCATTGATGTACATTCTCTTCATTGAAATGTGCGGTCAGGTGTTACATGAAGATGCCCTAGGTCAGTCTTCCCAACATGTTCAGGTATTACATTTACGTGTCTTGGGGGAAAAGAAAATCAGTTGCTGCCGAATTGATGACGCGCAACTGGACGATGCGCTCTCACTAAGAGAGCGGATACGGAAAATACGAGGAGTTGTACGCCATTCATTGCTTCTTGTGCACAGTAACAGAGGAAAAACGAGGTGTGTGTGTGTGTGTGAGAGAGAGAGAGAGAGAAGACAGAGAGCGAGCGAGCGAGAAGAGAGAGAGAGAGCTAGCTGTGTGTGTGTCTGGAATGAGTTAAATAATGTTATTTTATGTGTTTGTTTTTGTTTGATTTGGTAATAATTCGCCAGATGTTTTTATTAGCAGGTCAGAAAAAGAAAATTCTTGTATATTTTCGTTTCTATATGCCTATAACTCTGAAGCCTACCATGAACGGATGGGTAAATTACAGCCGTGGAAGGATAAATAAATAGAGATGGAGAGTTCAGAACGGAAGTTTTATTTTGAGCAACAGCGCCATCTACCGGATGAAGAGCGGACTTGCGTCGGAAAACAACTTGCTATGTGAATGTGTGAATGTGTGCGTGTGTGTCTTGTGTTTAAAAAAACAACACCATCCATCTAGGCAACATCGAGGAACCATTATTTTTGCAAATCTTTTCAAACAAATCAATTATTTATCAATCCAGACATTGATTTAATTGAAAGCATTAGCTTTGCAAACCATTCTTATCCAAATCCTCACCTCAGTTCTGTTCCTCTTTTCACATTAATTGATTCAGACTTTCACTATACCCCATTCCATTACATCACTCTACACTGCTTTGTAACCAAAGGAGTCTGACCTCAGCTCCCTGTTCAAACCACCACACAATACATACACGTTCAGCTTCCATTGTTAGACCAACAAGAGATATACAATAACAACTACAACTGTAGCTATACCAACAACAACAACAACAGATATACCAACAACAGCAAGAACAAAACTGCCTAGGTGTATAGTAGACTCTAGTATATATACAATATATACATGGTTTGGACAGCTCTGAGGTTTTAACGTTGCAAGGCATTTGGATTTTCGTGAGGTCACGATCATGCAAGAATCCATCTTGCCAGGCTTTAAGTTATGTGCTTGTTGGCCGAGCCACAGTGGTTCAGATCAAGCAGCATGCTAAGAGGAATATGTGATCTACCATGTCTTTTTTGTAAGGGCCTTCCCTTTTACAAACAGTTTCCTGTTCCCTGATGGTTCTGCAAACCTTGCCGCTGCAGGTTAGTGATGTATGGCATTATATACAAATAAGGTAACCTGAGCATAGGTTTCCCTTCAAAGCTGTGCTGAGTTGCTTCCAGTTTAAAAATATAATACCCTTGGTATTCTATTTCAGTTGAATTCCCCCCCCCCCCCCCCCCCCCCCCCCCCCACACACACACACACACACACACACACACACACACACACACACACATACACACACACCTTTTCATTTTTTTGCTGGGCAAGATAATTGGATGACGACGTAATTTGTGAGGACAGAACAAGAAAAATACATATTTTTTACCCCTCATAATTATTCAATTATGTAATTATCTGTCTATCACATAAGTTCTTGATGATTACATTATTATTACAAAAGTATTATTTTTTTGTGAAGACATTTTAGACTGTAACGTTGTACAAAGAGAGCGAAGATCCAATGCTGAAGTGTCCCAGCATCACGTCCAGAGACAGGACCAGGGTTCAGAAGATGGATGGGTGTATCATTTCATGATTGGACCGTTTCAGCTATGAACTCCTCCAAAATGTTGTAGTGGTCAGTATACATGGCTGCTTAAGAGAGAGAGAGTGTGTGTGTATGCGTGCGTACATGAAATTGTATACAACAAAAAAAAGACACAACCAAACCTTAGGCAATGTGCAGAGGGAGAAAGGATCAGTCTAGCCTGGAAACCAGATGGATCTGCTATCTCATGTTTTATTTGCTCTGGCTTAAGCATCTCGCCCCCCTCCCATTCACTCAGATTTCCAGTAGACCTGGCCTCGGTCGGGCCAATCACATCCATTTATCTAATATTGGGCGGGTTTAATACGATGACTGTATAGAGGAAGAGTTAAAGCATTTTCATAAACTACCAAGATGGCTGCCTCTGATGTGTCACACGTTTTGTTGCTGTGATTGGTTGTAGTCCAACCAACCAAACTACTCTTGTGTAGTACACACAAGAGTATCTGTAACGCATTGCCTGCTTTTTGTTTTCCTCTGTGTAGGATCGCTTTTAGGGAGCCCTCCTTTTGCCAACATAGTTTCAACGTAATTTCATATTGATTTAATAATATAGTGAAACACCAACACTTGCAGAATATTATATTTTTATCACAATTGAAACATCTGAGCTGACTTGTATCAGATTAACTACAGCATGAAGACCATTTGGTCGACTTTTCGATTTTAGGGAGAAAAATGTTCATCTGAAATTAGAGTCTTGAATTATTTGGTATTTATTACCTTACCGTTCCCCTGCACTGGAATATAGGAAATTGGTTATAATATTTATACACTTTTCAGTTCCAGTCAATGAGAAGCATTACAATATATTAGGATTCGATTTTATATAAAATCTCTTCAATGGGGTGTTTTACGAAATAAAAGTATATTTAAAAATAAATCACTGTCTAAATGACTCAGTAAACTAACCGGAATAATTGTTTTCAGAATATAAAAAAATGTTAAACCGACCCTGAAATTGAGTGATAGAGATCACAGAATGGATCAGTGGTCTGATAACGTCAGTATTGCTTATTTTTAAGGATCCAATTATTAACCTTACGTTTACCAAAGCTTTATATGCAAGCTCAAAGACCACATGTCCTTGAAAAGGTCATTTTCATGTTCCATATTTAATGTATTCCTATTTGTGTACCGCCATTCTGTGTACACAGAAAATCCTATATTGGGTGTGATATTTTAGTTGTCCACACATTTGATGTGTTTATCCTATTAAACGAATACTAAGTCGTTTTGACAGTTATTTTTTATTAGAAAAATATTCATAGCATAGCTGAATGTTTCATGTAGGAGATATGATTTTAACTGATAAGGCAGTTTAACTCTTAACAATGTTGTATTTTTTATGAACTTGAACTCTATAACTTTCTTTGTAGAACTTTATTGCAAGATAACCTCCCACCTCACCCACAGCTCCCAGCAACATACAATATACATGAACAAGAATTCTCCACAGGAAGTAATCCATTTTTTGTGCAGATATTTTTGAATAATACACATTTAAATATGCACACATACATACACAAATTATACAATTAAAGGCCAGTCGCCCAGCCTCGATAGAGATTCTAGGTACAATGAAGAAGGAATGCTGATATGTCAAAGTCAGTATGTTGACCTGAAATAAATTAAATATGGTTTTAAATACAGCGGATAATTAAAGTGAATACATTTAAAAATACATTTAAGCCAGTGAAAAACTCTAAACAGGCTTTGAATAAAGTTGTGTTCATTCATATATATATATATATATATATATATATATATATATATATATATATATATATATTATAAACGCTATTATATAAACGCTATATTATATTATATTTATTTAATCTTTCAGTTTTCAGATTTGTATTTGACCACATATGCCACAACACACAGTTTGATCACTGTAAAACGATAAACACATTTCATCGAGTGTGGGGCTACATGAGGGGACGAACCTCGTGAAAAAATGCAATGCGCTGACCTTCTTGAAAGCAACCGATGGCTGCATTTCAAATAGGAGCCTACGACGCTCGCTCTGAATGAATTAGGTCGTTAGAACATGCAGCGTGATGGGCACGGTCCAAAGTACGGAGACTCATTATAATGTGCGTTTACAATGATACGCCCCTGCTCAGCCACCAGATCTAAGTGTTTCATATATAACACAGGCCTATACATCTGCTCCACGGAAAGGGAATCAGGGGCTAATCTTCTTTGTCCGTGCATTCTCCGGACCACTGCTCTTACTGGTGGGAATGTCTGTTTACAAAGAGCCCAAACTACTTGGACCAAGGAACGTTTCCCACTGAGTAAAGAAACATGTCTTATTGTGCTGTTATTTCATATGTGTACTGAGGATCCATAAACACACACAGATACACAATCCATAAACGTCTATAAATATGCATTGATACACACGCACACACACACAGGCCTATTATTGTTATTAATTAATTTTCTACTCGCATGTCGTTTTAAGGGATGCTTTTTCCAACATTGACGTTCACATGGTCATTATTATTTTTTTAATGTTTTATTAGTAGCAACAAGAACACCCTATAAAACATCAGAAAAAAAATATAAAGCTGGGAGGATTATAATTGTGATAGAAACGAGTCGTCCATCCTGCATTACCATGCACGTAGTCCTTGTTGTTGTGCTGCTCCCAACGGCCCATGGAGGCACATCAAACAGCCCGGCTAGAACTCTGTTCACGAGCTGGCCGCTAGATTAAACCCCATAATGCTCTGCGCTGAGGCAAGATGGAAGAATACGGCAGCTGCGGCAGCGGGAGAACAATATTTTGGGTCTAAAAATCGAAACGGGAACCTACTTGTGAATTAAATACGCCGACACAGCAAGTTGGGGTCATGCACTGGTAAGGAGAAATGACGAAACCGATTTTTTGGTGAGACTTATGCCGACATTGTTACGCATACACGCGCATGGGACAGACAACAAAGCGCTGCGCAGTGGCGATGCACTGCCGCTAGTTAGCTAGCTAGCCGTCGCTAGCAATCCAGACGAGCATCATTGTTCGTGCCTGAGTTGCATGGGCAATTTGTGATGGGGGTCAACATAGTGCTGCTTATGTTGTCGCACTTACGGTAACGGTCTGTCCAGACAATGCATTTACAAGGCTACATATTGAACACATTGTACACCATGTGTCCTGCAGAAACTCACATGGAAATATACCTCAGAGTTCATGTTTATACCTCCCGGACGATGTCGACGCTGCGCGTACTCGCCTTGTGTAACGTTCGTGTGCAGTTCTATTTTGTACTTTAATAACTAAATCTGAATTTGTAAACTTCATCACAAACGTTCAGTTCAGTCGCTGTGTGTGAAGGTATGTTCGGTTTTCTCCCTAAAGGAACTTTGGAGCTTTAACGTGTAGACGTTTAGTTCCCCCGTGCAGCGACTGTCCTGATGCATGGCCGTATTAATAATTGCATGATCCTGCATCACAAAGAAGGGCCCCGCAACACTAGGTTAGCCAAGTAGCTTGCTAGTCAAGCTAATTTAACGGCTTAGCTTTTCCCAGCACTATTGTTTATTTTTTAAAATTGCCATCGCATTTCGCAGTGTAGCTTCACGTGTATTGGAAGCAAACCCCAAGGAGTTGTAGCCAACGTTTTGTCTTCGTATCTTAAAAGTTTGCTTAACCCTTTGCGAGCGCACTGTCGGTATTTGGCATCACATTATACGCATTAGCTAGATCAAATGATGATGGTAGGGCTATTCAAATGAGCCATATGTAGTATGGTGTAAGTTATTATGAGCAGATGAGCTTTAATGAAAGCAAACAATGAAAACCCTTAAAGTTCCTTTAGACCTAAATAGAATTGAGTTTTTATTACATATTTGTTCAAATATGTGCACCGCTACGACCTTGTTATTTTCACCGCGGAATATTAACTCTTTGAGCCAGTTTGGTTATTAAGCAGGATCTAATGTTAACAAGCACATTTAAATCTATAGAGCACTTTTTCTTGATTCATTTCCAAAACTGTAGCCCATTTAGACCGACCGTCACTTGGCTCATCCACCTGAATACCAGTCATTTTTAAATCCTCTCCCAGAATCTGGTTTTGAGTCCTATGCTGTAGCATTAAAAATATTTGCGCGCAACCTATGTAACATAATATTGTATATTACAGGTGAAGGGGTTAATAACATTATAAAAAAATAACTGTTGACGAGATAGATTATCATTGTGTGTAGTCCTCCACTTATTGAAATCTGATCAGCCTTCACACAATCAGTGTATCTCTCTCTCTCTCTCTCTCTCTCAGGATGAAACGGATTGGCACCGTGTAGTCCTCCTACCCTGGCCAGCCCACATTCACCATGAACATCATCCAAGACAAACTAGGAAACGAATTCCTACGCTCCAACGGCGGCATGGACTCCGGCTTCGGCTCGGGGATGATCATGTTCAGCCACCTCCCGCCGGTGACCACGTTCACCCGGCTGGCCGCCCAGTCCGTGATGCAGGACCTCCCCCCGCAGGAGATGATCTTCAAGAAGGAGCGGGACTCGCCTGGCGGTGGCGGCGAGGGCCTGGGCGGCGGGGGTCTGGTCTGCGGCCAGGTGGGGGACTATGTGCACACCATGGGCATCAAGCAGGAGAAGCTGACGGAGCACGACTACCGCCTGCCGCTGTACCCCGGGGGCCAGGGCAGGGGCACGGAGCTGCTGGAGGTGTCCCTGGGGAACCACCACCAGAGTCTGCTGGTGCAGGACCTCAGCATGGCCAATCAGGTCAGTTACCCTTCACGTTGTCCAGTGGATGAATAAAGAGGCGTAGACACGGGATCCGAGGCGTCATTTAGAGCCATCCCAAACGCCCAGCTTGTCGCTGCTGCCCTCCCTCGTTTGGCAGTTCTACACGGCGTCAATAAAACGAAACGCTATAAACCCGTCGTTTGGGAAATAATGCAGAGTGTAGGAGAAACTTGACTGCAGGTCTAGGATAAAGTGATGCTTGTTTGCATTTGCTGCCAAGCAATAATGATGATGAGGATGATGATGATGATATTTTATTAATCCCAATGGAGAAATGAATTCTGCCTGCCTCAAAGGGCGGGCCAGGGCACCAACTCCAGGTGTAGCACCCTTGCCTTGCTTATGGGCAGGAGTATTAACTTGCATTTTGTGAGGTGAATAGGCAAATCCTTAAAGTGTGAGTAAACCTCGTTTTAGCAGAAGAACCGCCGCCCAGAAGATTAAAAAATGCGATGCGAGGGAAAGAAATGTTGGAAAGGTTTTATTATAAATGGACAGATTGGGTTTCTTAGGAGCAGGTGCGAGGGGCGTTGTCGAAATCCTCGTGCGCCGCCAATAGAAAACGACCACTCTGGAAAAGAGTAACTGGAAGTAGCAGACCCCTCTTATTTTACAGAGAATTTCCCCCCGTTTTTAGTAACTTGATACATATTCGTCCTAAATAACACAGAAATGTCCATTGCACTTTGTGAGACCGGAACAGAACAGTGTTTAACCGAAAAGGTGATTTTGGTGTTTACTTGGGGTTTTCACTGGTAACGAGGCTTCCCTGAAATTCCTGCCTCGAAAGGCCTGTGGTCACATGCATCACACACTGGCCCAGCCATCTATTCACGTCACTCAGTGCAAGCGTCGAGGGAGGAATCACTCTTGTTTGTTTGAATGTGTGAAGGAGATGTCTGGTCATTTATGTCAAAATGTAATTTACTTTTTTCATTCAGAGGCCTGTGGTTTACCATTGGAACACATGACCCATCACGACCGTCCGCAAAAACAGAACATTTCTCTCCATCTCGGTCATTATGCTATGCTAGCGTTGTCTACAGATTTATTCACGATGGATGGATTTTATTTTATGTGCAAAGCCACTTAAAAGGTCAGAGCAGTTAATATAAAATGCATCCCATTTTGGAGTAGTTCCAGAAAAAGTTATGAAGCAGTTACAAAACATCTAGTGTTAATGAATGCAGAGTTTGCATTTCTCTGGGGCCATTCTCAGCCAGTGTACCCAACATCAAACCAAATTACTATCCAGCCAAACAGAAGCCTTCATCATGTATGTAAACATCCTGTCTTTGATGTTTGGTATAAATGTGTCTTATGTATGAGTTAGGTATTTGTCAATATTTAGCATTGAACCATGTTGGGATTGGGTTATCGACATGTGTGAAACAATGTCGATGACTTGTAGCATGGTGAATTACTTTGATTCGCTTAATAATTACAGTATTGTAGGTGGTGTCTGTACCTTTCATATGGCAGAATCACAGCCGATGGACAGAGAAACGGCTAGGTCTACATGTGACACTTGTCGTCTGAGACTTTGTTTTTGCAAACAAAGGAACAGTTAAGAATACAAAAAGGTCGGTTTGATGTTACAAACAGAGCTTTAAAGCTTTGTGCCAATACATTTTAATGTGAAAGTGTCATTAAATCATCATCAATCATCTTTATTGAATGTTCTGAAATGCTTACAGCTTTAACATTTAGTACGTTTAATTTAAAGATGCTGTAGGTAAGATTCAAGAGTTGAGAGAGGGCGGAAAACAGCGCAAGAGAACGATTTTGAACAACCAATAAAACGTCCTCTCTCTCTCTGTTCCCTACCTCCCGACTTTTTTGCGCAATTGAGAAGTGTTGCATTTCAGGCACCTGTGATTGACATGCAAGATCAATTCCCCGGTCAAAACCAATCACGGAAAAGATACCCTGAGCTGACTAAACCCTAAAATGCCACATACATCGGCAGGCACAGTCCACTCAAAATGGATATCCTCAAAGTGCATTCCACTCCATCATAGCTGACGGAACGCTACGCCATTTCGTAGAAAGGATCTTACCTACAGCAACTTTAGGTTTGTTCCTAGTTATCTGTGTGTTAATGAATCGGTTATAGTATTTACACATAAGAATGTTCAGTGTCGCAATGGACGTTCCCATATGCTACGGGATATTGCGTGGTTCTTGACACATTCGGCTCAACGTCTTCTTTTTCCCTCATTTCTTCAACTGTTAATAATGGGTATGTCTGATTTTGATCATCTCTGAAATGAAAAAAAGGGGGGGGAATTCTGAACCATGGTTCATTTTCATGCAAGTTAAAATGAGTCAAAGCTGTCACGGTTTTAGGATGAGAACTAAACAAAAGGATTACGCACGTCTCCCCCCCAGTCTTACCCATAAGGAGGCTGATGTCATCTGGCCCCCTTCAAAAGCATGAATGCTAATGTGTTGGTGACGTCATCACTGTCTTGTTGGAGCACGCAGCACAGCTTTTGTTCTTCTAGAGTGTACATAGACACGCACGCACACACCTTCACACCTATGTCTTACAAAGGCTGTGTTCTTAAAGTTATTGTGTGTGGAAGAGGAACAGGAGGGTGGGACTTGGTTTAAGCTAGGGATGCAACTAAGGATTTTTTTTCATGGTGGATTAATCGAACGATTGAATAATCATTTAGTCTATAAAATGTCATCAATAATAGCAAATGCCATCACAAGTCCAAAGGGATGTCTTAAATGTACATGCTTTATGCACATTTGCGAAGAAAATCTCAACGATTCCTTATACAATATCACATTAAGTAGCAAATGTTTGTTATTTGTACTTGATAAAGGATAAAATTGTATTCAATACATTTCTTGTCGATCGATTAATCGACTTATAGTTGTGGCCCTTAGCATCAGCCAATGGCTCATTGGAGCCCACAGTA
Organism: Lota lota; assembly: GCA_026745465.1. Taxonomy (NCBI): domain Eukaryota; kingdom Metazoa; phylum Chordata; class Actinopteri; order Gadiformes; family Lotidae; genus Lota; species Lota lota. Next base: position 410,601 of record JACYXH010000228.1, on the reverse strand, counting down.
TTGAGTTGACAAAAGGGGTCTTCTCATCTAAACACACTCATGGCGGCACACTCAGGGAATCCTAATGCATACATTTCATGGCCATTGGCATCTCTCCACTTAAATGGCGGAAATCAGGTTTGTTTTGGCTAGATTAATCTTCCCACTTGACTATGTCATGTGCTTTGATTCATTAACTCCCAGCCCAGTTCCATATGGCCAAGAGGAGCTGTCCGGTCCAGTAATAAAGTGTAATTATGTTCCAGTGAGGCTAAACAAAAGGAACGGCGACCACGGAGCACAAATGCCCCAGTGCAGCTGTGTTCTGGTGCCTCTCGTGCACAAAAAGACACTGGGCAGCCTCCTCTGTTGTCCATGATTCTGTAAACAAAAATGGAAGCTCGATAAACCAAACATTGTTTTAGTTCAGAAAATGTAATAAATGGACTTGAAGCCACATTCTATCAGAACTATGTCCTCAAATGTATGTAGTTCTGAGCATTCAAATGGGGCTTTCCCATCTAGTGAATACCTTTGTATTGTACTTTTTCTTTGGCTCGGTCCCTATTAACGTCCTGGCTCACATGACAACTGTAAGATGCTAAGGGGCTAGTGTGCTAGTTGTACCGAAGACGCTAAGACTGACTTTCTTTGCTCAGCTGGCTCACTGCTCTGATCCTCCCTTTGTCATCCTCACAGCTGCCCGGTCGGTTAGGAAAGGAGGCCACTGGGAGGAAAGGTCGAAGGTCAAATGGTGACGGACAGGAGGGGAAGCCCAAGAAGAGGCGAAGCGAAGCCAAGGTTGGTCATCATGTGCTTATTGCTTTGTCCATTAGATGATGGCCTTGGATTTGATGAGCACATTAATAGTATTTAACAATGGAGTCATTGTTAGATACTTAGGTTAAACTCTGTGCTTTAAAAATGGATTCTCTGTTTAGAATATAGTCCGTTTTGTAAATGTATTTCAATGTAAGGTACATTAAAATGCAGTAAGACAAATCTATAATTACATATTTGCTATGCACCATCCTGGTCATTGGAATTGATTCATGCAGTTAACCATTGTTTTTGGGCCCAGTACAGAGTATGCAGTATGTCCGATGGTAACCTCATCCCAATCTCTTTATTCTCCCTCGTTTGTTCCCCTGCTCAGCAATCAATGATGCTGGACGCAGATGGCTGCAGTCTGTCGCCGGGGACCAAGCCCCACATCTGCGAGCACTGCAGCGCGTCCTTCAGGAGCTCCTACCACCTGCGCCGGCACGTCCTCATCCACACCGGTACCGGCGCCGACTCGCCCCGTTTCCACTGGCCTGACGTTATTTGAAAAACCCTTTGCTGTGTAGACCGCAATCTAGTCAGCACACGTGTGCAAACCCACTTCCACCTGTCTGTCCATGTTGCTTTCTTTTTTTGAAGGACATTTTGAACTAATCAAAATGGCTTTTGATGGCACATGCAATCTGCTTGTGGTCTCATTGCAGGTGAAAGGCCATTCAGATGCAGCCAATGTAACATGAGTTTCATTCAGAAGTACCTTCTCCAGCGGCATGAGAAGATCCACAGTGGTAAGTCCTCTCCGTTCTCTAGGGTGTGGCGGGGTCAGGTTTGAGGACCAGTGCAGTGTGTCGTTAATATCCCTGTTCTTCAATGAATTCAAAGGTTGGAGCCTTTCAGCATAATTCCAGAGGAATTGCAACAATTTTGGGGAATATAGTGTCATTTGCTCTGTGAATTGCTCTGTTTAATTCTATGAAATGTTTCTCCTGTGTTCCTGTGAAAAACTGGAATCCTGTCACCTAGATGCGATGCCTTATTGGGAGGATGCAGTTGAATGTAGCACAGGTTGGATGTTTTTAGGTTCTACGGATGGCGTTTCTGCGTTGATCCGGATTGTCTTGTGTTTTTATTTCCCCTAATGTCCAGGAGAGAAGCCATTCAGTTGTGACCAGTGCAACATGCGATTTATTCAGAAGTACCACATGGAGAGGCACAAGAGGACTCACAGTGGAGAGAAGCCTTACAGATGCGAGACCTGCCAACAGGTATACACCATAAGAAATATGGACTATATATGCATGCGTACTAGATAGTCTCTAGGGGTTAGGGTGTTTGACTTCCATCCGAAAGGTTCAGAGTTTGGACCCCAAGTCTTGTTGTAGTCATTCTTGAGCAAGATTGCTAACTGCTACCCACTCATTAATGACACATGTCTACCTTCAAAGCACCTGCTAAATGCTAAAATAGTCAATCACACATACAACATACATTGAAATGCATACACCCATCGAGAGCCAAGCCGGTCCACATGTTAAATCTGTAACGGTTAAGTTATTGTCCTTCAGCCGTAAGCACGGCCCAAGTCCACATGTTGTACTTGCATGTGTTTTAACTGGCCTGTAGGCTTCACCGAAGGCATGGTTTCTGTTGTCTTTCAGTATTTTTCACGGACGGACCGTTTGCTGAAGCACAAGCGCACCTGCGGGGAAGGGATGAGGAGGGACTCAGACCTGCTGGACCTGGGCTGCGGCCATGGGGACCAGGCCTACGGGGTCTCTCAGGGGAACGCCGCGCCGGCCGGCCGGAAGAAGGGGCGATCTAAAAACAACAACAACGGCGAGGGCGGGGAGCGCAAGAGGAAGAAGGGGGCGGGGTTGGCGCTGGGGTCGGCCCAGGCGCACGCCGGCTACGGCGTCCAGCAGTACCCAGTGGATCATCACGACGGGTCTTCCTGCAGGGAGCCGGGCCCCAGCGCCTCGCACCAGAACCCCCAGGACCACCTGGGCGGGGCTCCGAAGATGGCCCTGAAGAAGGCCAACCGTAAGGCTCTGGACCAGAACAAGCAGGCCCACCTGGAGCCCAGTGCCAGCATGGAGGGCTTCCCCATGATGCAGGGCAACGGCGCCAAGACGTGCGCCAACAGCAGCACCTACGACGACGCCATGCAGTTCCTGAAGAAGAGGCGCTACCTGAACGCAGGAAACAATGCGCCGCAGCCGCCCGGGGGAACGGGCAACGAGTACGACATCGGTGCGGGCCACCTGGCGCCCCAGCCGTCGGTCATCCAGGGCTTGGTTTCCGGGGCGATGGACGGCGAGGCGCCCCTGGCCCTGTTGGACGCCTCACACATGGGGCTGGACAAGCTGGACAGGTCCGGGATCCCGGACGAGGTTCTGCAGAGCCTGCTGGACCACTACACCCAGAAGCCCGATGGCTCGCCCCACGACCTGCACTTTGACCTGGGCGACCACCACGCGGGGCTGCACCCCGTCGCCGCCGACGGGGCGGACCCCTCCCACGGCGCGCACGACGCCCCGAGTCCCACCGGGGAGAAGGCGGTGCTCATGCACGAGTACTCGCGCTTCCTGCTGCAGGCACTGGAGCGCACCAGCCACTACGCCGGCTTCCACCACAGCCCCGGCCCGTTCTCTTCCTTCATCCCGGGGAACCCCCTCTACGCCGACAAGAACATATACACTACGTCCCCCCTGGAGTGCGGCTTCGGCCAGTCTGCGGGCTCTCCCTCGATGCCCGCCTCCTCCTCGCCCTCCTCCACCTCCTCCTCCTCCGTGCCAAAGTCTCACTTTGCGATGCTGGCGGGCTCGTCTCCGCAGCACGGCTTCCAGCTGAGCGGCCTGGAGCCCTCGGCCCACCAGCAGCTCACCCCCTCTCAGGAGCTCACCGAGCAGACGGACAAGCAGCACGCCGCCACCGCCGGCTCCTCCTCGTCCTCCTCGCCTCCTTCCTCCTACCAGATCAGCCCCTCGGACCTCAGCAGCCAGAAGGAGGCGCGGGCGGCCAAGAGCGCCGCCTACCGGCTCTCTGCGTCCCAGGACCTGGAGGCCCTGGAGGCCAAGTCCTCGTACCACATGGAGAACTTCGCCCAGGCCTTCGGCGCCCAGTACAAGGCGGACGGCTGCGGGCTGGCGTACGGCGGGGACTCGGGCGCCGAGGTGGACCACAGAATACGGACCCCCGTGTCTGAATTCTCAGGGTATAGCAGTTTGTTAAGCGATGTCAATGAGCCAGTAAGTACAGCTTCCAAAACACCAACAAGCCAAAGCTACAGATGAGAGTGGGGGGCTTTTTGTTTGTTTTAGAACAATATTTGGTTTGTTTGAGGGAGAGCGAGAGGGGAAAAAAAGGATGTTCATTTTTCTTATTTTTCGTGCATCTATGTTATTATTTTATTATTCTAATTATTATTGTATTTTTAATTATTCAGACACTATGTTTTGTACTGCCACGAACGCACCTCTCCCCAGAATGCCTGCAAGGCCTCTTACAAATGCAATGTCATTGTCATTATCATAGTAGGATTCATATTTTTGCATGTGAAAATAAATCTATTATTCACTTCATTTAGTTGAAAATGGATTCACTCCATTATAATTTAGTCCATTTATGATTAAAGTACTCTTTATATATAAAAAAAAAACAAGCAAATAATAGCAATGAAACACGTATTTGAGCAATCAACTTCGCAAGTGTAAAATTTTAAAGGAAGGGGAAATATTAACGATGGCAGGGATTAGCCTAGAACTGAAAAAGCAAAAACGAAACAAAGTTATTGTCTGTTACACGGTTTTAAAGTATTACTCAGGAAATAATGTGGGCAATGAATGAGTTTGGTCCGGCAAGGCGCCCAGCCATACCGAAGCGTGCGTTCAGAACTTCAGAGATGATTTGTTTTATACAGTGTATGTTTCTTTCCTTATTTTGAATGTGTTCAACAATAACAGACTTCTGCCAGCTCGCATACACTGAGAACACTTTCCACTTGGCTAAATAGAGATTATGGTACTGTCTTGTCAATGTGAAACTCATGTTCTCTTCCACAAGGGCCATATATAGAATATATGTATACATATATGTATGTATGTATATATGTGTATATACATGTATGCATATACACATATATTTATAAAAAATATATGATGTAAAAATACAGATTTAATCATTCTGGGCAAGTGCCAGGTGAATTAGAGGAAGAGAGGAGGACGGCCACTTGCGTGTGTGGTAGTCGTTTTGTTCCAAGGCAGCGACTTTCCATGCCACTAGGGTTCACTGTTGCGCAGCAAAAGAGAACGGTTCACCCTCCCGCCGCTTTTCTTCCTCCTCAAATCTCTCTAGAAGAAATAATCCAATCAGCACTTTGAGCCGTTTATTGCATTGAGTAAACTTGCCTGTCATATCAGAAGAGCTCAGACGTCTACCATGGACTGGCTTTCACAGAGATGCCTGGTCAGGTTTGGGGCGGGGAGGGTCTGCGTTGGGAGTAGCCTATGGTTGGATGTAGAGCCCGACCGATACTGGATTTTAGGGGCCGATATTGGCTCAAATATTGATATATCGGCCTTTATTCGAGATACGGTATCCAGCAATGCTTCAGGCCACAGCAACATTGCATTAGAACCATGAGCTAAAGGAACCAATTACCTGTATGGGGAGGAGCTACTAACCTTCATGCAGAACAGGATGTAAAACTGTTCGTGTTGACGTGAGAATTTAGAGGTTCAACCACCATAGTACAAGATTTATAAAGAGGTGATTACATTCATAAATCAACACCATTTCATATCGGCAAACATATACACCGATAACGATATATCTGTGATAGGCCAATATCGGCCGATATATCGGTCGGGCTCTAGTTAGATGGCATGTTTTTTTGTTTTATTCAGGGTTGGGGTGGGAGGGGTGTTAACATTGTCTATTATACTCGGGGAGGGGAACAAGTTGGGAGGTGGGAGGGGGGGAGGGCTTATCACCAATTGAATGGGATATTGTAATTGTTATTAACAGCCCATAGTTTTAGTTAAAATTGTTACCCAGTTTAGCATTTTTTGCTTTATAATTGCGTTTTATGATAATTGATAGACTATTTCTTCTCCTTTTTACTCGTAGTAGCCATGTATGAAAGAAATAGCGATGTACCTGATTGTACTTATTGTAACCCACGTGATGCGGCCATCACCCAATTAGTGCCGACAGTCGACGCCCAATCTGTCAGTGCGGAACCGTATCAAATCACGTATAAAGTGTGAGAAGTCCTTTAAATGCCAACATATATGTGCATTTCTTTCTCTTTTGAATTGTAAATCCAATAACTAAACCTTGAAACTTTTCAACGCCTTACAAAAAAAAAGAAGCCGGAAATGTGTCGTTTCTCTAGGGCATACTCTAGATGATATCGTTTCCATATCCTTTCTATGTGCCACTCGTGTCACATTGACTTCAAGCGATCCCCAACCATGGCTGAATACAGACTGTGATGCTGTCAGAGGTGGAGGTGGGGGGGTGGGGGGGTGGGGGGGGGGGGGGGGGGGGGGCTGTGATTGGCCGCCGTGCGCCGACGGCTTGATTTGAGCAGTAAATAATTGTTTTCCAAACCATATACCTCATATCTCACTGTAACCCAGGGACGACAGACGGGTCAAACGGATAGGGCAGTTCTGTAGCACGCCGTGCTAAAGGCCACGTCGGCTTACATTTCTTTTGTTTTCAGGTTCAGCTTTTTGTACGGACGGACTACTTGAAACTTTTGTGTAAATGACTTGTATGTTGTCCGGCCAGGGGCTTGTCATTCTGAACGGTTTCTGTGGATGTCTTAAAAGGCTGCGGTGTTGAGTCTGCGGCTGGAGCTTCAGTCCCCTCGTGTATCTGGGCCTATCCGATCTGCCCGTTTTAGTTGCCATGCTGTAGGGTTGTTGATTTTCTTGGTCTTCTTTTTGACAAATGTAAAAGACACCTTTTTTATGCCCCACCCCCCATTATAAATAATAGATATTTTCCTCCATTGTCTTCCCTCTTACCACAATTTTGTAGCAAATATTATCATCCTCTTCCATGTTCTTTCAGGCCGCTGTGAAACGCTTCACATGGCTGTATTTGTCCAATGAAATTCAAATTGATTAGGGAAAAAAAAATAAAAATACTTTTATCAAAAGCGTTTCTTCTCGTTGTTTGTACAATGGTAAGGTTAGTTGCGTAATGCATTAAGGGAAGGTTGGATGCAATTGTTTGCAAGACAGTGACAATCTTTGGTGGCGTGGATTATTATCAACACTATGTAAACATGATGTTGGACTCTTGTGTCCCGTACATAGAATGGACTCAACAATGAGGCAAATATGTGTTGACACTTTCATCTTGCCACAAGTGGCCCTATTTTTTTAATTAATAGCTTGTGATCTTGAAGCGAAACCATGTTCAATGAAATGCACTTGCCAATTTCCTAGTAATGGCAGTAAAGGACACCGCACTGTATATCATGTAATGCTACACTGATGATATATCATGCTTAGCATTTCTTACGATTTCTGACTAATGACCATATTCAATGATGCAGAGCCTTGTAAGAAATTAATATATAAATGAGTTCCACTCGCTTCATGCCTGTGATATAGCTGCAATATGCTGACACATTTAGCCTATTGTTTGCTTAGCTACGTATTTGAATTATATTGGTATTTAGTGTTTTCTTTAGGCGTGGCGTCATTGTGCAACAGATAGCGTCATAACAAAGGGCCAAAGTTTCCTCTTAAGGCTGCAATTTAAATAATCCTAACTATGACTAAGTAACCCACTCCTATTTTGGGAAATATTTCTTTTATTAACCCAAGTAAAAACATTTTTAATGTGAATTAATGAATCCCACTGCGGGGACATTTGCAGTGTTACGGCTGCGCAACAGCACAAAGCATCAGTAGAAATGCCAGATATAATAATGAAATCAAGATAAGACAAGTAAGTATACGGACTCAACGGTTGAGTTCACAGTGTTGCAAATGGGCAATATTTATATTGCACAGAATAGTACATCTTGATGTTGCACATGAGTGAATTAGTCCGTGTTGGTGCGTGTGCGCTCTATTGGGAGCAGTGTTTGTTGTAAAGACTGACCGCAGCAAGCAGGAAGGACCTGCCCTATCTCCCCCTCACACACCGTGTGTGTGAGGGGGGAGCAGCCCGTTACTGAAGGAGCTGCCCAGGGCTGTCAGAGGGTCTTGAATGGGGTGGGACATGTTCTCCATCAGGGTTGATAGCTTCCCCATAATTCTCCTTTTTCCCACCACCTCCGTTGGGTCGAGGGGGCATCCCAGGACAGAGCTGGCCTTCTGAATCAGTTCTCTCGCTCTCGCTCTCTCTCTGTGTTTGTACAGTTCTGATTGGTTGAATGACTAATGAAGACATAATTCCAAATTATCTCCTCTCCTTAGTAAAACAATGGACACTTCAAGAACAAAACCACCACTCTCTCTCTATATATATATGTATATATATGTATGTATGTATGTATGTATGTATGTATGTATGTATGTATGTATGTGTATGTATATATATATATGTGTGTGTATGTATATATATATATGTGTGTGTATGTATATATATATGTGTATGTGTGTGTATATTTATATATATATATATATATATATATATATATATATATATGTATGTATGTATGTATGTATGTATGTGTGTATGTATATATATGTGTGTATGCATATATATGTGTATATGTATGTGTGTGTATATATATGTATGTGTTTTGCCTATGTCTACCAGTAAACAGAGTTTGGTGTAAGCAGTGAGCGCTGTGTACACAAAGGAGGTAACAGGAGAGGCTAGTCAGCACCAATAAATGAGAAAATGAGTTCTATAGCAACGATGCTATACAAACACAAAGCAAGTATTTATCCCACGCTCCGCCCATCCATCCATTCGTCCATAACGTCTATCATGTGTATGTAAGATATATAGAGAGATCGTAAAAATGAATAGATGAACCTGAAACATGGAAGCTGGCACATCATTCTTTGAAAAGGGAAATGACTAATTTTACAATACCTTACCATGTCCACTCCCTAACATTGAACTCAAATCATGGACTTCACAATGACTGGACTGGAATTATAATGTAACATTGATCGATGACCCTGAAATATTTACCAAGGATGTTTGCTTTGGGCGTGTTATTTCTTTATATTATTTACAGAAGGGGTGGCTTTCTAAAATTAGCTGGAATAATTGTGTTAATGCCGTTTTTATTGGTTGAATGACTACTGAATACGTGCTTCCAATTGATTCCCCCTTTCGTAAAATCAAGAACCCTTCCTTCAAGGAAACACACACCAACTATCCTAATGTCAACATACATTCAGAAATCACATGTCGAAACCATTCATGAGTTTTCTTTCCTGTTTTTCACTAAAATGTCTTCAATAACTATCTAGCTATGTGAACAAAAATATTCACCAACAAGAGAAAAATAAGCAATTGCTTTTTTTTAAAGTAATTAATGACTCATTTCGTTCTTTATTTTTAAACACACTGACTATGAGGTCTTTGATTTTTTTTGCACAGTACCTAGCATTTATTTACATCTGCCCTACAAAGCCTATCCGGGTTTTAACAGGGCTTTCAAGTGTTTTATCTGGCCTTATAGGTATATAAGTGATATTGCAGTTTGGACGGCAGTATAGGCATAATGCTATTTCCCAATGATGCATTCCATGTATTTGACCAAAAACATTCGACATACAAATTCACAAAAAAAAATCACATTAGGGATTTTCTTTGAATTTAGTCATGATTTTTTAAATTATAAACTGTTTAATCACTTTTATTTGACACAATACATAAGTATTGAGATGACTTGGGATCGAGCTACATGCACTACATGCCTACGCTGGTACGAGGAGGCGGAGCTGTGTGTCAGCTCTTACTAACTGACATGAAGCTCGGCCAATGAGAGGTGGGTCCAGTACGGTTTATGGGAGGGACTGAGCCGTTAACACGCTGACACTTTTAAGTACTAGCAGACTGAGCCACCTGTGGCAGGCACAGAGAATCGTCCTAAGTAGTACAGTTACAAAGGGAGTGTAGTCTTCCTAGTCATTTCTACTACACCGATTGTAAAATAAAAGTGCGTTGAGATGCTGTTAAGTTATCTTCATCTTGTGCTTCTACTGGGCATTGCTGCTAAAGGTGAGTAAACAAAAAATTTTATTCTGCTCATTAATCCTTTTAAATCGTTGTTTAAATCGCTTGCCAAGAATGACTTCACTGGAATAATAATCACCTCATGTGAATAATTGCGCCAATCTTCACCGTTTGTTTTCCAGAAAAAAGAAAAGCTACTTTTTGTTTTACAAACCAAACCAAACAAGGAGTTAAAGTTGTATATATGTATATGTATGTATATATTAATATATATATACATATATATATGTATATATGTATGTATATATATATATATGTATATATGTATATATATATATATATACATACATATATATACATACATATACATATATATTATATATATATATATATATCCTAATGTTTTTGTTAGTTTTGTTTTGTGTGTAGTTCTTTTTTTTTCTTTAAATACGTTTTTACAAACTTTAATAATCTATGGCTGATATGGTTGGATATGATGGCTCATCTTTCATTTGTTCTCATCTTAGTAAATGATTTTCAGGGTGATGATGCATTTAAATGTTTTGGTTATTCTCCATCACAACGCATATGGGGTTTCAAACGCACAGTTTAAAGCAGGCGTGATGATACATCAGTACTGCGTGAAATGGTAGTCGAGCAAGCCCACGACAAATCGGAGACTACAAAGTAAAAACATTTACGATTTTTTTTTTTTAAGATTTGATCGCTGACTTCTTCATCATCACCCGCAAAGCACAGAGTACAATAGCAAGTGAACTAACACAGTCCTCCATCACAGTTTATTGTAGCGCCCCACCAGCTGAATCACACTGGTCAGAGTCGAACGTATGGACGGCGTTGTGATAGATTTCTCGTCATTATGTTTACGGCGCTGTGTTGGACTGAACAACATGCATTCAGATGTGTACTGCAGGGCTGTAGTAGCCTACCAGAGTCCGGTCCTGGACCAAGTTTTGATGGTCTCAGTCTCGTCTTGAACTCGGATTTAATTTGACTTTGAATTTGAATTTGTCATTCATCCGAGACCGTCTTCAATCGGCCCCGGATGAATTGGTCTCGGATGACTCGTTATGAAAAGCGACCATGGTTGTGTTCGAAATTGCATAGTGACATATTGTTTTTTACCACTTTAATCATTTTAATCTCTTCCAAGAAGGTGCCCTGCAGTGAATGCTTAAATATTAATAAAGTTGATTAAGCATATATCTAAGTAAAATCACGTTGGTGTCTTAAAATATTGCAGATTGTCAATTAAACTAGGTTAAATCCGATTAAATGATTGCAGATTCTGTCCTTAAGGCTCATTTAGTTAAAATATGCCTTTAGAAACCTTCCTTTTTCTTTTTTTGGCAGTTGATATAATGATAGACATACTGTCTCAACTCCTCCCTCGGTCTTTGCCTTGACTCATACTCCATTCACCAATGTCTGGGCCTGGACCAGGACCCAGGTGGTCTCTACTCCCTGGTGTATTGTATATACAGATATCAGTATTATGAATCCCACAGAGAGAGAGAAAGAGCCGGAGCTCTCTCCACCTCTCTGAGTCATATGTTGGTGGTCATAGTCATACCTGCACAGATAGGAATGCAAAGACCACCCACCCACACACACACACACACACACACACATCTATATATATATATATATATATACACACACACACACACACACGTATATACACATAAACACACGCATTTATATATATACACACACACACACACACACACACACACACACACACACACACACACACTCATACACATACACACATGCATGGCGCGCACACACAAACACACACACATGCATGGCTCACACTCACACACACATGCATGGCTCACACACACACACACACGCACACACTTAACTATACTACAGTACTTTACTACATTACATTACCAGCTTATGACACACACACTGGCCCACCGGTGCTCAGTGGTCTTTAGTAATGAGACAGTAGTGAGCGCTGCTCAACACTGGGCTTGTTGGGTTTCAGTTGCAACAGATTCTGAATCAGTTCCATTTCATCTAAGCAGTACGATGAAAATCCTCATAACAGTAAACCAGCTGATTCCCCTGTCACCAGTAACACTCCGACTCCCTCGTCTGCTTTCCCGTGATTTTCTTGATTGATGGTGTGTGTGTGTGTGTGTGTGTGTGTGTGTGTGTGTGTGTGTCTAGTGTGTGCTGCCAGCATAATACAGTCGCAGTTGCTCAGTTGTTTATCCTAGTTGTGTTGTTCATATATTATTCACATAATTGTATATCCCTTCAATAGGCCCAGAGAGACACTAACCAATAGCACTAGCTCTTGTGTGTGGTCAAAAAAGCTGAAAATATAGTACGATTAGGGTTTTACGAGTGTATAATTCAATTGGTAACATTCCCCAAAACACTATCTGACTAACCTCATTTTTCTTTTTGCAATAATGCATGCTCTATGTAATGTGTCACTGAGATGCAGCTTTGAATTTGACGTAGAATCTGAATTTTGAATTCACGCGAGACCGTCTTCAATCGGTCTCGGATGAATTGATCTCGGGGGACTCGTTACGCAAAGAGACCAAAGTTGTGAAACAACAGCAGTTCAATGCGATGTTAATTATCAAAATCAACAGCACATATTTGTCAATTTCTTTTGCTCTGCTTTATACCATAGCCATACCAGTATAACCTGTTTTTGTCGTTGCAGGCATCTATCTAATTGTCTTTGTATTCATCAAAATGTAATATTGGGGTTAGTGGTATACATTTGTTTGATAGACCACAAGAGTAGACGTTTTGCAAGCACTCAAAAGTTCCCCAAATAGCTACTGTATATTGCAACAATAAGAAAAGGATGTACTTTTTGTATCGTACAAGCTTTCTTACTTCCTCCTCTAACTCGCTCTCTTTCTCTCTATCGCTGTCTGTCTGTCTGTCTGTCTGTCTGTCTGTCTGTCTGTCTGTCTGTCTGTCTGTCTGTCTGTATAACTATGAATCTATCTATCTATTTAGCTGTCTGTCTGTCTGTCTGTCTGTCTGTGTATCTACCTCTCTCTCGCTCTCGCTCTCTGTCTCTGTCTCTGTCTCTGTCTCTGTCTCTGTCTCTGTCTCTCTCTCTCTCTCTCTCTCTCTCTCTCTCTCTCTCTCTCTCTCTCTCTCTCTCTCTCTCTGTCTCTCTCCCCCTCCCCCCTTTTCGTATCCTGCCTGGATTAGCTCCTCTCCGGGCTAGTAAATCTGGCTTCTAGGCTAGTAAATCTGTCTCTAATTGGAAACCATGTGCTGGCCACCGTTTAATAGGATACTATGGGTTCAGCATTACGTGCGTGTGTGTGTGTGTGCATGCAGGGTTCTGCAGGACAGAGCCATCTGCTAAACAAGAGAGTTACCGGGGCCTCTGTTTGCTCAGATAAAGCGCTGCCTCTATCCGTATGTACCCGGCTACCGGCCCTGGCAGATTACAGTTAGCAGGAGAGAGTAAGCTGAGAAAGGGGAACTTTGAAGATTATTGTCAGAGTGAAGTTGGAATAAACAACTCTCATGAAATTATGCCTAGTTTGTTCCCTGTTCTGACAGCACTGCCCCACTTCTCTGTCATTAGCTGACGTTTCTGTCTACGTGCGTGTGTGTGTGTGTGTGTGTGTGTGTGTGTGTGTGTGTGTGTGTGTGTCTTTGTTGTTGTGTGTGTGTCTTTGTGGTTGTGTGTGTGTCTTTATGGGTGTGTGTGTGGGGGGGGGGGGGGGGGGAGGTGTGTATGTGTGTCTTTGTGGGTGTGTGCATGGGTGAATGTTTGTGTACGTGTTCGTTATTGTCCAGGGAATTTCTGCACCTGTTGTTTGCATAATTTTATCTCAGAAGATTATAGACAAAGACGTCTGACAGGGTTACAGAACTAACTTTCTAACTGTCTCTATCTCTTGTTTCTGTATCGTAGCACTAAAAAGTAGTTGCGTTGCTTCTTTTTTGAAGTTGTTTGCACTTAGATGATTCTCACGCTTTTTGGGGTTTATCTTCATTGTTGAATGCACTTACTTTAAAACGCTTTGGACAAAAGCGTCTATTAAATAAAAGCAATGTAATGTAATTTATCAAACAGGAAAATAAATATTTGACTGAACTGTCTGCTTCACTTGGACTGCTCTCCAAATCCTCACTTTACAATCCCACTTTACCACCATTATTTACACATATCTGTCCTTTCGTCTCCCAAGAGTGGTCAATGCTGTTTTAAAACAACAATACAACAAAAATTACAGTCTCGAATTTCTTCCAAATGAAAACCGAAACCGAACTGCCTTTAGAGCAAAGGAAAGTTAACAGGAAGCACAAACGGTGAAACATAAAGGTGAAACATAGCTTCAATGGTACAACAGCTGGTTTCATTTTAACCGTTGACCCTGTGATCGTGTCAACCCTGTGTGTTTTAGTTTACTCCCTTACTCCCTCTCTCTCTCTCATTCTTCTCGTTATCCTCAGCAACAGGAGGAACCCTGGGAGATATAGTACAGATGCAGTGTCAAGGCTCTTACCACCGTTAACAATGCTAAACCACAACTCAGTGAGTGAGTCATCACGGCTCCTGCTGCCAAATGGCTCTGTCTGACATCACCGGGACCCCAGCAGCGAGCAGACAGGAGGATCCAGCAGTAAGGCGGGGGGGGGGCGGCTGCTGATCATTTCCACCAGTTTGGGGCACCCCCGCTTGGCTGGCGTCAGCTCCACTTTACACCGCAGCGGTGGTTTACCCAGACAAACTCGCCTCTGGCCACGGGTTTTATTCAGCTTATAAGAGCAGTGTGTGTGCGTGTGTGTGGCTTTGTGTTGATGATGTGTGTGTTGGTATGTGTTGGTGTGCATGCGTGTGTGCGTTAGTGTGCACAGTGAATGTACAAGTGACCGGAGCACGTGTAGAGGTAGTAGGGGGGGGGGGGGGGGGGGGGGGGGGGGGGGAACACTGTTTTTGAGTCTGGTAGTCTGTGGCTCGAGTGCTCCGCTAATGTTTACCGGACGGCGTGTGTGTGTGTGCATCACACCAACACACACACACACACACACACACACAAACACAAGCATGCACACACATGTGTGTGTACGTGTTTGTGTGTTTGTGTGTTGGCGTGAGTGTTGTGAGGAGTTGGGGGGGGGGGTTATTTGCGTGAGTGCATAGGACATGTGAGAGCACCTCGTTTGACTATCCGATGTCTGCATACCATGAGTGCTGTAGCATGCAAATGGACCCCTTTAAATACCTGGAGCTCATATATCAGTATGTGAGAACAGGGTTGTAGTCTCATTAGGGGGAGATGGGAGTGGGTGCAGAATGAGTGTGAATGATGATGCAGCCATTCCTGCAGGAGTTCATGCCAGCGGACATTTTTTCCTCTTTCATCCACATACCTAGAGTAGTCACACGGGATAACCTCTTCTACGTGCATATGCACCGTGTCACACACTACATACAACACCCAGTGCGCGTCGCCATGGGTTAGCTCCCTCTACCCATAAAACAAAACAATTCCTCCTGCTTTTAATTAAACCCAGCCTGGCATCCCGAGGCCCTTCCTGTTGCCTTTGCGCCGGTCCGGGTTCACAACCTGTCCTTAATCACCTCGCTCTAATCGGGTCTGGCGTTCGCAAGCGGCGCCGCTGGACGTGATGAAGGACTATCCCAGGAACGCGCCCCCCCCCCCCCCCCCCCCCCCCCCCCCCCCCCCCCCCCCCCCCCCCCCCCCCCCCCCACCACCGCTAGTCCCGAACCCACAGCCAAGGCGAACGTATTTCACAGCGGCTCAGAGCCAAACTCAACGCTGCGTCTGCTGGCTATCCTGGCGACGGTTGGAAAGTCTTGGATAGACCAGCCTCAACGGGAGCCTGCTTCTAGCAATGCTGCTGGGCACCGGCGTTACCCAGATGGATCGCGCATTCTTCCGCCTTGTGGGTGCGGTGGTGGTGGACAGTCAGTAGCCATGGTCTCCCATGGTAACAGATGCTCTCTTCTCAACCACTCTGCGCTAGCGCTGCTGCTAGCTCTGGGGTAGAAACCCTTGTGCTTAACGCTGTGCACTTTCTTGCGCTCTGTCTGTGTGTGTGTGTGTGTGTGTGTGTGTGTGTGTGTGTGTGTGTGTGTGTGTGAGCGTGCATGTGTGAGTGTGCATGTGTGTGTGCGCATCCGTGTATGGGTGTGAGTGTGACCCTATGCGTGTGCGTGTGTGTGTGTGTGTGTGTATGGGTGTGGGTGTGTGTGTATATGTGTGTGTGTGTCTGTGTGTGTAAAGAGAGAGACCGGGCATGGTAGAGAACACAACCCGGAGAAGTGCAGCAGCCTGTATCCTACTTTAAAGCTGGTGTGTATGCTTTTTAAACACTAGCTTTAAAAGCCCCCAATCAAAGGTGATTGGTCAGCATCTCCCAGCCATCACCACCAGTGTGATGTTACAGAGAAGGGACCTTTGTGGTTCTCAACTCCCCTCTCCCACTGTGCATCCGTTAGGGAATTTAGCAACTCGTAGTGACCCCAGACGACCCCCATCGTCTCCTTTGTGTCTGGCTAGGATTATCCCTCTGGAGCCCTAATCCCCTGAACAGACCTCAGACCAGGGTGGGCTCCCCATCACATCCACACTGCACTCTGTACCCCCACTCTCTAGTCTGACCCAATGCCTTGCTTGTACCGGTTTAGCTCCCTCACTTCCGTTTTCCATCAGATTCCTGTAAGCAGCCAGCCATTGGTCCATCGAGCCTTCCGTTGCGCCCTTCCAACCAATCCGCTCAATCGCAGCTCAAGCACCACCCTCTTGGCCTGCCCAAATTGTTAGCGGCTTCCTTCAGGCTCTCTTGAAGAACAAAAGGGTCCCAAGAGAGACTGGAAATCGAGACTATTCACTCTGTAGTTCATTGTTTTTGTTTTTCTTCGGGTGACCATTGTCCTTATTCGTGATCTTTTCATTTGAATTGAGTTATCCAAATGCAGAACTAGTCCAATGAGCCGTAAACTCAAAATGAGGAAAGAAATACTTAGATTATGTGATGCAGCCTAGCCAGTTCTCCAGTAACCGGAGCCACTGGGACATTTCCATACAGCCTGTGATGAGAATAGAGAATGAACCTCATAGTGTTTACAGATTAGTATGGAAATGAGAGAGGAATAAGAAGTAAAGTGAGTCTAATGTGTACGAATGTGTCTTGTAGGTGTTCATGTTTATGGTATCGGTGTACAGTGGACATATTGTTTAGAGCTTCCTTGTATCCATTATGCTGGATGTCATGAAAACAATGACGTGTGCATGTGTGAGTCTGTGTGTGTGTTCGTGAAGGCGAGTGTTGACGCACGCCTGTGGGCTGGCGCATGCCTGATGTGTGTGTGTGCTTGCATGTGCGAGTGTGTGTGCGAATGTGTGTCTCTTTCACCTTACATCGTCATTGCTGTTGTTGCTCTGTGATAGATTTGCTGTTTAAGGTTCCCCTATTTTACCACCAGGTTGGATGTTGATTAACCATCACAAGCCATTTCGCAATCTACCCTCTAGTGACATCACACATTGTAGTGTCCACTCAGAAGAATGATGGATGCATCAGTTGGTTGCACGGTTAATATAGGGGATCGTTAAGACCCTATCTAGACCAACGAAGGTATAGTGAGAAATGTCCTGACTTAGGCTCTTCAACTGTATGTGTAAAATCTCTTTCTGCCATCAAAACATTATTTTTGACAACCTTGAATCCAAGTAAAAAGGCCAAACATGCAAACAAGCACTGGCTAGACTCTCAAGAGCAATGTAAGAATGATGTGAATTTAACGATGGCAGAATGTTGTGGTTTTGTGACATGCTGATAAAGTTGGCACTGTTCAAATCGGATTAAAATGCGTGGCATGTGGGGGACATCTTTATACAGTAGGTTGATTTACCCAAAGCCAGTGTGTTCATTGACGGGGGTGATGTTTGTGACCCGGGCTGTGCATATGGGCGGGGCTTAATTAAACAGTTTTCAGAACAAATCACACACACAAACACACATACACACACACACACACACACACACACACACACACACACATTCAAATACATATATATTTGTTGGTAAAAGTCTCATTAATTTGTATTTTGTAAGAGTTTATCACAAGCTTAATCAAGAAAGAGATCCTAATCTACACAAACCACCAAAACAAGTATACATCTGGGTTTTACAGGGCTCAAATCAGACATCTGGCATGGCTAATGGCCTTTGAAAAACATTTAACCTGAAATTTGTGTTCATGGCCTCCTGCTAAGTACCATATCTATGATTAACCTTGTGTGCTTGTGTGTGTGTTTGT
Source organism: Lota lota (assembly GCA_026745465.1). Lineage (NCBI taxonomy): Eukaryota > Metazoa > Chordata > Actinopteri > Gadiformes > Lotidae > Lota > Lota lota. Next base: position 392,357 of record JACYXH010000228.1, on the reverse strand, counting down.
GTATATGTGTGTGTGTGTGTGTGTGTGTACGTCTGTGTTTGTGTGTAAGTGTATGTGTGTATATGTGTGCGTGTGTATGTGCGTGTGTATGTGCGTGTATGTGTATGTGTGTGTGCACGTCTAGTTGCGTGTGTGTATGTGTGTATGTGTTTGTGTGTGTGTGTGTGTGTGTTCATGGTTTACGTGTGTGTGGAATGCTTGCGTTTCCATATGTAAATTAATCCGGATAATTGGACGATAAGACACACGACAGCCAACACCATATTGCACAGGGCTTACTGTCAATCCCTTTCCAATTTGACAACAGCTTCCTCATTGGAGTTGAGGAACCTGTTTGGGTAATGTGGACTCACGATGGCATTTTCCCACCCTTCATTTGTGAAGAAGGGGCGTGAATGTCATCCGTGAAAGGATACAGAGATAGATGTGCTCTGAACGTGACCACCAAGTGGAGCCTCTAGTAAAGATCCATCCAGGCCACAGTTAGACCGTCATGTGGAACGGAGACCGATACTCGCTGCTTACCTATCCCTGAGTAATAAAAACATCACGCTCAGATTGAATTTCCCGAGTCACGCAACGCAATGGCCATTCAATGTTTATACAAACAGAGACTCTTTCATGACATACAAATAATGTCAAACATTTCCTAAAACAAGAAGTACAAGGGAACATTAAGAAACACATCTTCAAATATAGGTTTGTTGGCCAATGCTGATTATGTTAAGTTTATATTAAGTAAGCTAACTAGTGCTATATTACCATCGTGTGGATGTGAGTGTTGCTATAAACAGGCTTGAATTAAAGGGGTTTGTTATACCTTCACAGTTTAGGTTCATGTGTGCACTGGTAGCGTATTTTAGACAGCATTCCAGGGGTCTTATTCGCGGTTTGTTTTTGTTTGTATCATTGTAGGAATCACAGCGGAATCCAGCACTACCGAAGTGCCCACCAATGGCTCCACTATCTCAGCTCTGTCGTCCATGGTGAACTCCGCCACACCTACCACACCATCAAATACAACAGAACCAAGCCCACCGACTGGAAATACCACATCCTCAGTGAGCCCAAATACCAACGGCACCACAGGTCCCAACAAAGGTTCCCCCACCCCTGCTCCCCCAATAACCCCAACCACATCTAATACAACGGAAAACACCACTGCCCTGACGTCTCCTTCTCCACCCGAGAACATTACCTCCACCACCAGCCCTCTTCCAACAACCCCAACCCCAGGTAACACCACCCAAGGCCCAGCTGGTAACACCTCCACAACCGGCCCTCTCCCAACACCCACCCCAAGTAACACCACCCAAGGCCCAGCTGGTAACACCTCCACAACCGGCCCTCTCCCAACACCCACCCCAGGTAACACCACCCAAGGCCCAGCTGGTAACACCTCCACAACCGGCCATCTCCCAACACCCACCCCAGGTAACACCACCCAAGGCCCAGCTGGTAACACCTCCACAACCGGCCCTCTCCCAACACCCACCCCAGGTAACACCACCCAAGGCCCAGCTGGTAACACCTCCACAACCGGCCCTCTCCTAACACCCACCCCAGGTAACACCACCCAAGGCCCAGCTGGTAACACCTCCACAACCGGCCCTCTCCCAACACCCACCCCAGGTAACACCACCCTAGAGCCAGCTGGGAACACCTCCACAACCGGCCCTCTCCCAACACCCACCCCAGGTAACACCACCCACGGCCCAGCTGGTAACACCTCCACAACCGGCCCTCTCCCAACACCCACCCCAGGTAACACCACCCTAGAGCCAGCTGGGAACACCTCCACAACCGGCCCTCTCCCAACACCCACCCCAGGTAACACCACCCAAGGCCCAGCTGGTAACACCTCCACAACCGGCCCTCTCCCAACACCCACCCCAGGTAACACCACCCTAGAGCCAGCTGGGAACACCTCCACAACCGGCCCTCTCCCAACACCCACCCCAGGTAACACCACCCTAGAGCCAGCTGGGAACACCTCCACAACCGGCCCTCTCCCAACACCCACCCCAGGTAACACCACCCAAGGCCCAGCTGGTAACACCTCCACAACCGGCCCTCTCCCAACACCCACCCCAGGTAACACCACCCTAGAGCCAGCTGGGAACACCTCCACAACCGGCCCTCTCCCAACACCCACCCCAGGTAACACCACCCAAGGCCCAGCTGGGAACACCTCCACAACCGGCCCTCTCCCAACACCCACCCCAGGTAACACCACCCAAGGCCCAGCTGGTAACACCTCCACAACCGGCCCTCTCCCAACACCTACCCCAGGTAACACCACCCAAGGCCCAGCTGGGAACACCTCCACAACCGGCCCTCTCCCAACACCCACCCCAGGTAACACCACCCAAGGCCCAGCTGGTAACACCTCCACAACCGGCCCTCTCCCAACACCCACCCCAGGTAACACCACCCTAGGCCCAGCTGGGAGCACCTCCACCCCTGGTCCTTCAACACCACAGACTACGCAAGGTAGGCACCAAATTTTCTCACAGCCTACAGGTCAAATCCCGATTTTGGATTGTAGATTTCAAAGTTCTTGATTTGATTTGTTTAATGAAGAACATTAACATGTCACTCTTTGCCATATAATACCGTCTTGTATATTTTGTACCTTGCAGAAAGTAACAATGGAACCACAGCAAGTCTTTCTACCACTACCAAATCACCAGTAATAGGCGAGTAACATGTATGCACCAATAACACACAATTACTTGACGTTATTGTAATTGTTACTATAATGAGGCAGATTTTGGTGATGGGTTGGAGGAATGAGAAGAGGACTTATATTTAGGTCAAACTCCATAGCTCTCTATGCATGTGTAGTCTTTTGCTGAAGACAAGACGCCACAGATGGTCAAGAAAACAAATATACAACACACAAGGTCTCAGTCGCCCCAGCTAAATTGAACGTCGGGCATTTTAGCTACATCACGCTATGTTTAAATGACATTCGGCACACAGTGGCATTACAGCGCATGCAAAGGATGTTGTTATAGTTATTACATGGCTATTCTTCACAACTAAGAAAGCCATATATATTGACCAAACTGCTACTTACTGCTACTTTAGCCGCAATATAAAATACATTACAAATCTGGTTTCTCCATATGGCCTACTCTTGCTTTAAGTGTGCTGAGTACATTCTCTTTCTGTCATCAGTGTGTCCTGCCGTCTCGTGCCCTCCTCAGAGTGTTTGTCTGAACGGGATGTGCAAGTGCTTTGCCGGGAGCATCCTGGTGAATGGCAACTGCAAAATAGGTAAGGGTCGAGACAAGTAATTCTTCGTGGTTGATCCTCTTAAACAGTATCCAGTTAGGTTGTAGATAATGATGGTGATGATTTATGATGATGATGATGATGATGATGATGATGATGATGATGACGAAAATGAGAATGAAGATAATGATGGCCTTAGTGATGTCATCTTAATTCTTTCTTGTTTTTCCTTCTTCTCAGCCCAAGTTTTCCCTGGAGAGCTTCATATCGTCAATTTGAAGTTTGTTGCCGAAATGGCCAACAGTTCCTCGCAGATATTCCTGAACACCGCAGTCAATATTTCCAATACGGTAGGTCGTCCTCTCTCCATCGGTGGGCTATAACATGTCCCTCTCTCCATCGGTGGGCTATAACATGTCCCTCTCCCCATCAGGGGGCTATAACATGTCCCTCTCTCCATCAGGGGGCTATAACATGTCCCTCTCCATCAGGGGGCTATAACATGTCCCTCTCTCCATCAGGGGGCTATAACATGTCCCTCTCTCCATCGGTGGGCTATAACATGTCCCTCTCTCCATCGGTGGGCTATAACATGTCCCTCTCTCCATCGGTGGGCTATAACATGTCCCTCTCCCCATCAGGGGGCTATAACATGTCCCTCTCTCCATCAGGGGGCTATAACATGTCCCTCTCTCCATCAGGGGGCTATAACATGTCCCTCTCTCCATCAGGGGGCTATAACATGTCCCTCTCTCCATCAGGGGGCTATAACATGTCCCTCTCTCCATTGGTGGGCTATAACATGTCCCTCTCTCCATCGGTGGGCTATAACATGTCCCTCTCCCCATCAGGGGGCTATAACATGTCCCTCTCTCCATCGGTGGGTTATAACATGTCCCTCTTTCCATCGGTGGGTTATAACATGTCCCTCTCTCCATCGGTGGGCTACAACATGTCCCTCTCTCCATCGGTGGGCTATAACATGTCCCTCTTTCCATCAGGGGGCTATAACATGTCCCTCTTTCCATCGGTGGGCTATAACATGTCCCTATATCATGTTATTATATCAGGGGGTTATAATAACACACACTTCTTTTGATGTCACAGCTCGGAGTATTCTTGGCGAACATGCCTGGATATTTGAGGTCCGACATCGTTGCCCTGGCGTAAGTTTTTCTATTTTTCTCCTGCTCTCCACTGGCGACTATGTGAGGAACAATTATCATCTATTGATTCTTGCCGTTTCCTCTGAACCCCAGGCCCGGCAGTGTGCAAGCGACAGTCAACAACGTATTCCAAAATTCCAATGCCACTGAAGATTCCGTTAATGAGGCCATCCAGGAAGGCATCAAGGCCCTCCCCAATGGACAGTTCTTCGGCGCCAAATTTACCGGTGCGAGCGTGATGCACACCACATGCTTATTTCAACAGGACATTTTCTATGTGCTCGAAAGCCCAATGGTCAACTGTAAAACGCTGCTTTTCGTTCCCCCTCCCTTTGCTGGTGCTCAGGAACTGACCTGTGTGCAGCGCTGCCTCTACCTTGTGATTCCATGTCGACTAACTGCGCGGTCGTCAAAGGGATTTCCAACTGTTCCTGTAAAGAAGGCTTCATCCAAAACGTCTTCTCTTCCAGGAGCTGCAGCGGTAAGACCTGCATACAACTCACTCAATAGCTGTATTTAATGGACTGGCTAAAGTAGCCGCAGATTGAGCGGTGGTATGTTTGTGGTTGCTAAGGTTACTGCTTTATGGCTGCATTAGTAGAGCTCAATTTCCACACAGTGCGCAGACAATATACACAATCCTCAGAGCTAAGATGGGGCAGAGCACGCACAAGGCTCATGTCTGAACCGGCTCCAGAAAAGACAGATGTATTTTCCACAGAGCCTCACACACTGTCTTCATCGCACACTGAGAGAGAGAGAGAGAGAGAGAGAGAGAGAGAGAGAGAGAGAGAGAGAGAGAGAGAGAGAGAGAGAGAGAGAGAGAGAGAGAGAGAGAGAGAGAGAGAGAGAGAGAGAGAGAGAGAGAGAGAGAGAGAGAGAGAGAGAGAGAGAGAGAGAGAGAGAGAGAGAGAGAGAGAGATACCAGGTAGAGTGCTGTGGCATAACGCTATGATTCTGGCCTCACACAACCCTTTTGATTCATCCCTTGGTAAAAGGGGTCGTTTCCCTAGCAACCACCACAGGAATCGGACTCTGGGCATGTTTTAAAGCCTAGGTTGCGTGTGACTTGACAGAATTGATAAAGAATGAATCATTTAGCACATTTAATAACTTACTTGAATGGACCTTACTCACCGAGCGGCCATATTGGTAAGTTGGGTGGGGAAACCTTTTAGAATCTTTGGAAGCCATGACAACTCGATGCATTCTTTTTACTCCTGCATTCCATTTCGCCACCCAGGTAGCATTAGAAATGCATTTTGATCGAGTTGTTATGGAAGATTCTAGAAGGTACCCAATATGGCAGCTAGATGAATAAGGTCTACTGTTTATTGACTTGGGAGTCGCTGGAATTGAAAAGCTCTCATCAGACTCATCATCTTGTTTTTGTGTGTGCAGCCAGACTGACCAATACATAGGCTTTCATCTACATTGAGGCTACATGAGATGTAGGACCATCAAATTTTATGAAAACAATGTGTCTTCTATGATAAATTGTCTTATTACATCTGTTTATACCCTAATGAAAGTAACATACGATCATAATGTGACCATAATCATGTGAGGATGAACTGCATCATCATTTGAATGCAAGATAGCTGCTTCAACATGTTATCTCATTGTTTGGAAAATACCTGTTGCTTAGGGATAGAAGTAAAGATTATTGTTATATTTGTATTTTAATTATTATTATTATTATTAGTAGTAGTAGTAGTAGTAGTAGTAATAGTAAGAGGGGTAGTAATATAGTAAATTATTACAAATTTAGTTAATAATTGTCATTTATATCCATTTAATTAGTCTCATGGTTAGTCTCTCGGTTGTCTTTTCACAGCTTGTCCAAGCGGCACTTGGGCAGACCCCATCAAGAATGTGTGTAATCCGTAAGTACACAGCGTTACGCCTCTCATGTTGATAAAGGTAGTCTTCCGTGTGGGTTTGCTGTCTCCTGAAGGCCCAAAATAGTATTGGGGGTTATGTGGTACTTAGTTTAAAGTACATGGCGCCCCCTTTTGCATTCTACAGTGAACTGTATTTACAGATAATGTGTATATGAACGTATATAAATACATAGATTTAGATATCTTTATTAGTTTTGTCTCAGCCTAGTTATTGTTTTGTCTTGTAAAGCGACTTGTAAAGAGTACTTAGAAAAGCGCTGTATAAATCTAAAGTATTATTATTAATATTATCTTTATTATTAATATTTTATTATTAATAATAATATTATTATTATTAATTATTTTATATAATGTCATTGTGATTTCCTGTTCTTAATTTGTAGATGCTCATTTGGATATGCTGGCCTCAACTGCAATGATTGTAAGTTCAACTTCATCTTCAATAAATAAATATTATAAATAGCTAAATTAATTAATTAATACATGAATAAATAAATAAAATAAAGCATGCTTGTGTTCATTCTGAGCTAATACAACTTTAGTAGTAAAGTCCCATGTTGTGTAGTCCAATCAGGCAAGTGTGTGTGTGTGTGTGTGTGTGTGTGTGTGTGTGTGTGTGTGTGTTTGCAGCATCCCTGCTGGCCGTCGTGGTGATTTCGTGTGTGCTTGGGGGCATTCTGCTCCTGCTGGTGCTGTCCCTGATCATCTGGTGAGAAACACCCGCCACTCGCCACTCCTGTTATACTCAACTGTGATGCTGACCTTTCCTCATGAACTTTGTCACACTCGCCACTACTTTTACAGTAGAATAGAGCTTGGTAGTCACTCCCCCTCCGTTCGCTGGCCGGTCCTCGATCAGTTAATTGACTACGGTGGCAAAGACGTGTCGAATGAACCGCATATCTGAAACGCCTTTCAAATTCGAAAAACACAAGTGCATTTATGGAAAATAGAAATGTAGCAACAAATAATTATATTAAAAAAAGTGGTTTCAATAAGACTTAATCATTATATAAACATAAAACCAGTGGATTCATATCTACATTTGTGGAGAACCTTTTGCCCGTTTGAGAAGTTTTGTTAAGAGATTACAATGTATGCCTGCGTTGTAAGGGCTTTCGTTATGTTGTGGCGTTTGCGGTTGTGTTGCGGCTTTGTCGACATAAGTGTCTTTTGGCCAGCATCGTTTACCTATAAGGAAAACATTTACGTCACCTTTTATGAGGATACAATGCATTTGTATAATGTTTACTTATCGCATTTTGCGAAACATGACTACACCACCCATGGCGGACTAAGCTACGGCTCTCGTTAGCATTAAACAGTCTATAGCTCGTAGCTGCCCACACGTCCCAGTAACGCGTCGGCAAAGCAAACAAAGCTCGACTGTCGAATTGTGTGGTTCTATGTCAAATTGAGCATGGCTCCTTGTTTGCCCTATGATTGCAATCTGTACCCGAACTGTACGGCATGATACGGTTTTAATTGAGTCAGCCCTGTGGCGGCAGAGAGCAGGCGTAGTTTGTTGACGACCTAACCAGCTACAGCCTAGCGAGGAGTACGTCGTAGTCATACATAGAAGAAAATGGCATCAGCTGATCCTCGTCAAGGTGGGCATCAGCTGATCCTCGTCAAGGTGGGCATCAGCTGATCCTCGTCAAGGTGTGCATCAGCTGATCTTCATCAAGGTGGGCAGGACTGGCCAGCTCCATTCTACCTTGATAATATACTTTTATATCATGTTCATGTGATACAAGATCAAATCAGATGAGACGCCACTTAATTGACAGAGGTCAGAGGAGGTACAAAAAGTTCATAAAATATAGATACAAATATTTATTCTAATCTATAGATATTTCCCATATATATATATATATATATATATATAGACATATCCTCTGGTAAAAGGAGTATTATTTTCAACTCACTAGATATACTAACTCTCTGCATACTTCCTGCCCTTGCTGATCACACCAGTAGGTGCTGCTGCAAGAGTTCTCCCCAATACGCCAGCAGTCCGTACCCAGCGAAGGAGCAGATCCCCGGGTCCTGGGGCATCCCAGGTGTCATCCCCATCCCCCGCGCCACCACCCAATGGGACTCTACCCCGCCCATCGAGATGAGCGAGGGGAACAGCACCCACAACCTGGCGGACCAGCAGTTCCCGATCAATGGCAACACGGTAGGTGTTCTCGTGCACCGCACGGCCACCACACACAGCCGTGGTTCTGGTCACTCAGAACGGCGGTTTTAAAAGGCGGCACGGACACTTTACCCTGGTTTTCCCATGGTAAAGCTGCGCCATAGCTGTGCCTGTGGTGAGCTCCTTTCTTGTGATGTTGTTCTGGCATTCTTGCAGTGTATAATCGTTTTTAACAAAGAATGAAGCCATCTCAAGCACTCGATCCAGGGCGTCTTATCGAATGCAGCTCATAGCAGTTCGCACAAAGCCCTCTGCCAAAGCGCTTTTGAAGCGTCTGTTGCGAAGCTGTTCTATGTGATCGGCCCCTTAATGGCGGATTCATACTTTCCAAGGACCCGCTTTGGTCTGGGTGCCGTAAATGTCGTCATCCGCCCATGTCCGCGGACAACCTCGCACCGCCCAAAATGTGTGTGACCTCACAGACTGTACGCATAGCAAATGCCTGTGAGTACGCCAGACCGCCGTGGACTCTCAATTGTAGTATGAATGGAAACGTTTGCGAAACGTCCACACGGACAGTGCACGCTGTCCGCTGTCCGCGGAACGCTAAAAGTATGTCCGAGCCTGCTCAATCACTCACGGGCAATCTCGGAAACCGACAGCTGTCGTCCGACGACCATTTACCTCTGAGGACAACGGTTCTTTATCTCTGGGGTTCGGGTGTGGCAGGATAAAGGATAGCCGGGCCGAGACTTCCTCTTCCATCCACCGGCGCAGATCTCTGTTTATAGAGATGACTTACGCAGTAGTTTGCTCAATTGACCAAAGATGATCCTGAACGAAGCAGCCCTTGCTCTCTGATCCACTGCCCCACCGAGCGAGCCGATCACCGCCGGTCCTGGGGTTCACCCAGGTGAACTGCTTTGAGCGCATCGGTCGAGACGACTTAGCGGTAGTTTTCCGACTGTGCTTAGCAGAATGTACTGTGTAGGCTTGGCTGACTCCTAGTGTGTTGCTTTAGGAGGGCCAAAAGGCTTTTCGGGGATGGAGAAAGGTAAGACACAAAAGCTTAGTGGGTCGCCATCAGTCGGGCAATGCTAGAAAGGATGGAAGTCCCGCCAGAGTTGTCAAAGAGAGATGTAATGATTGGTGGTTGTGATTTACCTTCAAGCTAATCACTTAAGCATTTGACATCTTAAGATAATCGGGGAAGATTTTGTCCTTTGTAGCATCATGGTCATCTAAGGCGACCCATGTTTAATTTAGACTTGGTAATTTTGCTTATAAACAGGCCATGACACTGCAAAAAAATATCCATCTTTACCACAATTTATTCATTTACAAAAGGACAAAGATATTCCAAATGTACGTTTTGGAGACCAATGTATTGGTTTGTTTTCAAGTTATACTTGAGAAAATGTAGAGATGGAGATTTTTTGCAATTCAACGATAATTACATTTCTGGTGTTGGGTATTCCTGTGAGGGCTACGAATAAACATCCAATAACATCTCTGGCATGTCATTTCAATTGATCTGTTAACAGTACTGCAAATAAACAAATAAAAAATTAAAATGTCAAGATTTGAAGGCGCTAACGGTATGATTTAAATTGAGTGTAATAAATTGAGTGAAATTTGTCAGAAATAGAATAAGGACAATATTTCTCTAGTTGACTGCGCATCTACCTCTGCATGAGACAATTTAGCTTTTAGACTGCCCCTGGCTCATTTCTGACCAATCAGGTTATCTCTTCCCATATTTTTTGAGGATATCCAGCTTGCCTGTCAATCACAGGTGTGGGAATGCAACATTGTTGTTAATTTACATATTCTGCTATTTTCTGCTCTCTCTCCCTCTCTTGACAACTCTCAAATTGTAGCTACAGCAAAACAGCCTTTCATTTAAAGATGATTTTGGCAGTGTGGATTGTATCAAGGATTGTAAAAAGGGGAACTGTGACTACTTCGCCTGGTGTGGGTTTGCATGTGTTTAGTGTATGCGTGTGTGTGTGTGTGTGCATGTGTGTGTGTGCATGTGTGTGTGTGTGTGTGTGTGTGTGTGTGTGCATTGTACAGAAGTCCTTTGTACAATGGCTAGAGACACTGTTTTTGTTCCGTTTGAACTCAGACTGGATCATATGACCTGGACCCAACCATGAGGACCTTCAAAGGCAAAAACCCCTCGCGTTACTCCTACCTGGTCCAGGGTCACGAAAACCCTTACTTCTTATCCGGAGAAAACAAGAAGACACAAATGTAAAGGGAACGCATGTAGACCGCTGGGAAGAGTATCGTCTGATGTCAGGTGATGTCCTGTCAGTGCGAGCTTTTCCGGTTTTTGTAGATACAGACACTTTTAATAATAGATTTCATATTATGTATTAATGATAAAGGAGGTTAAGTCGCTTAGTAAGGTTTGAAGCAGAAAACCAAAGAGCAGCAATTCAGCTTTGTTTTCTATATATTTTTATTTTATGAGATTAAATTATGTTCTTTGTGGCGTGTGAAATGATGCTGTTTATGACCAATAGATGTCGCCATTGCTCAGTTGTTGAGAACTCTTACGGATAATAGGATTTAAAGAAATGATTCTGTATTATTTAAGAAATACCCTTTTCTATGTGATTTTTATTACAACACCTGCACTTAACTTTGTATGTTTACTTTATATGTTTTCGGGGAAATCAAGTCAAAATTAGAATATGAGTATATGATGGGTGAGTCGGAGTAGTAATCTTGCTTCGTGAACTATTTTATATTAAGTCAGACAAAAGAATAATAATTTAAGGGGCTGGACTCCTGATAAGGGGACTTTTCTAAAGAGTGTATGAATCTAAGGCTAGTTGAATTCTCTTTTTATGTGCATAAGCTTCCCTGCTAAAGCTGCTGCATCTGCAATACGTGCCTGTTTATGAAGGTCGGTCTTAGTTATGAATAGGAACATAAAGTGGATGGATAAAGCCTGTCTCTAGGGTGTGCCAATTATCACTTGAGTCCATTTTCTTAGGGTTAACCCAGATTACAATATATATATTTGGATATATGTGTCTGTGTGTGTTGTTTCCAGAGACAGTGCATTATTTCTCATGAGAAGGTAAACTTGACGTGAATAAACGACCTTTTTAGAAGACAATGTTTGTGCACAATGACAATAAATTAATATAAATGAATCCGCCTGGTTTGCTATAATGTGTTTAGATAGGTGTGTCTCACCGACTATCTCCTGCATTCACTGTAACATGTATTCATACACATGTTGAGCAAAAGAAACGCTATGAATGGACAGATTGGTGAATACTACGGTCATGTCGACTGCTCTAACATGCAAAAACCAACCTTCCGTCAAGCAAGGCTTTGCAACATTGTTAATGCGGTTTCTAATGATTTTCCCATGAGCACTCGGGGCGCTATGGACCTCTCTGATTGGCCGCATACATCACAATCTTAATGGGATCTGTGCGCTTATCAGGCTGTCAGGGAATTGTCAGGGTAAGATATACTGTAGCTGTAGCATCGTGCCACCGCACTAATCTACATGCCTTTTAAGGCAGTCCTATTTAGCTCATGTGATAGAGCAAGGCATTAACACTGGCGAGGTTTGGGGTTTGATTCCCAATGGGGCCACCCATGCAGAGAATCGATATTGTAAGTATTGTTGGCTAATAGTATCCACCAAATAGCATATATGTGTGTATATATACGTATGTGTGTGTTATCATATGTAATAAGAGTCTCTTAAAGCTTTCACAGCTCTTATTCCGTGTTGCAGTGGCTCACTGGAACACCCTGACTGACTGCTGTACTGGTTGTCTGGTTATCTGCACCTGTATATGCATACCTTGTCTGCAGCCTATTTATTTTTGCTGTGTGTTTGCGTACATGCGTACGAGCGAGGGAGTGCGAGAGACAGAAAGAGAGACTGCATTGGTTTGTGTGCACCAGCGTTTGTGTGTGAGCAAGAGAGAGAGGGAGAGAGAAAAGTGAGAGTTTATGGCTCTCCGCGGGTTAGCCAAAGACAGGTTCAGATGTTTAACTCCCATCCGTCTGGGAGTAGACCATGCCAAGGATGTGTCAGGAGGTCAGGACAAGCAGCGATGTGCAATCTCCTCCAAAAATGCACATTGCTGCTTTCCCTGAACTCCTTTGTCCAGTGAGATATTCATATTTCATACCCATGCAATAGATATTGTGTGTGTGTGTGTGTGTGTGTGTGTGTGTGTGTGTGTGTGTGTGTGTGTCCGCCCAGCAGACCCAGATGCATATCTTTAGAAAACAAAAATGCTAGATTTTGGATACAAAATGGTTTTCTTGGTCCCTCTTTCAACCCGGTTAAAAATAAAGTAACCTCTTCTCACTAACTCCTTTGCTTGCTACATTTGATCCCACGTATCCAGGCCACCGATCCAAGTTGTTGTGTTCAACTATGCGGGGCCAGCCTCATCTGTCATGTTTTTTGAGCCCCACAATGCAGGAAATGGCATTTCCTCTGTGGTGGAATGCAGGCTGTATCCAGCTCTGACTACGTCCATCCGGCCTTCCCCGTGCCAGGTGATCAATAGACCACTTAGAGGCTGTGAGCGAGTCCATTGACCTGCAGGGCCAGTGGAGATGGCAATGCAATCCAATAAGCATCGAGCACCTGTGCAACTCAGCCCAGCTCCGGTTGTTTTGGCTCACTCCTCCTCCTCTTCCCTCCATTCTGCTCCTCTTCCCTCACTCCTCCTCCTCTTCCCTCCATTCTGCTCCTCTTCCGTCACTCCTCCTCCTCTTCCCTCCATTCTGCTCCTCTTCCCTCAGTCCTCCTCCTCTTCCCTCCATTCTGCTCCTCTTCCCTCTCCTCCCTGGAAAGCCTTTCCAAACAGAGATAGGAGATGAGATTTCAGATACGAAGAGACACAAACTTTATTTCAAGAATTGGAGATCTGGACTGTGTTGTACGAAACAGGGAATGTGTGTTTGCTAAATACATTTTATTTTAAATAGCACAATATAAGTGAATCTGGGATAAATTGCTGTGATTCAAACACATGCACTGCCGGCTGACTATTTAAAAGGAGAGGAGAAACGTAAAACAGTTGAGAATAGACTCCCTTAAACTTTTGATTTCTGCACATCCATACAATAATACAAGAAACAATTATACTGTGAGCAATACACACCGTATGTGTTGTCTATATAAATAATTATATAGAATACAGATTTTGCTAAAGAATTCTTGAATTGTGTTAGCTTAAAAACAATGTTGACATACAGTTAACAGTTGGGCGTTCATGCCAGCGTTATTCAGACCGACTTCAGTCACCTTGACTGGACCTCCCGAATGACCCGTCTCCAGGTTCTGCGTTGGGAGTCAACGGCCCAGGCCTCCAGAAGTCTCATGAGGACAAATGTTCAGTCAAACGCTGATGTTAACTTAAGGCTGCGCAGGGGAGCGCACAATAATCCGATCTAGTCCGTAGTCCTCCAATAGCTTTTAAAGACAGACACATTAGTCTTATCTGGAATCACATCAGATAACAGTTACTCTCCTCCGACAATCCTCACCGCCTTTCCTCCTTCGTCCTTCGTCCTGCCCACCCCCATCCCCTCCCCCCCTTACCTCACCTGCCTCTCTGGTGAAGCGAACAGGGGCCTGTAATTCACTTTCGCTCTGCATTAGAGAAAGCAGAGCCGTCCCGAGTAGATGCAATTATGCAACGTTTCCCAGCATCCCCCCCAAGCCCCCTGCGGTAAACGTAAGCACCTTCAGTATCTCGTCCACCACACACTGCACGCATTCGACCACACAGGCCTACTGCCCGGCGAGGATTCGTCTCAAAAGCGGCCGTCACTCATGTGATTCGACATAAGACGTCTGGGTGTGGGGTTTAGGGTCTGGGGGTTATCCCCAGCAGATGAGACAGGAGGAGAGCGGAGAGGAACGTAGAGCAGGAGCGAGGCCTGGAGGAGTGGAAGTGGCAGCAGCTAATGCAGGGGAGTACAGCCAGACGAATGATCATATTGATGAGTCCTTAAGACTGGAGGAATGTTGGGAAAGGCCTGGCGGCGCCAAGTCGCTGTCCGTCTGACTGGGTGTGAGGCTCGCCTGATCCCAGACACACACAGGGGCTGAAATCAGAGGAATAGCGGCGGTCGTAAATACTATTGCAGTCAATTAGATGCACTCAAGCGCCGTGGAAACTCGAAGAGAACGACGAGAATGTTCTTTTGGCCCTTTTTATCCATTTTGTTCCTCCCCCATGAGGTCTCTCTCTGTTCATCTTTCTCCTTTTTACCTCTCTCTCTCTCTCTCTCCATCTCTCTCTCTCTCTCTCCATCTCTCTCTCTCTCTCTCTCTCCATCTCTCTCTCTCTCTCTCTCCATCTCTCTCTCTCTCTCTCTCTCTCCATCTCTCCCTCTCTCTCTCTCTCTCTCTCTCTCTGCACATTTTGCTTAAAACACATCAAAGGGTTAGTTCAGAATCTGGGCTTTTTTGCCTTTTGTGATCAAGATCAGTGAGACCACGTTTTTGTCAATCGGTTCAATGATCCACCCATTGGTACCTGTAACCTGTTGCCAAAGCATTAGTGCCACAACTCAACTAAATACACCTTCCAGATAATGCAAACATGAATCTATTCGCGTGTGTGTATATCTGGAATAAACCACATTAAAAAGGCAAATTCCAAAAACAACACCTTATTTTACAATCAAGTTACTACAGCAGTATTTTGTTCCAAATCGTCGTTTCTTCTTCCACTGGGATGTGCCTAACGATACAGGTAGCCCAATAGACATTAACAACACAACCTATGCAAATTATTAAAAAAATAATAATAATTGCTTTTACAACATCAGCCATCATGGTCCAGGACCACAACCTTGAGATAAGGTAGCAGGGATGTGAGAATGTGTTGGCATGATGCCTTATCTCGTGGGTAGCTTGTATCACATTTTGTAAACAATGTAAAAATACGTTTGCCTCTATGGGTGGGGGTGTTATGTTCCTATGTATGTGTGGGGTTTTGTTTTTCCTCTCCCTGTCCTTTTTTTTCAGAACTACAAATATGGCTGTTCTGGAGTTCCTGCTGCTTTAATTGGTGGATGCAGCTAACCAATAAGGAATGAGGTGCCTGCTTGAAAGACTGGTAGGTTCCACCTGTGCTCTCTCTCACTCTCTGACTTGCCTTCCTTATAGCCTTAGCTTAGCTTAAGTTTTTTGCAAGCTGCCCAAATATGTTTCTCCAATCCATGTACATTTACATTTTCTTTTAGTTTTTTCACCAATCTTCTGTCTTATATCAAGTGAGCCAAAGCTGGGTTGCAAGTTTGGAAGAGATTGAATAAACCTGACATGGAGATATGTGAGACACATGACAGAAATTATGAGAAAAATATGATAAAGGGGCGACCAAAACGTTTACAATATTTTTTTCTCCTATCATCTCCAAACTTCCACCCTGTTTCAGCCCCCAGTTTGGAAGAGTTCAGATCAACCTGACAGGAGATACGGGAGAAATATAACCAAAATTATGGGAAACAAACGATATGGGGGGACTCTTAAAACAAGATTTTTTTCATCTTTCTCGATCGCCATTTTCTTCTATCCCTCTTTCTTAAAATGTTCCATCTTTTTTTTCTTTCACAGTTTAAGATTTTCTCTATATTTTGACGTCCATCCTGTAAGATTGACGTCTTTTCAACAACGTTTATTAAAAATCGATATTTCAGCTTTTATTGAGATATTACTCTATTAGAGTAACAATGTATAATTATTTATAATTATTTCCAAAACATATCTCACTAAGTATTTTTCAAAGGAAATATCATCATGGCTTTCGCTTTCATCTTCCTCTTTTGTCTCGATTTCTCGTTCTGTATTTCCCTCTCTCATCCTTTTTCTTGTTCTTGTTCTCAAAATAATGATATTTTTTCCCATAACATTACTCAATTGAATTATTTTGTCTTAACACACAATCACAATTGTCAATCAAGCAGACACACAGAGTTCAGGCCAGGGGTGGGACCTGCGACCTATGACCTGTGGGGGTCAAAGTTCTCTCTCTCTCTACACCCCCACAAAATGCACATCTTAGGGGGAGGAGGGGAGGCCGCATCCCCACATCCCAGGGGAGGCATTACACATGCTGCTGAAGCAAAATCAGACAAAGAGCCATGACAAGCTTTGCTGTAATTAATGGCAGCACGCTCACACAGGCCACACCTGTCACCGCACCGTCCTACACATTCACACAGGCACAACCTGCAGCTGCCTTTTTAAAAGCACGATGACACTGAATATTATGAGATCTCTCTGATGTCATCTGTCAACATGGGGGAAATATAATCATTGAGTTTGAAAACACAAAGGCAGACGGGCCAAAACATCCCAATTACCATGTGAATGAGATGGGTGGGGTTGAGGGGGGGGGGGGGGGGGGGGGGGGGGCTACACGCAGGAGGACAAAGAAGGAAACAGCCGCTAGCGAGAGAGAGCTACCAATTGCTACAGCATCCCCAGCCTCCGTACCACCAGGGACAAGGCTGCCTCCCTCATCTTCTACCATTTTCTTTCCATTCTTATATTTAAAAAAGAGGCTGGTTTGGGGGGGGGGGGGGGGGGGGGGGGGGGGTTATTGCCATGAAAGGCCATGCCCTGCCATGAAAGATAAACTTTTCAAAGAAATGTCCTCAATCAATAAACAATCGATGTTATATGTCAACAACAGCCTGAATCTACAGATGCTGCAACTGGAGAGAGAGAGAGAGAGAGAGAGAGAGAGAGAGAGAGAGACAGAGAGAGATACATAACGTTTGAATGCTATAGGGAGAGAGAGAGAGAGAGACATAACGTTTGAATGCTATAGGGAGAGAGAGAGAGAGAGAACGTTTGAATGCTATAGGGAGAGAGAGAGAAAGAAAGAAAGAAAGGGAGAGAAGGAGAGAGAGGGGCGAACAGAGAGAAAGGAGAGCGAGAGGACAGGAACATGTAAAAGAGGAGGAGTCAGGGGAAAAGGGAAGGGGCCGAGACAGGAGGGCAGCAGAGCGGCAACTAGCATATAGAGCACGAGAAAGAGAGAGAGAGAGAGAGTGAGAGAGAGCGAAAGTGAGCGAGAGAGACACACACAGAGAAGCCAGATCCCCCATGAAGGCAGCAGAGAGGAGGAGAATGAGGAGGAGGAGCTGGAAGAATCAGAGCGATAGACACAGCCAGGAGGGGACACACTCACACACCCTCTCTCTCACTCTCTCTCTCTCTCTCTCTCTCTCTCTCTCTCTCTCACACACACACACACACGCACACACACACGCACACACATATTTGAGAAGCAAGAATAACGTGGAAGAGGAGGGAGACGGAAAGAGAGAGAAGGTAAGGAGGCGATGGCTGTTGCATCCATTCCTCTAACATTGCTGTTGTTCTCTCTCTGTCTCTCGCTCGCTCTCGCTCAAGATATTCTCTCTCTCTCTCTCTCTCTAGCAGTCTCGCTGTGTGTGTGTGTGTGTGTGTGTGTGTGTGTGTGTGTGTGTGTGTGTGTGTGTGTGTGTGTGGCGTGAAGGCGCTGGGGAAGGGATGCTCAGCCGGGCGTTGCTTCCTCCCGTTCTCTGGCTAGCAACGCAGTGCTTATAGGAAGAGCAGAGAGAGAGAGTGCCGGGGCACTGCAGAGAGACGGAGGGAGGAGAGGATGGAGGAGAGGAGGAGGAGGAGGGCAGAGTGGAGGGGAGATGTTGAGGAAGGGAGGGAAGGAGGGAGGGAGGGGAGAGGAGGCAGACATCGCAGGTTTCTACGTTGACAGAGACGGGCAGAAATAGCAGAGGAATCTCTCTGGATTGACATCGGGAATGACTCAATGTTTTGGTCTGTGTGTGTCAGTGTGTGTGTGAGTGTGTCTCTGTGTTTGGGTGTGTGCGTGCTCAGTGGGTGCATCCGTGTGTGTGTGTGTGTGTGTGCATGTGCTTAGTGGGTGCATGCGTGTGAGTGTGTGTGTGTGTTTGTTTGTGTTTGTGTGTGCGTGACTGCATGTGTGTGTTTGTGTGTGTGTGTGTGTGACACATGTTGGATGTGATCCAGACATGCTTAATGCTGACAGCTCAGTAAAACAACACTGGATTATGGGATGTGTCACACGTTGATCCTGGGGCAAGGATGAAGTGTCACCTCAGTCTATACACACACACACACACACACACACACACACACACACACACACACACACACACTGCCCATGTGTCCATGTCTATGTGTCTGTCTTTGTGTGTTTGTTCTTAGGTTTGTTTATGGGTGTGTGTGCATGTGTGTGCGTGTATGCTTGTATGTGTGCCTATAGGTGTGTGCATGTTTTTGTGTGTGTTTATGTATGTGCATGTGCGCACATGTGTTTGTTTTATGTGTGTGTGTGATTGTGTTTGTGTGTGCGTTTGTCTTTATGTGTGCGTATGTGTGTGTTTGCGTGTGTGTTTTATGTGTGTGTGTGTGTGTGTGTGTGTGTATATGTGTTTATGTCTTTATGTATGCGCAGGTTTTTTTATGTGTGTGTGTGCGTGTGTGCGCATGTTTTATATGTGTGTGTGTGTGTGTGTGTATATGTGTTTATGTCTTTATGTATGCGCAGGTTTTTTTATGTGTGTGTGTGCGTGTGTGCGCATGTTTTATATATGTGTGTGTGTGTGTGTAGTAACAGTAGTAACAGTATAAGTATATTAGCAGCGGTAGCGGTGGTACTGGCCTTTAAAGAGCAATACTGCAGGATTAGCCCAATCCTCCCAGGATTAGGTGGCCTGGCCGGCCGCAGCAGCGTCCGTCTGTTCAGTAGCATCTTGAAGCCCTCAGGCGTCACCAGGGAACAGCAGCACTAGGGTGGGCTACAAGGAAGAGTCACTGTACACCACTGTTCACTTACATCACATAGTGTCTGAGGATTTCATCAGAATGACAATATATGAAGCGATTCTGTGTTTCTTTGGGCATGTAAGTGTGTGTGTGTGTATGTATGTATGTGTTTGTGTGTGTGTGTGTGTGGGGGGGGGGGGGTGTGTGTGTGTGTGTGTGTGTGTGTGTGTGTGCGTATGCGTGTGGGTGTGTGTGGTGAGAGAGAGGTAGTGTCCTGTACATTCTATATCTGGTTATTGAACATTCTATAACTGGTGATTGGTGATAAATCACAGTCAAAGTAAACGTTAAAGCTGCTGTAAGTGAGATTCAAGAGTAAAGACAGAGATCAGAAAAGAGCAGACAAGAGCAAGATTTTGAAACTAAAAAGCCAAAAAAAAAACTTATATCCTTCCTCCCTCCCTTCTCCACCATTGAGAAGTGTCTGGGATTGACAAGCAAGATGGATTCCCGGAATCAATCGCAGAAGAGATTGCTCAGAAATTAGCCTGGAGCTGTCCAAAATCTAAAGTGGCCCAAACAGAGACAGGCGCTGTCAACTCTGAACAGATATTCTCACAGCGCCATAGCTGCACATTGCTATGGCATTTCTGACACGTTACACTCAAATAATAGCTCTAAAATCGTACCTACAGCACTTTTATTAGGGGTAATGTAGGAAAATCAATAATGTACATAGCAAAGAAACATGAATGAATAATGTAATATTATTAATAATTACATGCATTGTGAAACATAATACAGAAACAATAGGATGTTATTAGCCATTTGCATATGAAAGCAGTAACCTCCCAGTAATCAAAAATCCCTGTGATTGCTTATAAGTAGAACACAAAAAATACAAGCAGATTGGGTGATTGGGTAAATTTTCGCCGGTAGTCTTTTTGCTGGTAGACTACAGTGTTGGAACTCATTGAACGGTACTCTGCAGTTTAACTAATGACTGCCAGGTCAAGCAGGCTGTTATCTGATCGGCTTGCTCTCCCCGAGACGACATCATATTGGCGTAATCCCTAGCTCATAAATGAAATAAACAGATTTTTTTAAAAACTGAAAAACAGCATTTAACACTGAGATAAACCAGGACCGGTCTATTTGTGGATCTGTGACGGCCACCCAACGTCACCGATGTTCACGGGTCAGTAAGAGATTCAGCTTTTTGTGAGAATCATCCCATCGGCGGAGTTGCGTGCGCAAAGGTTTAGCTAGCTCAGCAACTTGTCACGCTTGTTTTGCTTCACTCGCTTCATTTAAAGTTTGGGTTCTGTATACGTGGCGGTTTCTGCTTTTTGTGAGATTATTAAGAGATGTGAAGCAGTTGTCTTACTAGGACTAGGAATGTCTCATTTGTGGAAATGAATTCATCATGTTGACGTGTCTACGACTAGCATCATTCACTTGAAATACTGCACCTGATCGCTGCAACCCTATTGTATTATTGCCTTCCCAGAACCATACAGACATGACCAGCACTGGGAGTTGTGTATTGGGCTTAACCTTTCTGAACCAGTATCATATCAACCTGTTAGCTTTCCTCAAAGCCCTACTGCCATCACGGCTCTCGGGGATGACCCCACCGTTGACCTCATCAACTGGCTGTGATAGGGCGACCAGGCGTCCCCGTTTTCCGGTACCAGTCCCCGTTTCTGGTGACCTGTCCCCGGAAATGTCCCCTGAATGAATATACTTTTTAAATGGGTCATGAATATACATTTTTAGACAGTTGGCAACTAGTCTCTTGTCTATCTGATAGGCTGTAATGCAAACTTGTGCTGTCAACTTTATACCATACACAGGCTGGACTGATCATTAACATTGGGCTATCAATACAATAACAATTCCCTACTCGAGCAGCCTACTTTGGCTTGCTTTTGCCTGTTTTACCTAAGCTTTAAACGCATCATAGTAAACCATTGGGCATGTATTGCCCACTATTTTTCTACAGTACTACATTATTCACGATAACAATAGGCAACACGTCTCTTTTCATTCATTTCAGAAATGTTAACATATTTTATTTTGTTGTTATATAGACCGCCAAACTACAAATGTGCCCGTTTTTCATTTCAGAAATCTGGTCACCTTAGGTTGTATGTTCTATGCAGCTGACGTCTTCCCACCTCTCTGCTTCCTCTGCTTCCTCTGCTTCCTCTCTGCTTCCTCTCTGCTTCCTCTCTGCTTCCTCCCTGCCTTCTCTCTGCTCCCTCTCTGCTTCCACTCTGCCTTCTCTCTGCTTCCTCTCTGCTTCCTCTCTGCCTTCTCTCTGCTTCCTCTCTGCTTCCTCTCTGCCTTCTCTCTGCTTCCTCTCTGCTTCCTCTCTGCCTTCTCTCTGCTTCCTCTCTGCTCCCTCTCTGCTCCCTCTCTGCCTTCTCTCTGCTTCCTCTCTGCTTCCTCTCTGCATTCTCTCTGCTTCCTCTCTGCTCCCTCTCTGCTCCCTCTCTGCTCCCTCTCTGCTTCCTCTCTGCTCCCTCTCTGCTCCCTCTCTGCTTCCTCTCTGCTCCCTCTCTGCTCCCTCTCTGCTCCCTCTCTGCTTCCTCTCTGCTCCCTCTCTGCTCCCTCTCTGCTTCCTCTCTGCTCCCTCTCTGCTTCCTCTCTGCTCCCTCTCTGCTTCCTCTCTGCTCCCTCTCTGCTCCCTCTCTGCTCCCTCTCTGCTCTCTCTCTGCTCCCTCTCTGCTCCCTCTCTGCTTCTCTGCGTACTCTGTTCCCTCTCTGCATCCTCTCTGCTTCCTCTCTTCCTCTCTGCTCCCTCTCTGCTTCCTCTCTGCTTACTCTCTTCTTACTTTCCATCTGTTAACAATCATAAAGATCAGAATGGAGGATTAGCACAAAACAAATAGAACCAAATCTAATTCATCAGAGCCATCTCTAGGGGCATGATAGATGAGAGCTTTTGAAGAGGCTGCTGATGATGTCATTAGGGAGGTGATGGGGAGAGTATGGAGTATAAAGGAGTGATCACATCATATTTCCACTCCTTATGACCAGTGAGACTCGCTGGTGCTGTTGAACACACAAAGTGAAGTTGATAAGTCAAACAATATGTGTATCATTTGATTTACTAATTTACCATATATTTTAGAAGTATTTGTAGAATAGGCATGACATAAAACAGTGTGAAGAATGTGTATTTTATGGCAAATATCAGTGAGTTGAATACTGTTAGCCATAGCTCATTTCATATCGTAGGGGCTGAGTTCTGGTTTGGTTAAAACTGAGGGCCACTGAGAACATTATTTTCCAAGACATTAACATTTTATCCACCATTTATTTAATCCTGTCTCTCAAGAGATGAGTGGGTTGTGATGGGAGGCAAAGTCAGGAGAGTAAATGGCTAGCCGGTCGATAATGGGGTATGTGGGTTTCGATAATAACCATAAGTGCATTTCAATGCTATCCATCCGTTAGCAGGTATGTATGGAGATTATGTGTGGAGTTTATGTGTGGAGCCTATGCGTGGAGTTTATGTGTGGAGTTTATGTGTGGAGTTTATGTGTGAAGTTTATGTGTGGATATATTTATGCCATAGGGATTTAAGGCACAGCTACACTGACGGACCAATGACAACATATCAAAATAATAAAAACACACCACTTTCATCCTCTTTCTGATCCTCTCCACCGCCCCTCTCCTCTGGCTTGTCTAGTATACACACATATACATATATATATATATATATATATATATATATATATATATATCTGTGAATTATTCATGAGAATATTTCTGTTTGCTTCAAAGTTGGAGCATCTCTAATGAGGCCGCTTTAAACCCCAGCGACGGGACGGCAGAATAAACGACAGCATCCCCCGGAAAGGGAGAAAGAAGCGTATTAGTGTTTGCTCCTCTCCTGCTGCATTGTGTTTTTATGGTCAGATAAATAAAAGAGTCGGATGGGTATTTTCGCTTTGCAACGTCATTGTACTTCAGTTGGATTGACGTACGTCCAACTTCATAGACGCAATCTCTGAGTTACTGCACACTTATTGTGTTTGAAAGAATCCTATGTTGCTGGGTTTTTTACGTTTAGTGATGTACACAAACGTAATGACATACATCATGAGCTTGAAAGAGCCCACCAGAAATACAGAACGATGGTTTGAATAATTATCTGCAAATTATCCCGTCATATGACTAAACCATTCTACTGCTTCCTGCTAGGCGTACTGATCATTGTTTCATCAATTACACAATTCTGTGTGTGTCTGTGTGTGTGTGTGTCTGTGTGTGTGTGTGTGCATTTTGCCTTCTATGACAGAAGATGATTTAAGCGGCCATTGCATACTGTATATAAGTGAAATGTTCTATCATGCATAAACACACACACACACACACACACACACACACACACACACACACACACACACACACACAGTGAGAAAATTGGAGTTGAGAACATTTTGTCTCTCTCTCTCCCTCCAGAACTTTCCTCTCAGTGACTCATGAAAGAAGCCATGCCGGTCCTCACGGCAGGAGCAGGTGAGCCTCATCCTTATTCAGACATTTATAAACAGCGTCCTGAGTGGAGGCGCTGACCTCCATCTGCTCGGGAAAACAAACATTAACACGTCAACACCCAGACAATCAACTTACCTCCCTCCCCTCCCCTCCCCTCCTCTCCCCTCCCCTCCCTCCCCTCCCCTCCCCTCCTCTCCTCTCCCCTCCTCTCCTCTCCTCTCCTCTCCTCTCCTTTTCTCTGCCACTCCTCCTCTCTCCTCCTCCCCTCCCTTTTCACTCCTCTCCTCCTCTCCCTTCTGCTCCTTCTCTCTTCTTCTTGCCCCCCCTCATCCCCATTCTCTCCTATCCTCCACTACTCCCTCCTCCTCTTCTCCTCCTCCTCTTCTCCACCACCTCCTCTTCTCCTTGCCTCTTCATCACACCCACCCCAAATTCCATATCCTCTCCTCCACAACCACTTTCTCCTCCTCTCCTCCATCACCTCATCCTCCTCTCCTCCACAACCACTTTCTCCTCCTCTCCTCCACCACCTCCTCCTCCTCTCCTCCACAACCACTTTCTCCTCCTCTCCTTCATCATCTCCTCTTCCTCTCCTCCACAACCACTTTCTCCTCCTCTCCTCTCCTCCATCACTTCCTCCTCCTCTCCTCCATCACCACAACCACCTCCTCCTCTTCTCCACCACCTCCTCCTCTCTTCCATCACCTCCTCCTCCTCTCCTCCATCATGACCTCCTCCTCCTCCTCTCTTCCAACACCTTCTCCTCCTCTCCTCCATTACCTCCTTCTCCTCTCCTCCACCACCTCCTCCTCTCCTCCATCACCTCCTCCTCCACCACCTCCTCTCCTCCATCACCTCCTCCTCTCCTCCACCACCTCCTCCTCCTCCTCTCCTCCATCGTGACCTCCTCCTCTCCTCCATCATAACCTCCTCCTCTCTTCCATCATGACCTCCTCCTCTCCTCCATTACCTCCTTCTCCTCTCCTCCACCACCTCCTCCACTCCTCCATCATCTCATCCTCTCCTCCATCACCTCCTCTTTCCCATCACCTCCTCCTCCATTACCTCCCCCTCCTCTCCTCCATCACCTCTTCCTTCTCTCCTCCATCACCTCCTCCTTCTCTCCTCCATCACCTCCCTCAGGGCTCCACGAGACCCTGGCTCTGCTGACCTCCCAGCTGCGGCCGGATGCCAACCACCAGGAGGACATGGTGTTCCTCCAGAACGTCTTCAGTGAGAAGAGTTTAGGATACCTCATGAAGGTCTGTCCCTGGGGAGAGCCCACATTTCACCTTTGTTGTCACAAGCATCAGTCGTTTCACAGCCTTCAGGGAGGATGAGATGAGGTGAGGGAGGATCTCATGAGCAGCTCGTCGGGGGCTGGAGAACTCTTGAGTTCTGTATAGAGGTCTCGCGGTCCTGTACTCCATGTACGGATCCTCTTTCTGGACCTGGAGGGTTAGATAGTGGGGAGATGAAGGTTTAGATAGTAGGGAGGTGAACGTTTAGATAGTAGGGAGGTGGAAGGTTAGATAGAAGGGAGGTGGAGGGTTAGATAGTAGGGAGGAGACGGGTGGGTAGAGGGTTAGATAGTAGGATGGTGGAGGGTTAGATAGTAGGGAGGAGACGGGGAGGTGGAGGGTTAGATAGTAGGGAGGAGACGGGGAGGTAGAGGGTTAGATAGTAGGGAGGAGGACAGGGAGGTGAAGGGTTAGATAGTATGGAGGACATGGAGAGGAGGGTGCGAGTGAACAATGCTAGAAGAGGCTGGTTAGAAAAGAGAAGATTTAATAGAGGGATTACATGCTTGAGTTTCAGACTTGCTGTACGACGTCGGCGACTCAACTTTCAAAAACGACTTTTCTACTTTAAATGATCATTAAACATGACGATAAATATTCACGCCCTTTTTAATCAGACTCACCGAAGTGGGACGGGGTCACTTGAACAAACAGAAGTAGATTCTGGTTCACCACAGGCTGTCCTACTGCAGGGAAGCTAAAGCTAAATTGAGGTACGAATCGCAACGGGAACCTGGCTCCCTCAGTGTGTGAAGTGATGGAGGCGCCGTGCCAGAGGCGCCGTGCTAGAGAGAGCGCCCCAGGTTCTGCCGGGCTCCAGGGTAGCTGTAGGCTGACGGTGCGGTGGCTGTGTTGCAGATCCACGAGAAGCTCCGTCAGTACGAGAAGCAGAGCCCCTCCCCCGTCCTGCACAGCGCCTCCACCCTGGCCGAGGACGTGAGTTGAAGAGACGAACACACACACACACACACACACACACACACACACACATGCACACACATACAAACGAGTGTGTTTTCACACACACACACACACACACACACACACACACACACACATACACATACAAACAAGTGCATACACACACACACACATGCAAACTAGTGCATGCACACACACTCACTCACACACACACACACATACAAACTAGTGCATGCACACACGCACACACACACACACACACATACAAACTAGTGCATGCACACATACTCACACACACACACACACACACACACACACACACAAAGACAACAGAGTGGGTTGTGCTGCAGTCACTCTGAAGGCACTGGGAGGGGAGGTGCTGAGAGTGGATGTTAATGTTGTGAACGTGGAGACTGCAAGACTCAGAACACTCAGAGTCCACGTCCTCTCTCTCTCTCTCTCTTGCTTGCTCTCTCTCTCTTTCTCTCCCCTCAACACACCCTCTCTCTCTCTCTCTGTCTCTATCTCTCGCTCTCTTTCTCTCCCCTCAACACACCCTCTCTCTCTCTCTCTGTCTCTATCTCTCGCTCTCTTTCTATCACTCCTCAACACACCCTCTCTTTTTCTATCTCTCCTAAACACACCCTATCCATCTCTCCCTTTCTATCTCTCCTAAACACACCCTATCTCTCTCTGTCTCTATCTCTCTCTTTCTATCACTCCTCAACACACCCTCTCTCTCTTTCTATCTCTCCTAAACATACCCTATCCATCTCTCTCTTTCTCTCTCTCTTTCTATCTCTCCTAAACATACCCTATCCATCTCTCTCTTTCTCTCTCTCTTTCTATCTCTCCTAAACACACCCTATCTCTCTCTGTCTCTATCTCTCTCTTTCTATCACTCCTCAACACACCCTCTCTCTCTTTCTATCTCTCCTAAACATACCCTATCCATCTCTCTCTTTCTCTCTCTCTTTCTATCTCTCCTAAACATACCCTATCCATCTCTCTCTTTCTCTCTCTCTTTCTATCTCTCCTAAACACACCCTATCTCTCTCTGTCTCTATCTCTCTCTTTCTATCACTCCTCAACACACCCTCTCTATCTCTCTCTCTCCTCAACACACCCTCTCACTCTCTCTCGTTCTATCTCTCCTAAACACACCCTATTTCTCTCTCTTTCTTGTTCTCTCTAGTTCTCTCTCTCTCTCCCTCTTCAAAGAACCCTCTCTGTCTCTCAGTGGGGATTGGTGTATGTGTGTGTTTGTGTGTGTGGTTCGCATTGCTTTCTAATTTATTGAATCAGCAGTATTTTTCTTTTGCAGAGTTGATGTATTTTATTCAAATGTGACCTGTACTGGAACATGTTGGCTGTGTTCCCAAACCCTTCATTACGATATGAAACATTTTATTACATCTATATATTACATCTATATTTATATATATACATATATAACTATAGTTGTCAACTAAGCAGTGGCAGCAGTAGCAGTGGCCACAATATTGATATGTGTGCTGCGTTGTGATTGGCAGGTGGCTGAAGAACTACAAAGTGGACCAATGAGCAGCGAGGAGAAAGAGCTCTTGCATCTGCTGACGTCGCCACATCTTAAGGCAAAACGCAACAATATTGGTGTTATTTATCACAAACCATGTGTACGTGCACGCATGCACAGATGTTGTAATCACAGAGATTAGAGCTCTGAGCGTCAGCGCTGCTAAACACAGACTCTGGCAGGCATCTCGCCCTGGGCTGGGTTTTGTGTCCGCTGGTGCCAGCGTTCTCATCCTGGACTCTGCTTGCTCTCTGGTCCCCATCAGGCCGTTCTCTCCGTGCACGACACGGTGGCCCAGAAGAACTTTGACCCGGTGCTGCCGCCGATGCCAGACGACTTTGAGGACGAGCTGGAGGAAGAGTCTGTGAAGATCGTGCGACTGGTGAAGAACAAGGAGCCCCTGGTGAGTGTTGGAGGAGACCCCGTTGGTGGGCTCGTTCATGTAGGATCCAGAAGACGTACTGAAATTCCAGTCCCACCTGATATTATAGGTGAGCCTTAAAGGTACTCCGTGTTAGAATCAGAAATGCCTGCTCATGACTGCCCCCCTCTGGCCGTAAGTGAACTGCAGCCCGATAGAGCTTGTGCATTGAGAGCCATGGAGTAATACAAACAAACTACACAATACGACTAATAATACAATCAAACTACAAACTGACTAAAGCTAGCCCTTCTTTATATACTAGGGCGAAACTGTCCCGGTTAAAATAGAATAGAACTCAGCCCACAAGCTGTTCTACGCAACAGAGAGAGTTAGGGAAGGGCTCATATTTTTTGTACAATTACAAGCTGTTCAAATATTGGCAATTTAAATTGATTAATGCATGTAAAATCATACACCTAGTCCCTTTAACAATCGTCCTCATTGACCACCGATATGCAATTTCTCTGTTGGGCTAACAGGAATATTGATCAAATATTCAGTGGATCGTCTTTTATCAAGAAAGATATCTATAATAAAACAACATACCACCACTGGATGTGGTTTTGTAGTTTGATTATTATGCTACTTGAATGCTTTTTGCATGTATTTGAATTTTCCTAATCTGGCAGGCGTCTACCGTAAAAGTAAACATGCACCCGATAGGTAGCTGGCAACCAGAAGGTCAGAGTGTGGAAAAGCATGGAAAACACCATGTAAGGACATATAGTCTGCTACCTAGTCTCTTCAATCTGTTAACTGAGTCTCTTCTTCCAGGGAGCCACGATCAGACGCGACGACGCCACCGGCTCTGTGATTGTTGCCCGCATCATGAGAGGGGGGGCAGCCGACCGCAGTGGTACTATTATCACGCCCGCCTGCCTGCCTGCCCACCTGCCTGCCCGCCTGCCTGCCTGCCTGTCTGTCTGTCTATCTGTCTGTCTATCTGTCTGCCTCTCGGTCTGCCTACCTACGACACTATGATCACATCTGTCTAGCTGTCTGTCTGTCTGTCTATCCGCTTGTCCGTCTGCCTGCCTGTCTGTCTGTCTGCCTCTGTCTGCCTACATAAGACACTATGAGCACATCTGTCTGTCTGTCTGTCTGTCTGTCTGTCTGTCTGTCTGCCCAGCTACGACACTATGATCACATCTGTCTGCATGCCTGCCTGTCTGTCTGTCTGTCTCTCTGTCTGCCTACATAAGACGCTATGAGCACATCTGTCTGTCTGTCTGTCTGTCTCTTATCAGTGTGCATTTTAAAGTCTATCTGCCGATGTGTCTCTCTATCTCTGTCTTCTTCCTAACTGCCATCGTCCTATACTTTTGTTTCACGTTGCGCTTTCTTCAACATTATATTTGCTGATGCTTATCTGGAGCAGCACTGGGACAATATATTCCTCTCGCTTGCTCACAAACTGACGATAGGTACAATAGATGGGCACTGACCTTAAAAACCGATCTATATAGAGTGTATATATTATAAATACCCGCCACGGGGATGCTAGAACAGTGTGTTCCACCAGCGATGTCAAGATGAAGGCGTCCTGGGATGAGACGCAGCAGCTGCTGCTGCTGTAGCTAGCAGGAGAAGGAGCCAGGAGCCAGCAGAGATGCTCATGATGGATAGCTTTTTTGAAAACATAAGCAGTTCTGCTCTGCGCCCCTAGAGACTCAGTCACACACCATATAATGCCAGCGCCACGTAGCCCATGAAAGAAGGCAGACAGCATGTGTGTCTCTATGAGCACATCTTCCCGGGGGCCACCCTAGCGTCTATGTTGAGAAAGTAAGTCCTAATCGCCATTCATCATGTGGGATATGTTTCTGTTTTCCTTGGAGCCAATTAAAAGACAGAAAAGTATTGATAAGGGAATAAAAAGGACTGAAACCTATACACGCCTGCCCATGGATTTCAGTTTGCTGCAACGCCTGGCATACGCGTTGACAGTGTGCGCTTGAAGGAAGTGGTGGTTTCTGACCTGTAGCTGAGAGGGAGCAGAGCAGACAGCGGCGCAATCGATCGGCCCTCTCTCCGCTCTGTCAGGTTTCATGGCTTAGGCTGAAATTTGAATAGATAACAGTTCTGCGAAACAGGGCACACTCTGGGGCACTCTCTCCCGGGCACTCTCTGGGGCCCGGGAAATATGTGTGTCTATGACCCATTTGTCCGATAATTTGATGTGTGGAGCGCAGGCAAATACCGTATCATGTGGTGACCTCATCCGGCAGGACCACAACACGTCTCTATGAGAGGTGTTCAAATCCCATGGACATCCATATAAATTATCTTTGCACCAGCATTTGCTTAGTTTTCTTATCAAAAGCAGCTGAGCACGAACACAACATTCATGGATTCACAACATGTATGGATTCACAACATTCATGGATTCATCCAATGCATGGGTTCACAACATTCCTGTATTCACAACAATAATGAATTGATAACATTTATGGATGCACTACATTCATGGATTCACCACATTCACGGATTCCCAACAATTATGAATTCATAACATTCATGGATTCACTACATTCATGGATTCACAGCATTCATGGATTCTCAACATGTATGGATTGAAATGAGAAAGTCAAGTGCAAAACAGTGCTGCCCATCTCGATGTGCATTTGAATGTAGTGCCCTAACAGGGGATTCTGCCCTCCTGCCCCCAGGCCTGGTCCATGTAGGAGATGAACTCAGAGAGGTGAACGGCGTCTCCATAATCCACAAGAAGCCTGACGAGATCAGCCAACTGCTGGTAGGATGAACCACTGCCCCAGTTTGACAAGCACTTTCTTGCAACATGGTTAGACCTCGTTTCCACCGAAAGCTCTGCTAGACTCACTCTAGTATTACCAGGACAATTCAATGGCAAACTCAAATCAGACTGAAATGAGGCCAACTAAATATGTGTTGTCTCTGTTGTTTATGTTCAAGTCCCAATCTCAGGGCTCCATCACACTGAAGATAATCCCTGCCATCAAGGAGGAGGATCGGCTGAGGGAGAGCAAGGTGAGTGTCCGAACTGAACCGGCTCCTGGGGTTCAAAGGTCAACTAACATGGAGGGGAGAAGCTGCAACTTTCCACTTACCCGCCATACAAGGACTTTCCTAGCCTGGGAGCTTTCTCCAGGCTCTCTTGCACAACAAAAGTGTTTGCGAGAGAGACGGTAAATCGAGGCAACCTTCTACCTGAACACCCCTATTCACCATCCCCTCTCCCTTCTGATCCTCCCCAGGTGTACATGAGGGCCTTGTTCGACTACGTCCCCCTGGAGGACAAGGCCACGCCCTGCCAGGAGGCGGGACTTCCTTTCAAGCGGGGGGACATCCTGCAGGTGGTGACTCAGGACGACCCCACCTGGTGGCAGGCCAAGCGGGTCGGGGACAGCAACCTTCGGGCCGGCCTCATCCCGTCCAAACACTTCCAGGAGAGGTGAGACCGAGACAACAGAGCGCCAGGAGGGTCGTGGGACGGGACAATCTGGGGGGGGGGGGGGGGGGGGGGGGGGGGGGGGGGGGATCTCCAGAAGATGTTAAAGTGGCTTAAAGTGGTTTAGTCACAATCTGTTGAGTCACTGTCTCCGAATGAGGTAACATAATAGTGATTGAGCCTGTCGCCCTTGCATTTGCAGTATTATGAATGTTGCGAACTAGGTGTCGGTGGCGAGACTGTTTGTATCTGAGGACAGAATGACGTCAAAGGTGTCGCCAAAGAAAACGAAATGGAAATCTTTGAGATTGCCACTTTGATGCTAATCCACCCAATCATATCATGTCTTTCTGGTCCCCACCCCCAGCCTCTGAACCATGTCAGGGATTACATATAATGCAGTTAAACCCTATGAACAATGGAAACGCAAAGAAACCATGAAAGGGGCTGGATAGTCCTATCCTTGCCGGTGCCATTGTAATATTTCATCCAGTGTTAATCCATCATAATCGGCATGATCCACGTCCCGTGTGCTCCACTAGGAGGGGTCAACCGTGATTCAATTCATTTACAAGAGCAGTCTGCGTCGACGTCACTCAGAACAAACGGTTGAACGGGCCCTCCACGCTGAGTTGAATCACGTGAACGTGTTTTTACACCGCGGTGAGATGCATTGGATTGGCCCCCACCAAGTCAAGTGGCCCCTTGTTTGCTGAAACACAGACAGACCAATCGTCATGGGAACAAAGCGCTGAAAATACCAAATGGTGATTTGGATCCGGTACATAAATAGATCAGCAGGATGAAAATAAGACCACTTGAACACACGTCAGTTTTTAGGATGCTGAAAAAACTGCGTGGCTCCAGACCTTTAAAGCTTATCACTGTTCAGTTTCCTTCTACTTTACTCTTTACATTTCTTCAACTACTTGGCATCTGAATCTATATCTACATTCAGTATCTGTCCGTTCAGTGTCTTTCAGTTAATCCTTTACTCACTTTCTCTCCAATTAACATCCCATCACAAAAAAATTCTATAGCTTCTGTATTCTCACCTGATTCTTCCTGTGTTCCCTCCGCCTCGCTCTGGATCTTCTCCTTTTTCTTTTTCCTCCCCAGACGACTGGCCTACAGGATTAAAATGGGCACACTCCCGAACACAAAATCCCCCCAAAATCCTCTCTGTAAGTTTTACTCTTCTGTGATTCAGCGTTCCAGTCCCCCACCTCATCACGAACATCTATTATTCAGCATATATAATATTAATATTTATGATTCAGCATGAATTATCATACACCATTATTTTCATTTTAAGTTGCCAACAGAAACACATGATGTAGGCCTAGAGCTGTCCTCTGTCGATGGGTAAACGCATGATGTAGGCCTAGAGCTGTCCTCTGTCGATGGACAGGTAAACACATGATGTAGGCCTAGAGCTGTCCTCTGTCGATGGACAGGTAAACGCATGATGTAGGCGTAGAGCTGTCCTCTGTCGATGGGTAAACGCATGATGTAGGCCTAGAGCTGTCCTCTGTCGATGGGTAAACGCATGATGTAGGCCTAGAGCTGTCCTCTGTCGATGGGTAAACGCATGATGTAGGCGTAGAGCTGTCCTCTGTCGATGGGTAAACGCATGATGTAGGCGTAGAGCTGTCCTCTGTCGATGGGTAAACGCATGATGTAGGAGTAGAGCTGTCCTCTGTCGATGGACGGGTAATTGTAAGTCTTTGCACGTACTACCATCCCTGTAGCTCGGCTTTCATTCACCTTTTTTTGGCTGTAATGTCTCATCAGCATCAGTATTCCTGGTCCATTGCACGTGCTAAAACAGATGCGTGAGGCGCGATGAGGAAGTGTGTGCGCGCGTGTGTGTGTGTGTGTGTGTGTGTGTGTGTGTGATAGAAAGGGGTAGTAAACAGTAACAGAGGATACGAACTAAATCTCTTTGGTGGGCCGTCCATCTGGCCAGCGCGGCTGTTGTGAATGCAGCTTATACAAGGCCAGACATCAACACAACAAGCAATGATTAAGCCAGCGAAGGGGCTTGACCGACATAAAGGCCATGGTAAACACACTCCCAGGCACGCGATGCACAATGCCACTGTCGCCATGGCGTTCAGTGGAAGTAGCCAGGGGGGTTTTGTGAGCGCTTTCTTTTTTTTTTTCAAATTTAATAGACTGGACGATCTCATTATTTCAAAGCTACGCGGAGACAACTAGGGCTAAGCAGGATGGCTAGCTAGCTATCGCCGCGGGGAACCGCTGCGTGGGTCACGACTCGATGCATGTCTGGCCCAGCCAAGCCCCGCTCCCCTTCACTTCTTTAATTATCACTGATCACCAACTGGGGGATGCTCCAGTTCAAATTGCTGCCGCATCATCCTCCTCCTACTGTGAGTCAGCCGACACGTTAGCTATCAGGTTTGCCAGCTAATTTGTTTTAGCTTTCTGATGCATTTGCTACGGTTGCTAGCCATCAAAAATGGGAGGTAGTCTATCCAGCTACAAGGCCATGCCACAGCCAAGAGAACTAACAGAGGAGGCAAAGCTGACAAACATATGTCCAGATGTCTCCAGATATCAGCCCTCTATCCACCTACGATGGAACAGGCTTAATGCAAACCTGTGGATTGGCACGGCTGAAAATGAGTTTTCCAGCAATCTCCTTGACTTGGGGGACGGTAAAATCCAACACGGGGAGACGGAAGGTCAGGTCCACATTGCGCCACGGTACTCATTTCTGAGATATTCCCTGACCTCCAGAAGAAATGTGGAGACAGAGAGAACTTTCTCTAAGGCTATGTTCACGATCCTCTGAACAAGGGTGAGGGTTAGTAGAGTAATTAGAGTAAGGGCTAATTGAGTTAGTGATAGTAGGGTTCGCAGGGTTAGGGTTGTTAGGATTATTAGAGTTAGGGTTAGTAGGGGGATTAGAGTTAGGGTTAGTCGGGTTAGGGATGGTAGGGTTCGCAGGGTTAGGGTTAGCGTTACCAACCCACCCCCACTAACCCTTAACCCTATTAACCATAACCATGTAAATTAATGTTGACGGAGCTGAGCAAAGTGTGAACAGAAAACGGAATAATTATATTTATTGTCTCATTTGAGGAGAAAGCAGCTTTCCATATAATATTGCCAGATAAGGATGTACTGTACTTGTTTGATAATTCATATACTCTCTTCTTTTTCGTCTCCTTTCTGAATATCTCACATCAGATGACCAAGGATGTGATAAAGGTGGGTCCTCAACACACACACACACACACACACACACACACAAAGAAGAGGAAATACATGCAACACATACAGTACATGTTTTATTATGTGAGTGTGTTTGTGTGCATGCAATTCCATTTAGTTCTTCCTTCCCTTCTCTTTCTCAGTGTGTGTGTGTGTGTGTGTGTGTGTGTGTGTGTGTGCTTGTGTGTACAACCTGAGCACCATTGTGTGTCTCATGTAGTACCCAGTAGACTTCCCTAAATATAGTTAGACATTTCATTTCCTTGCATCATCACAATTGTTCCCCCTCTCATCCTCTCCCCTGCAGTGTGTGATTCGACTAAATTATTTCTAAGGCTTCCTGCAGGCTCTCATTCTTCCACACATGCACAGATAAGTGGGGGCTCTGGGCTTGTGCGTGAGAGGCAGCTGGCAGCAGGCCCATACTCCGAGGGACAAGATGTGCACACGTGCTTAGAACCAGAGAGGGCCCCAGACACACACAGAGGAGCTCATCCCTTTCGCCCCTTATCCCGCTCCTCTCCACATCTCCCTTCTACTCCTCCCTCTTCTCCTACCCTCTCCTTGCCCGTCAATCCTCCCTCCGTGTCTCTCTTGTCCTCCTCTCTCATGGTCCTGCATTTCATCATCTCTCTCCTCCTCATCCCTCTCCTCTTCGATTCCCCTCTTCCCATTTGTCTTCTAAAAAACAACAATTTTGTTGCTGATGTCATACTCCTCCATCATGGTTGCTATGGCAGGCTGTGTGACCTCAGAGTGGCCTCTATTTATGGAAATCCATTAAAATTCTCCCAGCTGGCCTGCTGTCTCCATCCTGATTCCCGCTGCTCTCAGCCTGCAGCCAGCTCTATACCTTCCCTTTGCATAAACATCCCCCCCCCCGCCCACCCTCTCTCTCCCACACCTTTGTTCCTTTACTCTTCCAAGTCTCTCGCCCTGCGCTCACCCCATTTATTTTGTGTCCCCCTGCCTCCCTACAGAGGACTGTGACTGTGAGGGCTATTTCAATGGACAGTACATAGGTGAGAGCGTGCACCTCCTTCTCCACCCTCCCACCTTCCCGCTCCTCTGTGCCCTGGTTTGTTGCCAGTCTTGGCCGTGCGTGCTTGCTCGTAGATTGGGGAGGAATTGGCTGCAATCAAGGGGGTAGGGGGGTTTGGATCCCTTGCCTAGGATGTAAACAGTGAGTCGGGGGAGGGAGGGAGGGAGGGTGGTTGCTGAAGAAGAGCGGATGAGAAGATCTCATTCTGGATCTCCTTCCTTTAAAGCAGCGATGAAGGAAAGCATTTCAGTGTTTGCAGAGCACTGTTAGGTTTTCTGCATGAGCTTTAGGGTTTTTATGATCAGGGGGTTGTTGCTTTGTTCCTCTGTGGGCTTGTGAAGCTCCTTCCAGACTATCGCTTTGATGATGGCCTACATGCATACACTGTGCTTGCCTACGTGTGAATCAGATGGTTCCTCCTCGTATCAGACGAGACCAAAATAGATCCGCCATGACTGAAATATGTGTAGGTGGCATGGCCTCTCGTGTCTGAGCGGGCTAGTAACAGATCTGCCTCACCAGATGCCATTACATCATTCCTATATTTCCATCATCAACATGCCAGGTTTCACATTTCGATACAA
Source organism: Lota lota (assembly GCA_026745465.1). NCBI lineage: Eukaryota > Metazoa > Chordata > Actinopteri > Gadiformes > Lotidae > Lota > Lota lota. The sequence continues at coordinate 356,082 of JACYXH010000228.1, read as the reverse complement.
AAATATAACCTAGCTGAGTAAATAGGCCGATCCTAGTAGTAAACACACTAGACAATATGATAACATATTAGATAAGAGAACATTGTGTTCTTGTCAATTGAGTAGGGCTGATAACTAAGCCACCAACACATGCGGATGATGCATGAAATCCGAACACGCAGTTCAAAGATATGTCACCTCCTCATCCTGGAACCTTCCTCTCTCCTCACGCCCCCCCCGCACCCCCACCCCAGAGTTCAGAGAAATGACATAAAAAGCCTTCCCCGTTATTTTGAGCTAACCATCTGGAAGTCAGGAACCCAGCACTAGCGCATTTGGAATCCAACTCAAGTTGGCCTGTAAAACATTGGACTTTTGCTTTCTGCATATGGAATGTTCCACTGGTAAAAAAAACAACGATATACTGTATATATTTATATATTTATTTATTTATTTTTGCACTGAGTCAGTCACTAGCAGTCAGCACACAGCTGCAGTACAAACAGCGTTGGGTCGGACCAGTGGCACTGCTTTCGCCACTGTATTCCGCCAACGCCTTCATGCGCTGTGTTTGGATTCTTCAACTCCCTCTGCCGCATCTGTCTGCTGCCACCCCGCACGCTGCTGTGGCCAGTATCCCCCGAGTCTCCCCCCCCCCCCCCCCCCCCCCCCCCCCCCATCAATCACCCACCCCACCACCCTCCCCCCAACACCCACCGGGGGCCCTGCTTTCGTTTGGACGCATTGCACACTCAACCAGGCACGTTTGACGCTTGTCTCCCCCCCCCCCCCCCCCTCCCTCCCCTCTCTCTTTGTGTGGAGGCGTGGCTGTCTGGGTTGTGATGCTCTAACGTCGGTTATAGTCTCTCCTAAGTGTAAACCAGTGGCGCCCTCCTGTGGCCAGGTGTTTTCCTGGGAATTTTACTCAGGTACAGTTCCCGGCTTCTTCCCCTCAGACATACTGCTGACAGGTGGGACAGATGGACAGGCCTGGTCCGGGGAAACGAATACGCTTCAGTGTATGCCATCCAATGGGATGACCGTTTCATCCGATAGGATGGCAGCTTAATCCAATGGGATGATCGCTTCATCCGATAGGATGCTAGTTTCCCTGGAGGCCAGGCTGCGTTGTTTGTCCTGGTTCAGTCCTGTGGCCTCTCGCACAGTACAGCATGCTTGTGTTTATCTGGATCTGCCAGCCCCACGTGGCGTGGAACAGCCGTTTCAGGAACCTTCGTTGTTGCATGTGGTCAAAGGTGCAGTGACACATGGGACAATGGTGACAAACGCATCGCTGTCGTCAAACGTGCACTGACGTCGTTCTCCTCTGCCAGGTTTAACGCGCATTTAGAACACTCGCTCACCGTTTACCGAGCAAACACTCGTGCGGTGCCGGGTAACGGTGTTTGGTTTGCATGATAGCGGAACACAAAAGCACATTTTCAACCGCACAACAAAGCCTCGCCGCTGCCTTACGGCAAAAGGACAAAAAGACATTTACTCGGGCATGCCTAAAGCAAACATTAATAACTGTAGTCAATGTGCGGCGGAGCGCCTGACCTCCGCCCCTGTTCTCTCCGCGGCCGCGCCCCAGCCGGTCTCAGGAGGAGCTTCCGTCTGAGCCGAAAGGACCGCCAGGGCTCATCCGGCGAGGGGTCAGAGGCCGGAGACTCGGACTACCTGACCTACGAAGAGGTCACGCGCTACCAGCAGCGGTCCAATGAGAGGCCCCGCTTGGTTGTTCTCATAGGTAAGAAGACCTATGGGTGTATCTTAGAAGGACCCGTAACACGTGGCAGTATTACCTCAGTGACACCGATACTGATACCTGAAGTCATACTGGCCTCTACTGGTACGTAGCATGTACTGCAATCAATTATGTCTCCATGGATGATTTTTAATACAATTGCTTTTGCCCCTATTATGAATACCAGTATTGTTTTACAATAAGGGTACATTAATTAACCATTAGTTAATAGGTTAATGCAGTAATGAACATTAACTGACAGGTACTTAACAGCTAGCTTATGGGCTAGTAGTAATTTACTAATGTTCATGTTTAATAATGTTTTTTATGTTAAATAGGGTAATGTGTTAATGCTAACCAATACATTATTTATCAGAGATAGGGTTAACCCTAACCCTAACCTGCTAATGCTATATTACAATACTCATTACTGCATTGACTAATGTTTTTAAATGGCTAGGTAACCATGTATTCATTGTAGCGTGTCACCATGTTACCTTTCATTATTTCCTGACAGTCTTTTTCGTTCTTTTTCTCCGTGCACGTCTCAAACTGTGTTTGCACAAGGCTCTCTCGGAGCACGCATCAACGAACTCAAGCAAAAGGTGATCGCAGAAAAACCCCACCGCTACGCCGTGGCGGTGCCACGTGAGTCCGCGGAAAGCAACGCAATCATTCCCGTAACGCTCGCGCTCCACGTGGTAACACGATGTGTGACACCGTGTGCTCAACGCATGTCGTGAGCCATGTCGCCACCCATAACCGCATGTGTTTTGTATGCCACCCCTCAACCTAACCACACTGTTAGATGCAGTTCCGTAACGTTGTTACGTGTTGTTTACCTGGCTTATCGCACAGTACTTACTAGTGTTACACTAACGGGTTACCGTAATGTAAAGTGGGACAACACGTCTCTCACCCCCGCGTACATTATGGCATTTGCATGCGTTCCCACAGACACGACAAGACCTAAGAAACCACAAGAGAAAGAGGGCGTCGAGTACCACTTTGTCGCCAAGCAGCAATTTGACGCCGACGTTTTAAACAACAAGTGGGTCTCCAGTTAATTGTTTGCCCGTGTTGTGTGGCAGCTAAATGGTTTTTGGCCCATGTTGGGTGATTCTAATCAGGTTTGTTCTAATCGCCAGGTTTATCGAGCACGGGGAATACAAAGAGAACCAGTACGGCACCAGTATAGAGGCAATCCGCTCAGTACAGGCCAAGAACAAAATGTGCTTGGTGGACGTTCAACCGGAGGTAGGTTGTAGGTCGACTGTACTGCGGTTCCTCTGCATTAAAACTAGACTGGTTCCACCGGGGCGAAACATTGTATTCGCTATATACTACGAGATCTCGCGAAAGCCACCGATTGAGCTGCAATAACGTCGACCATGCTGACCGATCGGCCTCTTGCAAGGTTCTTAACTGTTAAAAAGAAACGTTTAGGATCTTCAGCTTGGACAACACGATGTAACTCGACGTAAATTGTCGAAATGTTTTGGTTATCAAAACGGTATACATAATGTATATATGTTATTATGAGTGGAACATTGCAGGGCTCCCTGATCACATGTACCCTATGTCGGTATTCTATCATTAGGCATACACTACGGACCTTCAGTTTGGGAAGATCTATAAACTAAGGAGATAACTTTTCAATGTAGCCCTGACTAAAGAGGGACAAATCCCGTGGGCGATGGAGACTTGGGAGGACAGGTTTTAATGTTAAAAATGCATAGTTTCCCCACAATTGTGGAAGAACCGTAATGGCTGCCGTGAAAAGGTAACAGGATGTTCAAATCCTCCAATCATTACGCTTGTCTTCAGGCGCTGAGGAGGCTGCGCACAGCGGAGTTCAAACCCTTCATCATATTTGTCAAGCCTCGTGTTCCCGAGAGCAGACGGCGCCGCAGTGCTGCCACCTCACCAGCAAGGGGCGAGCATGCCCGCACCACAGTGAGTATAATATAGATATAATAATAATAATACCAGTCGCTCTAGTGTCAACTGTTGCTTTTTGATATATAAAACCGCATTCAACCACACAGTGCTGTGCAATGTGGGAATGCTGACTTAAGTTCCCCACACTTGTTAGTCCCCACGTTCTTGTCTGTCTTGTCTGTTGGACTACCCTTCTAACCGCCTTTTCTCCCCCACATCAGGATGAGGACTTGCAGGAGATGCGACAGTCGGCCATTCAGATCGACCAGCAGTATGGACACCTGGTGGACCGGGTTCTGATCAAGGAGGACTCGGCCAGTGCCTGCGCAGAACTCCGAGGGATCCTGGAGCGACTGGAGAGGGAGACATTTTGGGTGCCCCTCAGTTGGGTGAGGACCTAAGGAGTCACTGGTCGCCTGCCAGCCTGGGCCCCTCCCCCTCCTTCTCCTCAAATCACTATCCTGCTCCCCAGCGATGCTAACCCCACCCCCCTCCACCCGTTTGCGGTCTGAGGAGTCAGTCGGAGCTGGAGTCCTGAAGTGCGTTGGAGAGCTCAAGACAACGAGACAGACGGACAGAAACCCCTGACAGACACACAGCTGTGCAAGGTCAGAACCTTACACAGAGGCTGCAAAGTAGCCTGCACAACAAAACAACAAGCCGGCCCGCTCACGTTCCTCCTGATTCAGGATTCGGAAGTCGGTTGTTGTTGACAAGACAGCGGCAGGGGGATTTTTCTGATTCTTTCTTTCCTCTGTCACGCTGAACGCGCCACGTAGGTACGAAGAGCTGCGTGGAAGTGAAGCGCCCCCAAAAGAGACTTCTTCTACCTCTCTTGGACGGTCTTATCGCAGGAGCATTGCCATTTTGAAGTCCTTGAAGTTCAACACTAACCACACTCAGTGCTTCCTCTCCCACCCCTGCTTGAAGTACACAGTAAAATACGACTGAATTCAGAATGACCGAAAACACTCACTCTGAACTCAATTGGATGCCATTCAATATTGCGCTGTCTTCCATAAACATCAACATGCATACACTTGGATAATAAGTATTCAACACAATTCTGTTGACTTTAAAAATGATACACACATGGAATGTTTGATTGCTGTATTTTCTATGATAAAAAAAACAAAGAACCAAAAGAAAATAGTTTAGTAACCTACAGTTTGATTTGAAGGGAAATGCACGACTATACAAAACTATATACCATTTCGTAAATATTGTAAATGTTTATGTGTGCCAACGGATGGTTTCGTGGCACTGAAATGCAACCCGTGTACCTTTGACTCCGTGCAGAACCCACTTGTGTGTGTGTGTGTGTGGAACCTACCAGGTTTACATCACACATAGCGTAGGTATGGATGGCTGTCCTACTAGGCATTTACACGAACACACACACACACACACACACACACACACACACACACACACGCATAGCCGTGTGTGGTGAATGCTATATGTATTAATGTGAACATGAATGTGGTTCGTACAAACCAATTTGCACACACATGTATTTCAGAAGTTCTCCGTCCAGTAGATTTTATTTTTTGGTATTGTTGAGTAGTTCAATGCTTTATAACAGCACTACACTACTACTGGTATGCGTCTGTTTTAATGGCAATGTATTGTTTTAACAAAAAGCTATTCCAATCACCACAATTTAAAGTAATATTTCCACGGTGTGGTTTTACTGGTTATTGGTGTGTGTGTGTGCGTGTGCGTGTGCGTGTGCAGACAACAAAGCCAGGTCGAGCCACCCCTCCTAGCTCCTCTTTACGAGACGCCAAGTTCCCTCCGTGTTTACGGTCGTTGTGTGAACTAATAAAGCTACGATGTTCACTTTATGTGTACTGTCAAAAGTGCCATAATAATGACTCAATAAAAAAAAAAAATCGTCTTCAAGTCTCTTATCGGAATGATCTAGTCCAGAAACTCCTGTGCTCACCCGAGCAGGCCCATTTCAGTGGCTGTTGTCCTCGGAATTCCACCGCACACGGACTTTTTACTCTTTTACCTACTCTTTTACCTAAAGAAACTGCTGAATTAACCGTTGTAATTTCTAAATAGTTCAATACAATAATACAGGGTTCAAGACTGCGACCCAAAATGGTCGCATCTGCGACCTTTTATTATGTGGATGCTTGGAATTTCTTTCCTAGGTCGCATCGGTGCCAGGAAACAAAAAAATAAAAACACGCACGGATTAAAGCCGGTTTATTGTAAGGTTTGCAGACAATGATACATGACGCTGGTGCACCATGCAGGAGTTCTCTCAACGAGTGTGTGGTGATGGCTGGCTTAACTTGTGCACACTGATTACTCAATGCACAACAGGTGTGCAGCCTCACCCAGCTCCAGAGTCCAATCAGTCTGACTCGGGGCCAGGTGACCATACAACCATACAGACATACATACATTAAACTTTATATACATACAGACATACAACCATACAGTACATACATACAGACATACAACCATACAATTCAACCATACATACATAGACATACAACCATACATACAGACATACAACCATACATACATACATAAAACCATGCATGTGTATATATACGTGTGTGTGTATATATATATATATATATATATAGTCGTTTTTTCCCCATTTAATTTCTGACATGGTCTTATTGGTTAAAACACATGTTCTATTCTAATAAAGATTAAAAAAGTACTACAATACAATATTACGTAAGTGCTCGGTGGAGGAACTCCTTTGCTTTCCAATCCACTTTTGGTCTGGTCTGAGGCTGACTGAATAAAAGAGTTGTGACCAAATGTGTTAGGGTGCCACCAAATGATGAGTTAGTCTTGAGCCCTGTAATACAATAATTACTTCAGAAGTTTAAATTGCAAACACAAGTATTATATGTAGAAATTATGGGTTTTTGGGAAGAGTACCTTGTAATTAGGATTCTCTAGCAATAACTACACGTTTCAAGACACTGAACATGTAGAAAATAAAAAGAGTAAGTCGATTGTTTCATGATCTAAAGGACTGTTCCATGTAAGTGTTTAAAGAAAGAAAAAACACAGTTACACGGAGACACAGCCTTTATGGGTCAAGATGAATAATAGGATAATTATAGAATTCAAGCACTTACATATGATCATAAAAACACTATATACCCTCAGTACTTTGCGTAAAGAGTGTCAAAGGTCCAGTGTGTAGAATTGAGTAGCAACTAGCGGTGAGGTTGCAGATTGAAACCAACTGAATTCTTATTTTTGAATCTTTTTCTAAAGCTGCTCCTTTCACAAAGCATTCCCCACAAGTGCAATCCCTGAGGTGCAAGTCTTAACGCTGGAAGGTATGAGTTTGAGCTTCAGCCTTTAAATCAAAATACTCTGTTGTCTCTACTACTGGTGTTTGGCCAAAGCACCATCCCACGAGTACTGCTACCGCTATGCATCATGGGATATAGTAGTGCAGAAATAAGTGTACATCAGTTGTACACTGTTTTTACAGTGCACTATGGGTATTAAGTAGTGACCTTTATTGGGAACCAGATTTCCAACAGCAATAAAACAATTGTGACGCCCCAAATAGTGGACTATATAGGGAACGAGTTAGCGAGTTCGGACACGGCCATAGCTATTGTCCTATTCCTTTTCCATTCCTAGCAAATATTCAAACATTTCGAGAGATTAAAGCCACAAACTGGTTATTAATAACTGTGTATGACATTCACAGTCATTTGCAAAAACACTGTTTTCTACTGCTTCATATTTCTTTAACCAGCTATAAATCTAGCACTGATTTGTCTGATTAATTGGCATCAGGTGGTGAAAACAGAAACAAGTAGGAAAAAATGATTCTGCTGGGGTCAACGAGAGCTGAAATTAAGCTCTGAGAACAATATTTTACACAAGAGAGCACCTGGAATGAGACATCAGCAGGGGGGCTGATTGGAATCATAAAAAGGTGTGCTGACACAATGTTCTCACACTGCATCAGCAAACTCCATCATTTGAGAAAACCACAGTACAGTACCTACGTATCCTGGCCTATCCTTTTGCTTTAATTGAAAAAAGAAAAATACGATTTCACATGCCTATTATTTTCCTGTCAAAGTAACTCCTGCCCAACTCAGTTCCAACTGGAGACGCTTACCCTGGTTGATCATCCCATGTCTATGTTCTCCCGCTCGCTCACCTAATTAACTTGTGTGGCCTCTACAGGGGTCCCTCGGTCAGCTGCCTATTAAAAACTCAGCAGCAACAAATCTAATTAGCGGGACTGTACTACAGAGAAACCAGAGTTGTGTTTTGACGGAGGAGTTGCTCTCAGATCTGAGGTCTTTCATTACTGAGAACAAATTGCCTGCTTAGTTAGAATGATGGCCATATATGCTCTCCATCTGGGGCGACTGCATTTCTCCAACACACTCACACCACAACAAAAAAGGACAATGTGAACATGATGTCAAGCTAGAAGAAAGCCAAACGCTGGTATATAAACTGTTCCTGCTTATTGAAGGCATTACCCAAGGCTGACACGTCCGCGGATATAATAAATGTGTTGGTCAGTTGATCAACAGCTTGCGGTCCCCTTTGGGAGGGCACATTTTTGTATACCTTTTTTTCACACACCCTCACAACTCTTGATGGCATGGCGTTTTTCTAGGGCCCTGTCCACACGACACTGGAGGTTTAAAAAAAAGAAAGAAAAAGTTTTTCCGTTGCATTTTCCAAAAGGTTTTGCATCCAACCGCCAGCGTCGTGTGGACGGGGCCCTATGCCGTTCCTTGTGTGTGTACAGGCGTAGCAGATGGTTCACACAGCTTGTCTCCCCCAGTCTCTGAGCGTGCTTATTGTGATTGGTCAGAAAATAATTGGTGCAGCTGTTGCTGTTTAATTGACGTGGCAGCAGCAGTGTTAACAGGTGTCTCTCGTTATGCCAACGAGTCCCTAACTTTAACGTATCAGGCAATTCGTCTCTGTACCCTGAAATCAGTCACAAACAAATCTAGGCTACATAAAGGTTATGAAAATATTCACACACACACACACACACACACACACACATATATCTTTATATATATGGCTGTGAGTGTGTGTATATATAGATATATACCTATACGACGTATAGATATAGATTTCATTATTATTATTATTATTTTCGGAATTTACGAATTCACATATTAAGGGAAACAATCAGATATAACCACTAGATGGCAGAATATACACAGAGGTATTCGATATACATACCTCTGGTGAGGCTTATGTTCATAAAGAAAATGCCAACAACTAATAACTAGTAATAACTTAACAATAAGGATCAAGTCTGACTCTGTTTTAATGAACACCCTCATAGGCGTGCTGTGGGACAAAAATCAAAACACAACTTTACACGCTGATATTCTTGCTTTGTTTGCTCCGGAGTCACATTGATAAAGTTAACAATGTATCGATTCTGAAGATTGCGTCTGGGAGCAGAGCAAGAGGGCGGCCATCTGTGTTTCTATCTAATCATATCTTATCTGCACCCACTGCGTCTGTGGGACAGGGCTGACCTCACACACACACACACACACACACACACACACACACACACACACACACACACACACACACACACACACACACACACACACACACACACACACACACACACACACACACACACACACCAATCTCACCCAATTACCTTTTCATTCTGCCTGCAACCAAGAACATATCACGGGGATGAATGTGTCTGGAAACACGGTTACACGCGCCCACACACACCTATTGTATACAGTCTATGACACACACACGCGCGCGCAGAAAGAGTAGGAGAGAGACAATTTAATTTTCAGGGCCAGAGAACCTTTCCAAAGGGTTTACTGGGCTGTGATTGTTCTGGATCAGACACCCCCTACAGGTGAAATAATGAGACAGGACAAGATAAACAACTGCAACACACACACACACACACACACACACACACACACACACACACACACACACACACACACACACACACACACTTTATTGTCTATGATACACACCCACCCACCCCCCCACACACAAACACACACCTACTTTATAAAGTCTATGACACCCACAGAAATACACACACACACACACACACACACACACACACACACACCTACTTTATAGTCTATGACACCCACATAAATACACACCCACCTACTTTATAGTCTATGACACATACACAACTATTTTATAATATATTACACAAACACACACCTATTTTATAGTCTATGAAACACACACAAACACACAATTTGATTAGAAGCTCATTCATCCGTATTTGAATGTGTTCCAGTTTAGCGACTCTCTCTTCACACACACACACACACACACACACACACACACACACACACACACACACACACACACACGCACACACGCACACACGCACACACGCACACACGCACACACACACGTTAAATTGACACGTACGGAAGGATAGGAGAATCTGATGGGTCATTTGCACCAGTTCTCTGGACCAAATTCAATTGATTTCCCGGAGGAAGGTGACAGACTGAATTTGAAAGCAACAAACAATCAAATGTGATCAAGTAGGATTCAGTCTTTGGTCACAGCTGAAGGCTGCAAACGTGTAACACCACGTGTCTGGTCAAGTCTTACATAATAACGGTTTGGCACTGTGTGATAGTGCGTGTTGTTACGGGGTGTGCGTGTCTTATAAAGCTACAAATAAAGCGCAACTTGACATACATATAAAACAAACGCTTTTGATATTATTCCACATTACACGATACATAACGTTAAGGTTTCCTGATTCGATTTATTGTTATTACAGTTCGTGTAATATTCAGTTAGCGGCAATCTGCAATTACTAATATTGACGCTGCTTTGAAATAACTTTAATCTTGAATACTCAACCGACACATCTGATGGTAGGCTTTCTAGACCAATGAGTTAGGCTATAAAACGGTATAATAATATTTTACAATTTTTGGTTTTAACAAGAGTATGTCATGTGCAGCTCACCAATATATCTGATTGCCCTTGACATTTAATTGGCTGTAACAAATCCTCTTCCATCATCAAAACCCTTTCTCTCTAATTTCAGAGGAATAACAGGGGAGTCATTATCAAGTGGGCTGAGGTACGGAGAGTAAATTATAGTTGTGAGGCTCCGCCCCTCATCATCTAAATGGTCCGTGCCACCTGCTGCATGTTGATTGGCTTATCCAAAGCATGATCCAGAGGCTAGGGGATATTGAACCCACACACTCAGTGACAGACAGACAGACACACACACACACACACACACACACACACACACACAGTTATACTAGAAGCATGGGATGAAGACAGAGTTATTCCATTCTAACTCTGTTAGAATCTCGGAAACTGCAATGGACTGGTGGAGCCATGAGGTGAAGCTGTAGCTCTCTGAATAACACACACACTCTCGCTCACACACACATTTCAAAGACTCGCTTAACATACTAAACACACTATAATTAAAAATGGCACGGATGGAATCGCATTAACACATAGTACAATTAAATTCACCATCCATAATCCTCCCAGTCATATTTCACTGGTGAATGCATTTTATATTCCTCTCTCTCTCTCTCTCTCTCTCTCTCTCTCTCTCTCTCTCTCTCTCTCTCTCTCTCTCTCTCTCTCTCTCTCTCTCTCTCTCTCTCTCTCTCTCTCTCTCTCTCTCTCTCTCATCTCTCTCTCTCTCAAGAGGTTACACACACTCACAGCAGCATCATAAATGAGAGCACATAATCCTACAGAACATCGGCCGGTGAACAGAGGCTAGCATCGCCTAAGGATGTTTACTGTGAAATGTAGCGCCATGCGATGTCCTAATGGATCCAAAGTTAAAGCTGCACCAAACAAAAGTTGGAAAGGTAAGAAGGATCTGCTGGAATGGATTAGACTCCACTCCACCGTGGACACTTTGGGTGAGAGAAAGACCAAATTGCCACCAGTAAGAGCACATGGGAGGAATTGGAGCCCAGCCCAGAGGTTCTGGGTTGGATTCCCAATGTCCACAGCCCACTTAGTAGGAATCCTTCAGAAAGAAGTCTAACTCCTACCTGCTCCTTAATGACAACTTATCTGTACTCAGTGTCAGTGGCTTTGGATAACAGTGTCTCCAAAATCACAAAATAGTGAATCCTGTTATCCCAGTAGATTTTTAATCTACTGGGTTAAAGTCTTTAACCCAGTAGAGTCTTTTAAATCGTGTTTTCACTGTTCATGGTGCCTGCAGGAGGTCTCATGTTTAATCCAATCATTTGACTGGAATATAATCAGAGGTGACACTATAAGGTTGGGCACATTTTCACCCTGGGAACAAGGTCGGCTCAGGTCAGCTCACTGAGAAATGGTGTTGGAAAAACAGATCTTTAGGCCACGGCTGATGCCAGCAGACAGCAGCTTGGTGAAAGAAGTCATCTTCCTTTTTATTTGTGACGGCGACTCGTCGCTATGTTGGCATCACAAGACAGGACACGGCAAAGCTCCAAAATAAGATTTTTCATTTAATAGTTTCCACATTAAAAACACATACTCAATGTTTCATCACAAGATGAGCAAAACGCCGCTCTGCAGTAACAACCGAAGCAAATAAAAATACAAGAAATAAATCAGAACTAAAAGTTAAGACTCAAGGCTCCCAGGAATGGAGAAACAGCCAGTCTGATAGCTGATGAAAAGCCAGGAGTTCCAGAGTGTGTCCTCAGTCGAGTCGAGGTGAACATAGGGCCGGTCTGTAGCCACACCATGATCAGGTCAAACACAGCGACAGCAGCTCAAACAGACAAAGAAAAACCAAACACAAACAGCGGACTCAATCACCTGTAATGTAGCGACCATGCTAACATAACCATGGAGTACATGGTTAAAACAAAATCCTGTTCATCCCTGCACTGTAAGGCCAAACACTTTCTAAAAACTAGCTTTAACTTGGGAGTTCCACACAGATATTGGTGTGTCTGGTGTGGAAAAAGCAGGGTTATACTGTAAACGTAACAAACTACAACAACGAATATTTGATATTTAACAAGTCATTCAGCCTTTGCAGTGCCTTTTGTAGACAGCCGTCTTGAAAACAACATAACCGTGGTCACATCATTTCAATTTGTACAATTTTGTTCCATGGATAACGACGTCATTGTTTCACCCTAGTGTGAAGGTGAGGTCTGTCTTGAGGCTTTAGCTGACGCCTCACCACCACAGTGCTGTTCGCTTCATTCTTGTTTAAACACTGTAGGATTTTATAAGAAGTTGATTAAGACTTTTCCACTGTGGCCACTAATGTGGTCAAAACGCATTTGTAACTCTCTTATGCCTGCAGCCATCGGTTGAGTTTGAAATTCTTTTCATTACCAAATTGTGTTTGAAGAAATTCAAGCCATGCGTCTGTGGCTCCATCTAACCAGGGATGTGTTTTGCTCTCTTACGTTAATTTGGTCTGTGGAGGACAAAAAAGAATCAGAGAAGAATCCCGTTTTTAACAAAAGTGATGGCGCTGGTGAGAACCAGTGCTTAGTGAAGTTTTGGAATGGAGGTTGTTTGCTGATTCGGTTTAAACAGTGTGTCCTGGTGCTCCTTCATTGCTCAGCGCTCCACACAGCAGGAGCTCGGATGTCATGTGACAGTCGGTCACATGGGACGTGACCTACTCTTGGTAGGGAACCCGCTTTTATTTTATTTAGTATTTTGTCAAAAGCACATCACTGATATTTACACGGTAATACAGGCTGGTCTGTGTTTCCTTCATCCGCTAACCCAACACCCGGTGTATGTACGTAGTCGGCTCATGTGTAAACGGCGGGGAGTAGGGAATCTTACATATTAATTTGAATAAACACTTTCCTTGAATGAATGGAAATGCCTCACGCTGAGGCAAAAACGCTGTAATTGCCTCAGTGTCAACGCTCATTACTAAGACATGTCATACTTCCTTTCTCACCCGACATGTCTTGAAGTTAAACTGATATAAAAAAAATGGGACTGATTCATTCCACGCACCATTTTACAGCACTAATTGGTTTGGTTTTCCAAAACTAATGAGTGAACAAAGACAAACATGTCATCAGTTAACCACTAATGTTATCAACGCAAAAACCGAAATAAATAAGGAAACCAAATAAATAAATAAATAAATAAATGCTGTCCCGTCTCTACATTCTGAACTGGTCGGTTATTGGTGGGCTCTGCTGGGAAAATACTGCAAATGGTGCACATGTTTATTCCAACACATGAAGGATGGAATCACATGTACTGTGAATGCAACAGTGCAGTCCAGTCAGCATCAGCAAAGACGGAGCGAAAGAGACAGACAGAGAGAGGGAGAGACAGCGAGAGGGAGAGACAAAGAGACTGAGAAAGGGAGACAGAAAGAGGGAGAGACAGAGTGACTGAGAGAAGGAGAAGGAGTGGGAGACAGATAGAGGGAGAGACAGAGAGAGAGAGAGAGAGAGAGAGAGAGAGAGAGACATAAACCGTATATAAAGAGAGAGGATGCGTCTTGAAGAGGCCACATGCGGGGTCGGACGATACGAAACCGTTATGGTACAGTACATTTGGCAGTGAGTGACTCGCATGAAAACCGTTGTGTTTGTATTCATTTGTTTTGTGTTTTATTTGACTTTTTTTACGGGGATGATAAGCTCCCCTGCCAAGGACAACTCCACAGGCAGAGTCTGTGTTTCAGTCCGTCTGTCTTGCGGTTTTTCTGGCAAATTGTGTGTGTACATGTGAAGGTGTGTGTGCGTGCGTGTTCATGTGTGTGCGTGTGTATGTGTGTGTGTGTTTGTGTATGTGTGGGTGTATGTCACGATTGTGCACGTATATGTGTGTGTGTGCACGTATGTGTGTGTGTGTGTGCACGTATGTGTGTGTGCACGTATGTGTGTGTGTGTGTGTGTGTGTGTGCACGTCTGTGTCTGTGTGTGTGTGCAGAGCCACACATTCATTCCCTCCAGAAACCAGAAGAGGAAGAGGAGGGTGCCTCCTCACTTGCATGCCCTCGAAGAAGAGAGGAGCGCATGTTCTGGATCCTTCTGGCTGCGGCATTGTCCCGGGACCAAAACCTCCTCCGTCCTCTCTCTCCTCCTCCTCCTCACGCCTCCTCTGCCCCTGTCTCCTGGTACGTCTCCTGCTGGAACCCCCCTCCCGGCTGTAGTGAGGTACAGTGAGTTCTGTGGAGGCCTCCACCTCCTCCACCTCCTCCACCACCACCACCCTTTCGGGTCCCTCAGCAGGCGATCTCCTCCAGGGTGGCCAGGGTGGTCTGCAGGGGCACACTCACGGTGTGGCTGATGGACTCGGAGTGGTTCGGTACCGGGTCACAGGAACTCTGGGGGGGGAGGGGGGGCAGAGAGGATTGCTGGGTAGGATCGGATCCTATGCGTCCAGACATGCGGTTTCCAATATGATCGGAGGTACTCTTGTTGACTTCACTAGGTTAAAGTTGCTGTCTTTTTTCTTTTTTTTATGGTCTAGCCATCCGTAATCAATGCATCTCCTCCCTGATTGGTTCAGGGAATCCATCCTTTCCTGTCAATCACATGTTGTAATGTAGCACTTCTCAATGGTGTACAAATGTGGGAAGGGAGGGAGCAGAGAGGGAGGGGAGGCTTTTTTGGGTTCTCTAGTTTCAAAACCCTGCTCTCTTCTGTTTTCTGCTCTCTCTCTCTCTTAGGGACTCCCAAATCGTACAACAGCTTTAACCTCCCCATCACACAATGCCTACATTAAACAATTGTTAGACGAACAATAATAAAACTGCTGGTGTGGTCAGGCATTAAACACACTACAGCTATGGACACCCACATGAAACACCATGCTACACCTGGAAATGTAACCAAATGCACCTTTTAATGCCTGGAGATAGTTTATTTAAGTATTTTGTCTACAGCTGTTAGCCATTAATGCAATGAGTTTATAACTCTCTCCAGAAGTACTGAACTGAGAGAGAGAGAGAGAGAGAGAGAGAGAGAGAGAGAGAGAGAGAGAGAGAGAGAGAGAGAGAGAGAGTGATCTCACCACATCTTCGGCATGACTCTCATCCTCCTCATCGCTGCCCAGCAGGTCCATGAGCCTGTCTTTCAGCACCTAACCAGAGCACAGGAGAGGTGTGTGTGTTGGTTAGTGTGTGTGTGTGTGTGTGTGTGTGTGAGTGAGATGTCCATCAAAGCGCCCTCATAAACCATGAGCATTAACCATCGGTCATTAATTAGCAGCGTTGAGACTGGAACTAATGGTACTGCAGGATCGGCTCTAATTGTACTACTTAAAGAAAAACACGCACACAATAACTTCAGTGGAAGACATAAAACTCTAATCCCCCCTCCCCACCCCTTCCACTGTAGGTCTGTTTTCAATAACCCGAGGGAACACGACAACCATATTGTGTTTGGCGAAGAAAGTAAAATAAATCTAAACGGTACAATAAGTACTACACCCGGAGACAATTGAGCCAGGGTGGCGGTAAAGTGGAAGCCATTCAATAGAGACTGTCAATCAGGGGCCGGGCTTTGAGGGGGAAATCATGTCCCTTTAATTAGAACCCCCATTGTCCAGGCTGTCAGTTCCCTGACAGTTTTAACGGTCTCTTGCTGAAAAGGAACGCCGAATTAAACAAAAAACTGTCAGAGCCCAGAGCGAAAGTGAAGTTGCTCGGTGAAGATTGATGCTGTGTGCGTACGGTGTGTGCGCATGGGCGGGCGCCTGCCGTTTGCTTGCGCCTCGGATTCAAATGGATCTCCCTGCGAGTGTGAGGCTCGTGACGTGTTTGAGAAAAGGGCACAACGAGGCAGAGTGTGTGTGTGTGTGTGTGTGTGTGTGTGTGTGTGGGTGTGTGAGAGGGGAGTGTGCTTCGAAGCACTGACCTCGTAGGCGTAATCAAAGAGCTCCAGGATGGTGAGAATGCTGGCGCCGATAAACAGCCCCATCTGACCACCGATGTCCCCTGGTGGAAATAAGAAGAACAGACGGCGCAGGATAAAGCTAAGGACACGGAAGAGAACGAATGAACCGTAAAATCAAAGAATAGAGGAGCGAAGGAGGGGAGAAAGAAGAGAAATGAGATAGGTGGAGGTGGGAGGTGGGGGTTAAATGTGAGAGATTGAAGTGAGAGGTGGAGGTGAGTGGTGGAGGTGGGGGGTGGAGATGAGTGGTGGAGGTGGGGGGGTGGAGATGAGAGGTGGAGGTAAGAGGTTGAGGTGGGGGGTGGAGATGAGTGGTGGAGGTGGGGGGGTGGGGGGGGGGTTGGAGATGAGAGGTGGAGGTGGTGGGGGGGGGGGGTTGGAGATGAGTGGTGGAGGTGGTGGAGATGAGAGGTGGAGGTGGGGGGGGGGGGGGGGGGTTGGAGATGAGAGGTGGAGGTGGGGGAGGGGTGGAGATGAGTGGTGGAGGTGGGGGGGTGGGGGGGTGGGGGGGGGGTTGGAGATGAGAGGTGGAGGTGGAGGGTTTGGGGCGATGGGAAGAACCAACCTAGTAAGCCAGCAACCTCGTAAGCCTTCTTCTGTTCGATGGTCTCGTAGTTCAAAGCCTCGAAGAACACGTCCAGAACTAGGATGTTGTCCCTGCCGACACAAAGGGTGTGCGTTATTTTTCGATAACGAGACAACTCTGCCCTTTAACAGTTTGCAAATCAATGCGTACAAATCCATCGCTCATAAAACACAACTATCGACCAGATGTTTCCTTGACAACGCAAAAACGATATGCTCGAAGCACTGCTGATTAAGTCGAAAATAAACACACTACGGTTATAGATGGAAGTTACTAATATCTAATTATTGTAAGTAACTGTGGTATTAGCGGAATAAACCACTCCAGGGAGTGCAGGACCATCGTGGGTTATTCCTTACCTATCTCTTATATTAAAGTTCCCAATGGTCCCATTTCATCTTATCTATAATAATTATTATTATTATAATATATAACACAATACATGATCTATTATTTTGATGTACATCGTAAAAAGTGTTTAAATTGAGTCTCCATTTATCTCTCTGCTGGAACTAGCTGACCCTCTTGTGGGAACAGCAGTAACATATGACAACATCCCCGTCACAGTGTTGTGTCAGGTCTCGTCCAATCACAGGACACTGCCGGGGGAGGAGAGTGGGCGGGGCCTCACTGTGAGGACGGGGAGGGGGGGGGCGTGGACTCTTACGTGATGTACTTCTCTGACTTGTTGAACCTCTTCTCCAGGTAGCGGGCGGAGGTCTTGCTGGGGATCTTCACCATGGACAGCTCCTTGTTGTACCGCGTCATGTTGCAGGGCGTCCGACACATGCAGTTACTGCTCTCTGACGCCGACAGCTTGGCTTCAGAGGGGGAGAGGGGATAGGGGGGGGGGGGGGGGACGGACGGACAGGGAGAGAGGGGGAGAGGGGGAGAGAAGGACAGGGGGACGGGGAGAGAAGGGGAGAGGGGACCGGGAGAGAGGGGGAGAGGGAGAGAGAAGGACAGGGGGACGGGGAGAGGAGAGAGGGGGAGAGGGGACAGGGAGAGAGGGGGAGAGGGGACAGGGAGAGAGGGGGAGAGGGGACAGGGAGAGAGGGGGAGAGGGGACAGGGAGAGAGGGGGAGAGGTGGCGGGGTTAGTCAGCGGGGTGGGCGGGGAGACGGGACAGCTGTCTCAAGAGGTTCTCAAGGTTTCCTCCTAGCTAATTATGGGAGTTTTTCTCTGCCTTTTAGGGGGGCCGAGGGTAAGGGGGTGTCAAATATATTTATGGCCTGTGAAGCCCTATGAGACTGTAACTGTGATTAAGGGCTTTACAAATACAATGGACTTGACTGGAGTTGGCACTTCTGCGTCACTGTAGCTGTCGCCTGGGGAGGCCTTGTCGCGAGGAAGACGAGGACACAGATGATGTTGTTGTGTCTGGCTGGGAAGGTGGAATGCATCCAGTGTGTCTCTTTATGAATATATGTATTACTCTCTGTCATGCAGGCACCCACCCACACACGCACACACACACACACACACACACACACACACACAAGCACAGACGCAGCCTTGACGACGATCCATGAGGCGTGACTCTGGTTGTTCACTCTGGCCGTCACCTGGAGGAGCGCGACCCGATGCTGGGAGAGGGGGAACAGAACTCCTCACTGTAGATGCTGACACACGGTCGTCAGCAGGCATTAGGTCCGCTTCTGCTAGCCTATCGCTAGCTCACAGCTGGCTGATGCACAGCACAAACACACACACACACACACACACACACACACAAACACACCGACGACGCTGGCGCTAATGCTAACCCTGCTAGGCATCCCCGCCTCTACACACACACACACACCAAACCAAAACACACACACACACCAACACACACACACAAACCAACACACACACACACACACACACACAGACACACACACACAAACCAACACACACACACACACACCAACACACACACACAAACCAACACACACACACACACACACAAACACACAGACAACGCTGGCACTAATGTTAACCCTGCTGGGCATCCCCGCCTCTACACACACATACACCAAACATACACACGCACACACACACACAAACCAACAAACACACACACACAAACACACCGATGACGCTGGCGCTAATGTTAACCCTGCTGGGCATCCCCGCCTCTACACACACACACACACACACACCAAACATACACACACACATACACACACACACACACCGCTCCCTCCCTGCGCCCCAACAAGCGCACACTTCCACGCCAGAGTCGACTAATATACTCGCTACTCCGGGGTACGGCGTGCTCCTGGTAAACGGATGAGCGGAGGCTGAGGCTAATGTGATGGTTAACCGCCTTATTTCCCCCCGCACACACACACACACACACACACACGCACACGCACACGCACACACACACATCACACTCCTACTGTGAACTAATAACCCAAGGCGACGCAAAGTCACGTAATTGCGCGGGGGTGAGGGGGGGGGGGGGGTCCCGTCTCCCTGGCTGCGTGTGTGTGTGTGTGTGTGTGTGTGTGTGTGTGTGTGGGGGGGTGACAACAAGGCACCGGGTGGATATTTGATGTCTTCTTAGCTCTCTGTGTTTTTACTTTAACCCTCTCACAGGGATCTCAGCCCAACACATAAATAGCCCAAATGTTTTTTTTTCTCCCATGCCCTCTGGATTACTTTTCCACACTTGATGAGTGGTTAATGCATTCAGCTAGAGGGAGGGAGAAAGGGTAGAATAAATAGACTGCCTTGTTTATATTAAAGTGAAGTGGGTAAAAGGAGACAATTCGATTCCCTGTGTTTATCTAGTTTTATTCCTAACAGTTTACCTTACATTAGTCAGTGGGCTTCTACCCCACACAATAAATACACCATAAATAAAGACATTACAAACTATGTTTTTTGACTCTGCCAATGAGCCTGTTTACAGCAAATCTGCATTCTTTCAAGCGCCATTAAGCATCCATATATACATTTTATATTTGTATATTCATAACACCCAGATTATATTTTCACTGCATAAGGCATTAAGGCATGCATGTTTTTTTACGTTGTATTGTAGTACTTTTTAGTTTTTGTATTCCAATATTCCAACATTTTGAAACCTCATAACATAGCACACACATTGGATCTGTTTTGCATGTATCAGAATATGGCCGTGGATTTACAAGGATGGATTTTACTATAGTTCCCTCCATACACTTTGTATGTAAATTACCTTTAACGATACTACAGTTGCAGTACAATTAGAGGAAATGAAAGTGTTGGTTCAGACCAGTGTCTATTATGCACATAATCTGAGACGTGAATAAAATACACAGCCTGACAGCTGGGGAAAACAAAATAACAGCCAATTAAAGTTCTCTAATTCGACCACAACTCCATTCGAGTTGAATGTAATGTCGAGCGTGACGTGTAAGTGTCTCTGCGTGTGTGTGTCACAGACGGAATGGTGTGAGCCTCGTCGCTCGGGAAAACAAAGACAATTACCGAGCGAATGTGCGAGAAAGAGCGAAAACGAAGAAAGAGCGCCCACGAACAAAGGACAGTGAGAGGAGGCGGAAGAAGGAAGGCTATCTGAAATAAACGCCACGGCCTGCGTCGTTTTCTGTGCTCGGAGACAGCAGTGGTTCTGAACTCCGTGCGATGGACTAAAGATGGGGCAGAGGTGAGTTTGCGGCCTGGTTAGTGAGGAGGTTGCTGGTTCCAATGTCAGTGTGTGAGCGTTCTCAAAGCCTTGGGGCTGCTGGCCCCTCTTGTCCGTCGTAACAAATGAACAAATGCCTTGAACAGTGTGAAACATCCTTTACAAAGGACTCACAATCCCGATCAAGGTGACGGCCAAACAAAACCAAACGCTTACAGAGGCCGGTGTGTTTTGGAGTACCGAGCAATATGATTGGCTGTGTTGGGGTTTCATAAAAAAGCCTTTTTTTTGCAGGGGGTGGCCATTTTGTGGAGAACAAAACTTAATATTTTGTGGATGAGAACGTGTCCACTGAATTCCACAAGGATGGACCGCTTGACCTGACCCACACATACACACACACACAAACACACAAGAACACACACACACACACACATAGACAGACAGACAGACACACACAAATACACACATGAACACACGCACACACATCACAAACACAAACACTTTTGAATAAATTAGATTTAGATAAATCCACAAGGACACCATCACATCTGATATTCATGGGTCTCTCAGCTCGGCTGTGAAGCACCGGGTGGGATAAATAAAGATAAATAAAGATAAATAAAGATAAATAAAGATAAATAAAGATAAATAAAGGAGTATATGAAGGAAACTTCATAAGATAGATCAGAAGGACCAGGGCCCAGACAGATGTGCACTTTATGGAATCATCTTCAAAATATACAGTGTTGCAAAATATCGTTTATTTCTCTGCCCACTTCTCATCCCATTAAACCATTCACCCATCCTTCTGTCTGTCTGTCTGTGTGTCCCTCCATCTGTGTTCATTCATCCACCCACCTTTAAAAAAAAAAATCATCACAACAATAGAGAGGCTTATCTAACCATGAAGACATCCTCTGGGAAAGTCCCTCATACCTTCAGTTAGTTATGCAGTAGGGAATAGAGACACACAGATTCCCTTGGAGAAGCTAAGTAATGGGATGTATTATGGTTCAAAGTAGATATACCCTTTCTTTATATAATCATAATATAATACTACATGTCTCTGCAAACCTTATCAAGGAGATTCCTCACAGAATTAGCCTGCTGTACATGAAGTGGACAAAACGTTACGTTTCTCAAAGGAATCCAGCGATTTAGGCCTTTGTGTAAAGTATGTCCCTGGAAGCCAAGACTGTCATGCCGTCTCTAAGTGGGCTTCTTCATGACATACATGCCGAGAATAGATCTGCTCTTCAAGTCAGCCCTCACGCCTGCATGCCTACGCAGTACTCAAGCAGCGAGTGGGTTAAGGACTGCAGGACCTCCTGTGTTTAAATGCTTCCTACATCGGGTGTACTGTACATCGGGGAACTTCATTCACATTGCAATGGCCATCATTGCATAAACATGCCTGCAAGTCAAAATAGATAGATTTGTTCTACTTACTTAAAGAAGTGTAATGGACATTGATTTACGTGTGTGTGTGTGTGTGTGTGTGCATGTGTGTGTGTGCGCACGCATGGTGTGTGTACTCACCAAGGGCAGGTTCAGCACAGTCTTTATACTGCTCTGGTGTGCAGTAACTGGCATCTCCTAGAGAAGGTTTTAGAGCAGGATAACTCTTATTAATCAATAAGCATTCTTTACGGCAAAGTACAAACAAACACAGTTAAATGAGTCCAGAAGCCGTACCTGAGACCCCAATACGCCCCACAGAGGAGCCATGCATCATGTTGATGTGTACAAGCACAATGGCCTGCCCTAGCAACTCTCCCTTATTTCTGTCGCTGCATTGTGTGTGTGTGTGTGTGTGTGTGTGTGTGTGTGTGTGGTCCATAAACACCAGCCCCAGTGTTGACCGGGTGCAATCAATAAGAGATTCCTATTCGTTTTGATCCGGCAGAAATACTGCAAACCTTGCATCAAAACGTCTGTTCACCCAATGACTCTGTCAATACAAGAGCTAGCTCCTACACGACTTGTTCTTTGGTTTGTTTTCTTTGTTGTGGTGGTGAGTGCAAGGAAGAGGAAGACTTCCCAGTGTGAGAAGTGGTTCAACATCCTCTGAGTGAAGAACAACACACCATAATCACTTTCCCCAGCCTCTTCTTACCACCCACTTTGTGGTTTGTCTTGTTCGTAAGGCTCTTTCGTGGCCGAGCTCGAAAGCCCTCAACAAACGTGTGATTTCAGATTGAAATGATGATGCAGACAGAACAAAGCTAGCATTAGTGTTTATGGGGTTGAATGGAGGGCTCTGGTCTGACCATGCAGCGATTTGCGATGTTGGCTTCATTTTGAATTTAGTACAAGCATAACAGCAAAACCTTTTCACGCATGGGGGCTCACATGGCAGGTGAGGGGGGCTCACCTGTCATGTGACGGGGGCTCACCTGTCACGTGAGGGGGGCTCACCTGTCACGTGAGGGGGGCTCACCTGTCACGTGAGGGGGGCTCACCTGTCACGTGAGGGGGGCTCACCTGTCACGTGAGGGGGGCTCACCTGTCACGTGACGGGGGCTCACCTGTCACGTGAGGGGGGCTCACCTGTCACGTGAGGGGGGCTCACCTGTCACGTGAGGGGGGCTCACCTGTCACGTGAGGGGGGCTCACCTGTCACGTGAGGGGGACTCACCTGTCACGTGAGGGGGGCTCACCTGTCACGTGAGGGGGGCTCACCTGGCATGTGGACCATCCTGCAGTTGCAGTTCTCCACGATGTAGCGGGTCTCGCAGTCGATCCTGCAGGCGGTGACGCTGTACGCCGGGAAGTAGCCAGACTCCAGGGCCTTGGATTCACACTCTCCCCACGGGGGAGGCAAGTAGGTCAGCTACGTAGACGAGAGAACACACCCCCCAGGTCCCTACCGAGTAAGGAAAACTGCCCTCACTCTGTAGCGCACTGTCTCTCTCTCTCTCTCTCTCTCTCTCTCTCTCTCTCTCTCTCTCACTCTCTCTCTCACTAGCTTCCATATTCTCACCATCACCTCTAGCATTTCGTCAGGGTCTCTGCCTGTCTCTCACATGCACACATGCAACAACACACACAAACGTACATATTACGCAGACACACAGACAGACACACATCACACAAACACACACAGACACACAAACGTACATATCACACACACAGACACAGACAGACACATAGACACACAGACCCACACACAAACACACGTAGCCCCATTGAGCGTGTCACGGCTGTGTCCTTGCTATACATTTTTATGCCCGTTTCCCAGAATGCATTCAAATGTAAAGTAGCAAGTTGAAGAGTAAAAACGTGCATCATCCATCTCCACTCGCCGTCCCTGCCCTCTCTCTGGTGACCTTCTCTGGGTCCAGCAACGCTCACGCGGCTGTTCCTCAGGTCCACAAAGGAAACCACAGTCTGACAACACACAGGGACATGAAACGTTTCTCCCTAAACATGCTCTGTCTGCGGCAGCCAAAAATGCATCGGCTCATCCCAGGCTAGCGGAGACTGTGTGAACCGAAGAGACATCCGTCTTTCCCCTCCCCCACCTCCTCCCCCCACGTAATGTCCTTTGGCAGTGGGGATGATGACGACGATGATGATGATAATGACGACAACAACAATATAATAACAATAATAATTCAAACAAATCACAACAAATCACAAATGCACGACAGCCGCCACCGAATGTGGCTCTCTACTGTCCTGGCTGCAAAACACCAGGACAGCAGGAAAACATTGGGACCATCTGCTCTAGCATGCAGGTAAGAGCTGTCACACACACACACACACACACACAAACACACACTCACGCAAACACACAAAGACACACACACACGTACACACGTACACACACACACGTACACACGTACACATACGTACACACTTACACACACAAACACACACACACACACTCACGCAAACACACAAAGACACACACACACGTACACACACACTTACACACACAAACACACACACACACTCACGCAAACACACAAAGACACACACACACGTACACACACACACACACACGCATGCACACAAACATAGACACACGCACACGCAAACACACACGCACCTGTGCGCCCACACAGACACTTCCATGTCCCTCAGCAACGTGGCCCCTCCTGCCAAAAATGACAACATCCAGCCGGGTAAAAGTCTGGCCATGCCGCGCTCGTTAGTCACGGTACGGTTAGAAAACACCGTTTCTAACGCCACGCCCGTCCGCTTTGCTATCGGAGCGAAAACCGACAACTGGCAACACAGCAGTCCTCCACCTGCCCATGTAGACGGGGAAAAAAAGGCCAGCCGGCGCAGAGGCCCCTTCAGGCTTTGACGTCGCTACGTAGAAATACGTTGCCAGGGCCCCTGGTTAACGGCGGGGCCCCCGTCCTCCTCCCCCGTGACGGACGGGAGGACAGGAAAAGGCGAGCGCGTGGTTAATCCACCCGGGCTCCGACGGCTGCGCTGCCCACTTGACTTCCGACCTTATTAAAAGGGAAAGCCTCTCGGATCACGGGCGCCATTACCCTGCTGTAATCACATCATCCCAGAGAGGCTGGCCGTCAGACGTCTCCACGGCGGGATCAGTTGACCTTACCGCTGTGCATCTAATCAGGGCTAAAACGCCCCCCCCCCCCCCACCCCCCACCCTCCACAGCAATAATGAAGCATTGATCCGCCTGCTTCTCAACCCCCTAATTGGGTTTCTCGGCGGGCCTCGGGAAGGGCTCACTTTTTAAAGTGTCGGATGTGAGTTGAGGGGGAATTTTAATGAGGCCAACGAACGCTGACTGGATCCGACCGGTTGCCAGTGCTACACTGGCATACAGCACGGAGGGCCGATGTGTTACGGTTCCCAGGAGCCACTGACCACTGGACAGTCCCGTGCCAGAGTGCCATCGCCGGACTGTGGCCGTGACGGAGGTCGGGGACAGGGCGTCCCTATCTTTCGGGAAACTTTGGGAGGAATTTCTTTGAATCCCGTAGCTTTCATCACCAGTTAAACCGGGAGAAGCAATCTCCCCCTTATCTACAAAGCAGGAAGTTTCATCTGTACTTGGAGGAGAGTGCGTGTGCGTGTGCACGGGCATCACAGCTCATGCATAAGTGTTCATCAAGCCCCCCGGTGGGCCGGGTATATTCTGGCCTGTGTGTGTCTGTCCTCAGCTCACTCCCTGGAGCCGGCAGAAGTAATCTAGGCCCGGCCGAGCCCGCCTGCTTGAACATGTTCCTTCTGCCGCATGCGCATCACAGACGTCTCTAACCAATCACCACCAGCATTCCAATGTGCTCACTCTCATGTCCCATGTTCGCAAAGTGCTCCCATTCTCTCTCTCTCTCTCCCCCTCTCTCTCTCTCTCTCTCTCTCTCTCTCTCTCTCTCTCTCTCTCTCTCTCTCTCTCTCTCTCTCTCTCTCTCTCTCTCTCTCTCTCTCTCTCTCTCTCTCTCTCTCTCTCTCTCCTCCCCCCCTCCCCTCCCTCCCTCTCTCTCTCTCTCTCTCTCTCTCTCTTTGCATCCATGCCGACCCGACACCTCAGATGACCCCCCCCCACTCCTCACCCCCTGAGCCAGAGTCGTTAGCAGCATCCCGCTGAAGAGACATCCCTAAATCAGCCCTCAAAGGTTTTCCCAATGAGCAGGACAAACAGGGAACTGCGTGGATTGGGAGGGGGGGGGGGTGGCCTCTTTAAGGCAGAGGATTTGCATGCCATGCGTCACGATGTGGAGCTGAAGGAACAGGAAGAGGACTAGAGACGACCCGGAGAAAACAAGAGCAGATAAAAGCGTCTACGGGGGCTTTACACCCATCGGTACGATCAGGGATCGGCTATTCGCCCCTGGCCGCCTCTGTGTCAGCATAGCATCACAGCATGACCTCAGTGGATCGATGCGGTTATTCGGGGCCAAACAACTTTTTTCCTTTAGAAATCCCCCAGTTCTGACTGAGGTTCTGGCGATATTTCTCCTCTATGCGCCTTTCAACTATCTCCTTTTGTGCATTCGCTTTGACAGTGCCCGGTTGCCAAAGTAACGGTGACCTCATTGATATGATAAAGACACAGACCCTGCATTTATCTTGGCCGAACACTGTCCTCTTCAACAAGGGCAAACAAGCCAAATCTCAGCGGCCAGCCTGATAAAAGGATATGAATAGAGAGAGAGAGAGAGAGAGAGAGAGAGAAAGAGAGAGAGAGAGAGAGAGAGAGAGAGAGAGAGAAAAAGAGAGAGAGAGAAAAGAGAGAGCGATAAAGAGAGTGAGTGAGTGAGTGAGTGAGAGAGAGAGATAAAAGAGAGATAAAGGAGAGAGATAAAGAGAGAGAGAGATTAAAAGAGAGAGAGATAAAAGAGAGAGAGCGATAAAGAGGGTGAGTGTGAGCGAGCGAGAGAGAGAGAGAGAGAGAGAGAGAGAGAGAGAGAGAGAGAGAGAGAGAGAGAGAGAGAGAGAGAGAGAGAGAGAGAGAGAGAGAGAGAGAGAGAGAGATGAGGCAGAAAGACAGACTGACTGAGTCTGAGTCAGGCATCAGAGACGTGAGTCAGGGACAGGAGAGGAGATATTCTACAGCATCCACCTCCTCCTGGTTTGGGACTTGTAGAGGCCCGGGTGGAGGGAGCTGTCCGGTCAGGAGAGTGACCTTGTGTGTGCTACCGTCCGCACGGAAAGAGTCTGCCGTCTGAGTTCTACCGCAGGCAGCTGTCCCCATCTGGGGGACGCCGCATGGGGTTGGGAGGGGGGAGGGACGGTGTGTTGGGGGAGGAGATGGGGGAGGGGGAAGGGGGGAGGGGGACATCTCTTTGGGCGAGGTCACGGCCACATACAGAGGAGGAGGTTAGGATCTGTCACTCTGACACACACACACACACACACACATACACAAACACATACACATGAACACACACACGCAGAATAAAAACTACACAAAACCACATACACACAGAAACAAACTCAAACACACACAAACACACACACTGAAAAAACGAATACGCATACCCACACAGAAACACCCAAAAACCCACAGTAAAAACCACACACCTACACATAACTACACAC
This sequence comes from Lota lota, assembly GCA_026745465.1. NCBI lineage: Eukaryota > Metazoa > Chordata > Actinopteri > Gadiformes > Lotidae > Lota > Lota lota. Next base: position 328,287 of record JACYXH010000228.1, on the reverse strand, counting down.
ACACACACACACACACACACACACAGTTCAATTTCAAACAAAGGGACGACTGCTGGCGACGTGGACGGAGCCACGGACGAGCAGACACACGGACGAGCAGACATGGAAATGAGGTTTCCTTCTTCCTGATGAAGAGAGCCACGGGTCGTGCTCTTCATCTTCCGCCGCAGCAGAAGCCCGGACACCTACCCTCTGCTCCTGCGTGGCCACGAAGGTCTGGAAGCCCGGGGCCACGCCGAAGCCCAGCTCATGGATGAACGGGGGCTCCGCCTGGCTGTGGATCTGGACCCGCACGCCCGCCTCGAACGCTGTGTCCTCTGAGAGAGGGAGGGAGGGAGAGAGGGAGGGAGGGAGGGAGGGAGGGAGGGAGGGAGGGAGAGAGGGAGGGAGGGAGATGGGGAGACAGAGACGGAGAGACAGAGAGTAAGAGAGAGACAGACATAGAGAGTGAGAGAGAGTGAGAGAGAGAGAGGGAGAGAGGGAGAGAGGGAGCGGGAGAACCTGTCAGATCGATGGTCATGAAAATAAACTATTATACAAAAGAAAACAACACAAATCTCAACATACACAGACCCACACACACACATACACAGACGCGCACACACACATACACAGACGCACACACACATACATACAGACACACATAGACACACACACACACACACACACAAAAAGCCTCGGGATTTGAGCTTTTTTTTTCACTTCCACTAGAGGATTGGTGAAGGGAATAGGAAAGAAAGTCAGAGCTTTGTATGGTCCAACAACATTTGTTGACAGCCAGATGCTGTTTGAAGAAAGGGAGAAATTGAAATTCTGGTCGGGAAGCACCTGGGCTCAATGGATTCCCTGCGCAGATATAAAATGATGCTGCGAGTCCTGAGGACGGGGGCTAGATCCGGTCCAGATCGATGCACCGAGGCTGAGTGGGTCAGATCCCTCTCCATCTCGCAGATGGATGACCCGGGGAGCGAGAACGGTTACAACACAACTATCTTCTCACCATTTAATGCAATTTATGTTACTTTATTTCCCCCTCTCTCTCTACCTCTGAGTCTCTCTCTCCCTCTGAGTCCCTCTCTCTCTACATCTGAGTCTCTCTCTCTCTCTCCCTCTGAGTCCCTCTTTCTCCCTCTGAGTCCCTCTCTCTCTCTCTCTACCTCTGAGTCCCTCTCTCTCTCTCTACCTCTGAGTCTCTCTCTCTCCCTCTGAGTCCCTCTCTCTCTCTACCTCTGAGTCTCTCTCTCTCTCCCTCTGAGTCCCTCTCTCTCTCTCTCTACCTCTGAGTCCCTCTCTCTCTCTACCTCTGAGTCTCTCTCTCTCTACCTCTGAGTCTCTCTCTCCCCCTGAGTCCCTCTCTCTCTCTCTCTACCTCTGAGTCCCTCTCTCTCTCTACCTCTGAGTCTCTCTCTCTCTCTACCTCTGAGTCTCTCTCTCTCCATCTCTCTTTCTCCCTCCCTCTCTCTTTCTCACATCACATTTATGTATGATGCGCGACAAAGAGAATGTTTTTATGTTATGTTTTATGTTGTACTTAATGTATTTCAGGACAGGGTCAGCAAGTCACACCTCAGTTGTTTTAGTGCGTTTCTTTAGTTTGTTTATGTCCGGCTCTCTTGTGGTCCCATGGCGAGGCCTAGAATATAATTTACATAGAACATCACTTTCCAAAATCGAGAACATAACTTCCCAAAATCTTCATTTATTTTTCCGATTTAGGATTGCCGTCTGTCCTTGAGATCATGGGCCTGTTGCGTGATTCCATTTTATGGTCCAACTGTTGGACAGAAGTCCTGCATGAAAGACGTGACCATGGTGGGCACAATCAAGGGGTGTCACCGGCCCTTGGCACTGCAGAACCAGACGCATTAAGATGTGAAGCGAGGGCTGTAGTTCCTTTGATGTCTGTGAGTCTGTGATGGCGATCAGGTGGTCCGACGTTTGGGGGAACGTACTGCCTTGACGATGACCTCCCTTTGCAACACATTTCTTTGCGACACGACTTTTCCATCTACTCCTATCGTCTCGTTTGACCATAAAAACCCCATGAATGGGATGAGTTTTGCATTTGTGCTGATTTCAAATGTACTGGACGAGATTAACATTCGCCGTTCCGTCCTCCGGGTCTCTTTATCTGGAAAAGCGATTCAAGGTCTGAACTATTTCACAGCCCTTTCAGATTCCGATTTGCATTAGTTTAGCATTTAACTCTAGGTTATTCTTCACTGGAAGGAGCACTACGGCCTCTTCTAGCCCCACTTCAGGCTGACCTGAGCTTCTCCACCTTAAATAAAAACCTCCGCTCTCACGTCCAATCAGGCTTCTTTGTCTTCTGAGGCGCCGGCTCCAAGGAAAACTGGGCTTTATTTGTTTTTGTGCATGAGGATTTGGTGTGGTGTACTAAATAACCAATACAAATGATTTTGTTTGTGAATATGTTTGTATTGCATTTAGTTTGTGCTGTAGACAAGCCTAGGTGTGTGTGTGTGTGTCTGGGTTTGTCTGTGTGTGTGTGGGTGTGTGTCTGTTTATGTGTGTGTGTGTGTGTGTGTGTCTGTTCATGTGTGTGTGTGTGTGTGTGTGTGTGTGTGTGTGTGTGTGTGTGTGTGTGTGTGTATATATAGTGAGGACACAGCCAGCTACCCCCCAATTCGCCTGTTCCAGCTACAGCAGATTGTGTGGCACCAGCCCGCCAGCGATGACAACCCTTATTTGACAGCCAAGAGTGTGTGCATGTGTACAGTATGTGTATGTGTGTGTGTGTGTGTGTGTGTGTGTGTGTGTGTGTGTGTGTGTGTGTGTGTTTCATTGTCAGTACTCGGGGAAAGGAAAATGATCACGTGCTTGTCAATTCAGCCCCTCTGATCTGGGCTGATCAAGAGAAAGGAACGATAGTGTGTTTGTTGTGTGTTTGGCCAAGGCGGAATACATATTGTGTTACTGAACATTTCATCTGCTCCTCCCTCCATCATTACCATTTCTAAAGGCCCCTAAAAGCCCTTCCTGGTTACACTTCAGTTGGCCTGACGAGGGAAGCCATCCTAACCGTCCCAAAGCTATCAACTTGTATTCAATTGCTGAATAAACCTTGATTAAAATAAATGATGGTGTTGCACTCTTATCCCTCCCTGGGCATTTTAGAAACTGATTCCTCTTGTTCTTTTTGCAGGACTGTATATACGTGGAGTGGGACGTTTTGGCGCTTCTTGTGTGTCTTTGTGTATCTGTATCCGTTTATGTGGTCCAGGATGTGGCTGGTTGTGTGTGTGCATAGCAGGAGTCCCATGTATCTTTGTGAGCGTGTGCATGTGGTTCATCCAACCGGAAGAACAAAACCTATGCAAAAGACAAGTGCCCACCTTCTCTCTATAGTCTGCCCATTGGTGCTGCTAAGGCTGCCAGTTGGCCTGGTGTCTTCGTCCACACACCCAACAGAACAGACCTTTAGAGAGAACCCTCTGCTTTGTGATTCTATTGCAACGGAGGGACGCAGCAAAAGGTTATACTAGGTGCCGTTGCATGTCAGCTGGTGCAATGAGTACGACGGGAGCCCAGGAGCGCACAGGCACATTTGCACGCACGCACGCGCGCGCGCGCGCGCGCACACACACACACACACACACACACACACACACACACACACACACACACACACACACACACACACACACACACACACACACACACACACACACACACACACACACACACACACACACATACACACACACACACACACGTACACACACACGTACACATGTATGTAGACACAAAGCAGAAGTATTGAGTGACCGATCAAACACTGTGAACAGGTCCACCACCAGAGAATTTAGCATTGGCAGATCTCCAGCGGCTAATTGATCTAAGCCCTGCTCTGGCTATAACCCAGGTGTCACACACGCACCCCGAGTAGCTGCTGTCCTGCTGAGCCCACTGGGCTTTGATTTCCAATAGCAGAGAGATGGACGAGGATACCAACCAGCCCAGTTAGACGCTACGATGCAGTGTCTAAACATGGATCTCCGTCATCAGCGCGGCTGTGAATTTAGCCCCCCCCACACACACACAGGCAGGCAGGCAGGCAGACAGACAGACAGACAGACAGACAGACAGACAGACAGACAGACAGACAGACAGACAGACAGACAGACAGACAGACAGACAGACAGACAGACAGACAGACAGACAGACAGACAGACAGACAGACACTTACGCACACGCACACACTGTGCTTAAGGACTTTGAAACTGCCTTGTTGCTTTTCATATAAGATGTATTCCCAAGTAGACAACACAATATTAGCGCATAACTAAACTACTTCTCCAGGATTTGATTAAGCGAGAACCACAGATACGGGCAGTGGTACCAATATAGTTTATGGTCCGGCTCGATGTGGAAAAATACCAAAAGGCATGTATGGAGAATTGAAAATGAAATACTCCATACATCAAAAGTTAACTTCAATATTGGCACTAGAACAGAAACGACACATACAGTTGGTGAAAACAGAAATGAATAGGTCACACTGAAATGCCCTCCCTTATGGCACACATGCATAATGTTATCAACCGCGCCAAGACTGAATGACAAAAGTTGTATTATTTGAATGAAAGAACCGTTCAACTGTGAATGAGGAGGCTGTAGTGTGAAATACCAAGCAAGGAAATGACTAAAATATTACTGGATACACGTTCCGACTTTAATTCGCAATACACAATGTCCATTTTTTTCTAATGCCTTTTGAGCTTACAAGGAGGAAGATCTGGTCTGATGTGGTCTGAAACAGATTTAACACAGTGCAAAGACCCGGCCTTGTAGAGTCCTTGATCCTCAACAAACAAGCCGGTTGGAGCTCGGATCACAGTTGTTGACGTGGTGAAGCCGGTTATCCAACCCAGGGCCGTCACACCATGAAACACCCTCCTTATTCACCCAAAACCAGCTCCTTAGACAGAGACACAACACCGTGTTTCACATTTCCTCCCCTTCCTTTCTTGTTTGTAATATTTGTGTTGGTGATGCGAATATCCATTTAATGAAACACAGTAGCTATCCGGGAAAACAACAAAGGTGTTTATAGTGGTTCAAAAGGGATGGTTAAACAGTCAGTATGCTGGTCTTGAAAACGACTAGTTAGCGTTGGTTGAGAAGCATCAGGCGGTTGTGAGCTAGCTGGAATAACACGAGCGTGAGACAGCTGTGTTATAACTTGAAAATTTGTCTCAAACAGAAGAGCCCTTGGCTTGAGTTCAGTCTTCCCAGAGAGATGCTTTGAGCGTTTACTGTGTAATGGAAATCTGGAGAGTTTCCAGATGAGAGACTTTTTGTCAGATATCCAAGGTCAGTTACCCAACATGGTTCCCAGCAGTAAAGTATAGAAAGTTGCAGACCTACGTTCTGGCCTCTAGTACGCAAGACCACCACCCAGTATTCTCCGGTGACCAGACTCCGTCTGGTGGGGAAAGGTCAAACTCAGGTCGAACGCATCCTGAACACACCACGCCTCATCCTTCTTTTGTGAGACAAATCCCTCCATGGTTGGCTGAGATGCGTTGGCAGACACGACTCCTTGGTGGAAAGGCGTCCGCGGCTCCGAGGACAGAACAGAAGGACGCCCAGGTAATGGCCCCATGGTGATCTGATTGAGAACAGACCTTCACATGACCGTAAATGGCATTTAAAAAGCATCTCATAAAAAGTATCCATTTGGATTTGATAAGCCCAATGTTTCTTATTTATAGCCAAGTTCGACCGCACCACAAAACCGTTGTGGTTCCTTGTTTTTCCCAACTGCCAATCTTCGACTGCTATAAAACAACCGGGGCATTCTTGTTTTATGTAAGGGCTGATTCCCTGCACACTGGCTTTCAACTGGTCCCTTTGCATCAACCGATTAACAAAACGCCTTCAGGAAACCAGGCTCACATGGATGAAATTCAGGAACTAAAGGTAATGACATGCCAATTCATTTGCCCAAGGAAGGCTTAAACCGGTCAGAGACCAATGGAAATGCACCAGAGCCCGATCAAGTCATTGTTCTGTGTGTGTGTGTGTGTGTGTGTGTGTGTGTGTGTGTGTGTGTGTGTGTGTGTGTGTGTGTGTGTGTGTGTGTGTGTGTGTGTGTGTGTGTGGGGGGGGGGGGGGGGGGGGGGTGCATTATTTCCTTCATCACGGAGCTATCGTCACGGTATGATCAGCTCAGGTATCAACGCCCGGTATCCAGGCAACACACCCATTTTGTTACGGCTAACATGACAACCGGGAAAAGGAGACATTCTTTTGTCATCGTTTTAACTAAAGAAAACAAAAGCAGCCACCAGAAACCCTTTCCTTTTAGCGACCAACTGTGACATTAAAAATGTAATGTATAAATGTGACATTAAATATTCAACACAAATGAAGTGCATTCTGTGCTGCGCTCCCTGGAGTAGTGAGATGACTCTGCAGGGCCGGCACACATTCTCCCCCATTGGATATTAAACTAAATCAGCCCACCATCCTTTCTAGATCCAGCTAAACCATGTGTGCTGCTAGCTATCTTTTTTTTTTTTTAGCTAGTCCACAGCATCAGCCAAAGCAACAGAACATTGCATTTATCCCATACACGCACTGGGATCCAAGCGGCTCAGAGGAGATGGTTAATGATTCCCCAAAACATAAAAAATGAATTATTGAGTCTTTTTGTCGTGGCCTGTGTAGAGGGTGTAGCCCGACGACTATGATTTATTATCCTGTAGCGCGATGTTCATCTCTATTGGACAATGACTAACGGCCTACAACATTTTGAAAGCAAGCTGGGCTTCCGCAAATTATATTCGCCTTTTGTCTGCGTGTTCAAATATGCCAAATCAACACAAAGATGTATGCCGCTTCCTTCTTTTCACTCCCTGAGATAAGGTATAGATGGCACGATAACAAAGCAAGACCAAACAACTCAGGCGAAAGTAGAATGACTGTCTGCCATTAGCGGTGAGCCCAGTAGAATAGTGACAAGGGCTGGAGACAGGTAGCTGGAAGGAATGGAGATAATGGATGGGAGATAGGCAGCTGACTGTGTGTGTGTGTGTGTGTGTGTGTGTGTGTGTGTGTGTGTGTGTGTGTGTGTGTGTGTGTGTGTGTGTGTGTGTGTGTGTGTGTGTGTGTGTGTGTGTGTGTGTGTGACTCAGCAACCTCAGGCTAATTAACTCCATAAGGGGGGTGTAGCAATGTCCACTACTACACGCCACCTAGGTGACTTTTCCCACTCCACCTAGGTGACTTTCCTCGGGCTCCTCCAAACCAATGGACACAGGGTGGTGATGTTGAAAGACAGGTTTATTGCAACGGTTGAGTACAATGGTACATGCAGCTGGTGCTCCATACTGCCATGTAGGAGAGCTCTCTCTCTCGTGTGTGGTGATGGCTGGTTTAACCTGTGCACACTGATTGCTCAATGTGCAACAGGTGTGCAGCCTCACCCAGCTCCAGACTCCAATCAGTCTGACTCAGGCCAGGTGAGGCTGCTTAAACCAGCCATCATCCCCACACACTCCCACAGGAGGGAAAGGAAAAGGACACGATGGTAAGAGGACCCCTGTGCAGACACCATGGTGGTGGCTCAAGCCATGCCGGTGTAGAAAGCGTGAATACATCCTCTGCAGTATAGAGAGGCTGTACAGGGCAGCTGCTGCTCTCTGCGAACCTGTGGGGCGGGGGGGGGGCGGGGGGACCTGAGCCGAGCATGTGATCCAGGATCACAAGCTATTGACAAACAGAGAGTCAATCTGGTTCCCAATCACAGCTGGACTCACCAGGAGCCGCCCAGACACCAGGTCTTTATCATGACTTAGATGTGAGCTGGTCTCCACTGAGCTGCAGCGTTATCCCACTCAGGGTCGTGTACCTCTTTAAAACTCGCTCTGTCGGGGGGGGGGGGGGGGGGGGGAATACAAAACATAATGTTATATAATAATATAATATATCGTGAGGACAGGTGTGTTTAGGAAAAAAAACTAAAAAACAATTAGATGTGCAACCAGGAGGCTTAATAGAAGGCTGACAATAATATTTGAAAACACATTTTTATCTAACGACATTTACTTTTCAAACATAAAACCCAATAGTTTTTAATGTGTTTAAAGTCTTTTGGAAGCTTGCCTGTGACCATGTAGATGGTTTTTTAATGCACCGCACTTTTCAGAAAGCACTGATTCAAGATCCTAGTTAACAATATCACTATCACAAAGTTTGCTTCTTTGTGCTGCGAAGCTCAGCAAATGGCAAAGGCAAGAGTCGACAGACTACTGCTCAGTTTTAGGACACAAACCCAGATGGAAGAGCCAAAGTTGCTGATTGCGGCTTATACAAGTTATATGCATGACAATACAATTTGAAGCAGAGGATTATGGAAAGAGACGCACTGGGGATATAGATATTGAGATTAAAAGGGAAACGATTTTTCACCTCAAGATGCGTACTCTGACAAATGTTAAGCCTGTCTGCACAGCCGTGATAAACAAAGAGGAAGTTTCATCGATTGATTTAAAAAGTAAAATTGTAAAAAACAGATTTCTTCGGTCAAGGAGGGTTGAAAAAACGAATTCCACAATGCTTTTAAGGAGAGACCTTCACAGCCTGTTGAGTCCATAAGTGCAACACAGCGTAAATAAATAACGGTCATTAGTGCCTTCCAAAACATCTAAAAGGTTACTGACTGCCGACTGGGCCTTTGATGGGGAAATAACAGCTATATCCCCTCTTGAATGAATGGTGTCTGGTGAGGACCACAACTATGTATACCTGAATGCAGCCTCTTGCATTCAGAGGTTGTATCTGTTTCAGCTACTCGTCCTGGCCCACTTACAGTGGTAGCAGATACTCCTTTCATGTTGAATGTTTGGTTTGCCATTACAAAGCGTGTGCTAAATTAGTCATTTCGATTATTACAACTTTGAATGTGTTTTCCCCCTTGGTGTGGTACGCTCCGATTAATTCCTTTGGCTGTTTTAACAGTCAAGATCATGATTCAATCATTGTCAGTGTAGAGATGCGGGAATGGGAATAGCTTTGAGTTTATAATTTAGTGGGAGGGGCAGCGGCTGGATTTTTGCATGTTGAACGGGGACAGCAGAAGACTTCATTCACTTTCAGGGGCCCCACCTGTTGGCAGGTTCTAGTGTTTAGGAGGTCTCAGGCCCTACCTGGCAGGGACTAGTGTAGTATGGAGGTGGTCTCAGGCCCTACCTGGCAGGGACTAGTGTAGTATGGAGGTGGTCTCAGGCCCTACCTGGCAGGGACTAGTATGGAGGTGGTCTCAGGCCCTACCTGGCAGGGACTAGTGTAGTATGGAGGTGGTCTCAGGCCCTACCTGGCAGGGACTAGTGTAGTATGGAGGTGGTCTCAGGCCCTACCTGGCAGGGACTAGTGTAGTATGGAGGTGGTCTCAGGCCCTACCTGGCAGGGACTAGTGTAGTATGGAAGTGGTCTCAGGCCCTACCTGTGTCCCCCCACACCGGCAGGTACTCGTCCTGCTGAATGTCCAGCATGATCTCCAGGCCGTTCCCTGTCCCTCCCTTCATGGTGGTGCGAAGGCTCTTTCCCTCCTCCACGGCATTGAACATGTAGCACTTCCCATACCTGGTGAACACCTGCCAGAGAGAGAGGGGGAGAGAGCCAGAGGGAGGGAGAGAGGGGGGAGAGAGAGAGAGACAGAGAGAGAGGGAGAGAAAGAGAGGGGGAAAGAGAGAGATAGGGGGAGAGAGAGGGAGAGAGGGGGAAAGAGAGAAAGAGAGAGAAAGAGAGGGAGATTTAGAGAGAGAGGGGGAAAGAGGGAGAGAGAGAGATAGAGGGGGAGAGGGGAGAGAGGGAGAGAGAGGGGGAGAGAGCCAGAGGGAGGGAGAGAGGGGGAGAGAGAGAGAGACAGAGATAGAGAGTGGGAGAGAGGGAGAGGGGGGAGAGAGAGATAGAGGGGGAGAGGGGAGAGAGAGAGTGGGTGAGAGAGACAGAGAGAGGGGGGGGAAGAGAGAGAGAGGGTAATCATTTAATGAAACATGCTTGTGTAACAACAGACGACGCACACTTTGCAGCCAAACAAACTCTTTGAGGTGAAGACGGCCATTCACCCAAAGAATCATCTGGGACCGCTGACAGCACAAAGGCGTCCTCCTGTTCCAATGTCATATTTTGCTTGGAAACAGAGAGAAGCCGTATTGACGGATCAAGTGAAGGCCACTTGGCGCACCGCGTGAACACAACAACAGGCACAGCCGACGCAACCTTTGGAAAATAATAAATGAACTGACATAGCAGAAGAAGCACACCAAACGGTATACTTTCCTTGCTTGCTGCATGGCCCTGTTAGATAGAAGCATTTTACTTGAGGGACCAAAGAAATAGAGAGTGAGGGCATAAAAACCCTCGCAATTTCCCACGTAATCACTTAAAAGCTGTGTAAGACCTGTCATTGCTTGTGAAGGATTCTGAAGAAAGAAGTTTAGAAACCCATTTACTTCTTTCAGTTTTTCTTCACGCAACGCAATAGAAAAAATTATTGAGAGCTATGTGGGTTCATTTGATGTGTGTGTGTGTGTGTGAGAGTGTGTGTGTGTGTGTGTGTCCGGGTGGAGTCGACTTCTTGTTTCAGTAATGGCTTTCGGCTTTCCCTCTTAATTTCACCTGCTCAAAAACAAGCCACCAAATTATTTTAAACCCCGTTATGAATAATAGATTCTTTTAAAATTGCTGAACGCAGCTTATTTCGGTACAAGTATACACCGATGTCTGTGAGTCTGTGTGTGTGCGTGAGAGAGAGCAAGAGAGAGCGAGCGAGGGGAGAGAGAAAGAGAGAGAGAGAGAGAGAGAGAGAGAGAGAGAGAGAGAGAGAGAGAGAGAGAAAGAGTTTGTGTGTTTATGCTTGTGTGGAACAACATGAAAACCTGCAAATGAAAGGCTAGTTGTGTGGCCTCCCGTGCATATTAATCCCCCTCACCACTTTCATCAATGTCTGATGGGCTGAGAGGAAGTGATTGATGCAATCCTTGTTAATAAAAAGATACTGCTCGTTGGAATCAATGCACAGGCGAAATAAAAGCTGTCAAAATCGCAAGCTCACAGGTGCCTGATTGATTTACCAATTTGTGTACCAAGACTTGCCGAGTCCTTTACTGCTGTGCTATATGCTACATTGCAAATTCTCCTCCCATGCCCTGGTGCGCATTGATGCTGGCCCTCTCATGGCTATTCGGCTGGGGTGATTGATAACCAGGCTGTGACCACCGTCACATTTGGAGATTTTGGGCGGTAGGAACCGAAGCAGCACATTGTAAAGTCACCGTGTGCGGTATGCCTGCCGAGGGCAGATACGTTTTGACAGATGCAGATATGAATCTGTGTTCCATAAATGACCAGCATTAAATTGCCAGAGCTCTGCAAAACACAGTGTGACATTAAAATTCATTTGGGTGTCGGGTTAAACTCGGGTTTGTTTACAGATACCAGGTTTGTGTTTTTTTTTTTTTTTTTATGATTCGGTAGGACAACCCACACAGTGGAAGAGGCAGACACCTGTAAACATTTTAATGAAATGAAACTCAGGGCGCTGCCAGGGATGGTTTGGAATGCGACAGCCCAGGTGCATTTGTCCCAACGGAGAGAGCTTGCAGACACACAGCACAGCAATCACTCACAGCAATATCATAGACACATTCTATCTCTCTGCTTCTGTGTGCTGCCTTGCCTTCACCGAACAAGAGTTCTCCGCAAACACAGGTGTGTTGCCGATAAACCCTCGCTTATGGGCATAGCAGAGTGCACTTGAACGATATAAGTGCATTTTTGCATACTGCATGTGTCTGCCCCAAATAGTAAACTTAGTGTTTCCATTGTTAGGACGTCACATCATGAGGTTGCCTGTATGTCTCTCTCTCTCTCTCTCTCTCTCTCTCTGTATGTCCATTTCGTCAAGGTCCAGTATGCAGAATTTAGTAGCATCTAGCGATGAGGTTGCAGATTGCAACAAACTGAACACCCCCCCCCCACCACCACCACCACCACCCTCACCCCTCCCTTACCAACGAATATTGTGTTCGGTGCCTGTACGTACTTCCAAAATGATGTCATCGTCTATGACAGCATTGAGTAGCCAAGTGCCAAGTGATGAGGTTACTTGATAGATTTATAAGTTGTATAAATAGTCTGCATTTTAAGTTATCGAACAGGGAAACCACCTCAAAAACGATTGTCTTCAAAACATGGATGTATTAAAGAATGCACACCCACTTAAAATAATCCCCCTCATCCGCAAACTGCCATTCGCTAAGCTATTTTACAGTTGGATTAAAAAGTGTGTGAAACTATTATCTTTGAATCCTCTAAATACATATGATATGTTGGTGAAAGGATGGAGCATAAGCTTGGGTTAAACTACTCAGACATTTATAGTCTAAGGCCAGAATGTGTTCGGTTGTGTGGAGCTCCGTCCAGACAGTAGCTGATTTTGATGTCCACATCCAAGAGAGGGTTAAGCTTACTTAACTAAGAAAATCATAGTATAAATCCATGGTGTGTGTGTGTGTGTGTGTGTTTGTGTGTGTTTGGGTATGTGTGTGGATGTATGGAGTATCAAAAATGGGTCGTAGCCACGGGGGTACAACACCACTCCTCCTTCCAAGAACTCGTAGCCCAGAAATCTCATGGGCTACTGTAGAAACCTAGCGTTGCAACATGGCGAGCTCCGTGGAAGAGGACCCGCTCCCAATGTAGATATTTATCTTTCTAAGGTAATGCAAATACGATTCTTATTTTAATGGTAACCAATTACCATTACCACACTCGTTAAAACATACGTTACCTTTCCATTTCTGCCACGTCTGTTTTGCTAGATGCCACTAAATTCTACACACTGCACCTTTAACGGTATCAACAAAACAGTGACGGTAAGATCCAGTACATGACATTGAGGCATCACATCATAAATAACTGGCCATTATTTGTGTATCTACAATGAGGCAGGCACATCCAAATGGCACACACCATATGTGATGTTGCAGAGACATAATGTGTAACATAATGTCCGATTTTTCGATGATCTCTGTGGCAAGCTTAATTCAAATGGCTGTCAGCCGCCTTTACAGATATCCGATTTCATTCAACCCTCAGGCCTGAACTGAGTAGATAGATAACCCGCAGGCATTCAGTGTTCAACCCCGTCTGTGGACATAAAAAATAGGTAAATAATTGGTGTGTTTCTTAGTTGCTAACTTGCATATCTATCTGCTGTAGTCCTCTGCATGCCCCCTTCTTGCTCGCTGTGTCTCCCTTCAGAAAAGCCTCTTCTTTGTGGAACTACGTAGTACAGGACGCTGCCGAGGTCTGTGTTCCTTTTTTGTCAGGTGTAACAATGTCTGGCATTCGGCCATGGTCAATCGTCCCATCGGACATTACACACAATAACCCCCTTTCAGTGATCAAGTGCTAACCAACGCATCACAACCCTGGAACTGAAATGTGTACCCTTTCACATCCCGTTCCACCCCCCCCCCCCCCCCCCCCCCCCCCCCCCCCCCCCCCCCCCCCCCCCCCCCCCCCCCCCCCCCCCCCCCCCCCCCCCCCCCCCTCACCGCCACCCCTATTATATCCCCTCTCTCCCATGTCCTCAAGCTAGGATGGGCTCTGTCAGACAGCTGAAAGTAATGACTTCCCAAAACATGTCCACAAGGTATAAAACGCCACGCAAATGCTTTCTGTGCCAGACGGAAGAATAAGTGCAAACCCTCTCTTTTTTGACAAGAGAGCTTTCACAATGCAGCAGGCAGGACATCTGTGTAACTCTGGTCTGTATATTCCTCCGTTTGTTCCTTCCTAAAGTGTTTGTCAATAATGGAGCGGAGCTGCTTGTGATATGGCAAGAGGAGCTGAATTTGAATGAGGGTGTCTAACGCGATACCGGCACCACAAATTCACCATGTCGGTTAGTTCACCCACAGACCCTCCTCGCTGTAAATGGAACTGCCGGTTAACACCAGTTGTGTTTGTGGGAAGGATATCTGTGGCATGTCAGCAGGGGGAATTAAAGCTTTTCCGTTTTATGTTGTTGTTTTGTTCTGCCAGTGGGCTGGGGACGCACTTCGTTTTTAGTCCAGCATGCACCTGGCTCTGTTAGGAACAACTACAATGGTCTTGTAAAAAAAAATCGCTGATTGCTTATGTTCAGTCACGATGAAAACCTTTAAATATGATGTGCAATATTGCAGTAACTGATATAAAATATGCATCCAGTAAACCAAAAACAAATGGTTATAGCTGGGGTAATGACCCCATTTAAGGTTTTAACTTTGCTAAATGATGAAGTTGAGGAAAAGACTCGCTGCGAAAACTCATTCTGCGCAGCCACAGTCGTTCTAGTTGTAATGGACCCCAGAGACCGGGATGGAGAGCCAGAGGTAAATAAATAATGACACAGTCACGACCAAGAGCAAAACGTATCATTATAAAAGTGTTATGGATGCCATCGCCGTCGTTAAAACCCTAAATCCTGAAACATTCCACCACGTATTAATACCAGCACAGCTTGAAATCGTCTTCTTACCCCTACGTCAGAAGGGAACATCACAAGTGGCGCTGAAAGACGCGGCGCACCTCACGGGGGGTTTGTCATTTGTACGCGCCACTAAGACCGCACACGTCAGCTCTCATGACAAGAGGGAGCTAACATGCAACGCTATCTGCCAAATGCATCCTCTAGACGCTATGGGGTTCGAATGTCAGAGGTGTCAGAATCTTTGTTGCTCAACACCTCGAAAGGATACCTCATCTCGACCCGAGGCTAGTGAGAAGACCAGAGGGCTGCCAATTAAAAAACGACACCTTTCGCTCTCTTTCAACTGACTATACAACTAATTGTGTCCGCTGTAATTTCCAGGGAGACAGAGAGTGGTTGAGCCATGATTTTGTGCCTGTACACAGCAAAGAGCGCACACAGAGAGGAGGTCGCGACCTCGAAGGCGCAATCATTAGCGAGGCTTCTCGCCATGGCCAAAGGTCACTCAACAGAGCCGGACGGTTGCAAATCAAAGGTGGAGCGAGGCGCCGCTGGCCACTGCAAAGGCTAAAGTGTAACTGAATGTGTGCGCACAATTGAATAAAGAAATCCATACTAATCCCTGTGTTCTATAATGGTCACATCCCTGGCTGTCTTTTGTTTCCCTCGAGAGGAATCGCTGAGGTCTTAACTTTGTGACTTCAACGGAGCCCCACCATTTTGAATTTATCTCACTCGCTTTCCTCCCGACTTGATCCTATTCGGTTATCTTTGCTCCTGCGAGTGGCATGCCTTCGATCCCCTGCCGACAAACAGATTATCATTTTTATTTTGGTCCCCGTCCAGTTGTTTATCTCTCCCTGTCAGTGTGTCGTCTCTCCATTCAGTCCAAGCCATGGAAAGTCCCTCAAGTACCAAGTGTATCTCTTAAGGCCCACTCCTTTTTTCCTAACGCTGTTGCCATGGTAACGGCGGAGACAGTAAATGTCCAGTCCAAGAGGGCAAGTCATGCACAGTGCTTTGACCTCATCAGGCACCATTAATATTTTTGATGCATCAAAAATACCCTGGTTGACATAGAACCCCATGCCAGTCTAAACCGAATAAATTGTCCATTATTTCAACTCCGTCATGAATGAATGAATCCGATAACACATGAACGGCCTTATGCACAGGCAATTTTCTAGCCTGAAAATTGCTATTCCATCCATATTGAATCTATTGTACTCCTCCTATTAATTTACTACAGAATGCAGCTGACTGTGCTATCACCATTGTTCATATTTCATATTTATGTAACAAGCCCATCCAGAGTCTGCAGTGGCAAAGTGAATTGCTTTATCCTACTGTCCTCATTATCACCATGTAATACAAACAGCGGTGGTGAGGAAGAAGAGGAAAGGTCTTGCCGTGTTTTTGCTTCAACCAGTGCACTGAGCCAGATAACTTTACACATTAGTTGGGCGCTCTGGGGATTGCGCTAATGGCCGGATCCAGACTGTTGACACAAAACACTGGTGTGGAGTTATTTGATGTTCTGGACCGGGAATTTCAACCTCTGATTAGGATTGTGCTCTCATTGAACTGATATAATGATGGCGACAGGACAGGCTGGAGACCCTGGGGATAAAACCACTGAAGAGTGGAAAAGACATTTTGGATGCGGTGGAGCTTACCAGTTCTTATTACTTCTTTGGCAGTGAGGAAAGCTCAAAGCTTATATTAAGTCCGCAGAAGCCATCCTATGAGCTGTGGTGTTATTGTTTTAACTTACCGGGAAACAGCTTTTATTTTGATGTCATTTAACAAACATTTAATGTTAAAATAAGACAAGGAAGGCAGGAAAAAGACAATAATAGAGACAAGAGAGAGGGAGAGAGGGATAGCAGGAACGAGAGAGGGAGATCTTATTTTCTGTGTTTACCTAGAGTCAGCAAGAGGAACACATTTTTGTTAACATAACAATTGCAAGGGGTGCATTTTCCTCGCTCAGAGAGGGCAGCAGGTGAAGAGCTTAGACTTTTAGAACAAATAGTGATCAGGCAGATATTAAGAGGGGAGGAACGAACAGGAACTGGTACACACACACACACACAGCATGCTCATTTGCCCCTAAACCCCACCTAACTGTGCAGAACCTCTCTTAACTTGTGTGGGGGGGGGGGGGGGGGGGGGGGGGGGGGGGGGGCTGTGCAGCTATAACCTTGACCCTATTTCGCACACAGTTAGCATTTGAATGGAGTGCCTACGTGTGCCTCATAAAACTGGCAACTGAATACATTGGAACCTGCGGTTCGTAAATCTTAAATAACCAACCGGTTGAACCGGTAGACAGATTTGATTATTATTACATATAACTGGCCTGGTGAAAAAAGTGAAATTGCTTGAAATAAAACCTTAAAAGTGCAGTGCTTATGTCAGTGAGTCAGTGAGTGAGTGAGTGAGTGAGTGAGTGAGTGAGTGAGTGAGTGAGTGAGTGAGTGAGTGAGTGAGTGAGTGAGTGAGTGAGAGAGAGAGAGAGAGAGAGAGAGAGAGAGAGAGAGAGAGAGAGAGAGAGAGAGAGAGAGAGAGAGAGAGAGAGAGAGAGAGAGAGAGAGAGAGAGAGAGAGGAGTATTAGGAGGCAAGCAGAGCTAGGAAAGTAAAAGAGAGATTTAAGAATCATGAAGCAGTGCAGAGGAAAAGCCCTCCTGCAGGGACAGGTAAATGAAAGCGTGGCGAGTAAAATGGGCCCATTGGTTATCTTTGTGTGTGTGTGTGTCTCTGTGTGTGTCTGCGTGTGCGTGTGTGTGTCTCTCTGTGTGTGTCTGCGTCCGCATGCGTGTGTGTGCGTGTCTCTGTGTGTGTCTGCGTGTGCGTGTGTGTGTGTGTGTTGAGCAGCCCTGCTACAGTGTAATAGGAGTCACTGTCGGGGAAGTCATGGAGACAGAGCTTCTTTCACCTGAGCCAGGATTTCTTCACCGATTAACATAATGCTGGTGGACGCTCATTGTTATGTGCAGCCAGGCCTGCAGCTCTCATCTCCCATCACCGCTGTATATATACACCGCCGAGATTACCCCTCCAATCACATCTAATCCTCCTCACCCTTTGTCCTCTCAAGATCCAATGTTAATAATAATGATGTAAACACAATGTGTGGGGCCGACCCTGGCTTTTTCAGGAACAAAAGTTTGTTAGACTTTCAAACATGTGTTGTGGAGGTTTGGTGCGGGGGGGTCTACTGATCTGTGTTGTACTCGCTATGCATCTTGTGTTACACGCCATCTTAACGATGCCAATCTCTTGGTTGGAAAAATAGAAACGAGGCTGTAACAGAGCACTCTTCACTGCTGCAATCCAACATTATACACAGAGAAAAGACTTACAATCTAGAAGGATAAATGGCTGGTAATGGACACAGAAAATACTATGTTCATCATGTGAAATTGACGCATCGTGTATTTATTGGAAAAGGTTGCTTTGTACTGGTCGTCATCATAAATACTACACATCTCACGCTGAGATCTCAATGAGGATTGATTGAATTGAATGTGCCAATAACGTTTTTTTTAATCTGCTGTGGGCGAATGAAAAGGGTTGAAGTTAAAACCCTGTCACAAAAGCCGCAAAAGTATGGTTTTGCAAGAAACAGGGCACATTATTTTGGATGTAAAATGGAGACAAGACAGCTCTGCCTACTGCGCTGTTAAAGTGAGATATGGAGCAGACTTCAGCAACAACTTCAAAACGGTGAAGAGTCTTTCTAACTTGTGAATGGTGCATCGGTGAAATTAATACTTTGAGGCACAGTCTATGAATTGGGTGATGCTGCCATGGAAATGTAAAGTCCCTTGATGAGGTGGGGGTCTAAAGGGCCAAGTGGACCCCCCCCCCCCCCCCCCCCCCCCCCCCCCCCCCCCCCCCCCCCCCCCCCCCCCCCCCCCCCCCCCCCACCCTTCAGCTCCTGGAGTACTGCAGTGTAATCCATCATGGTGCACTGGGGCTGTCTGTTGATCAGTATGATAAGGCCACCCAGACAGACGCGGAGGTGCGAGCCAAGCCAAGCTTGAAATCCTCACCTCGACTGTTGTTCGTCAGACAAAACAAAGGGGAAATGTGGTCACCTGCATGGAAAGCATCATCAGCATTTCATCTCCTGACCTTTAACTTCTATTAAAATCCCCCATTCCGTCGTTTTATCTAGACCTTCTGAAGCAAGGTGGCAGTGCCAGAATATCAGATCAGTTTGGGTCTCAACCATACTAATTCTGATGGACACTGATGGAAACTCTTTATCTCTCAGCATGCTACAGAGCACAAGGCCAGGAGCGGGTCTTTTTCTTCTGTGTTTCCTACGCCGGTCCTTGTCAGTGCAGCCAGTGTGTGTGTGTGTGAGTATGTGTGTGTGTGTGTTAGACGTCTAGATAAAGCTCTGGGGACCACCACCTACTCTAAGGCTCATTAATCACACCACAGTCCTCTCATTCATTACTCCCAAACCTGTGGCCCTCACTGGTGGCTCGGCACCGCCCTACCTGTCTGCCTGGCCGGGGCTCGGACATGGCCCATGTAACGGGCTGACTGATGGGCCGCGGGCTGGAGGTACTCTGTCAGCCACTGATCGCTTACAAAGGCGGCCCACTAATCCGAATGGATGAAATGTCAAGCCCACCGCACATGACAACGAGGCAAACGACGCAGCAATGGCCATGATTGCGGTGGTAAGGATTTTGTTTGTGTGGTTGTAAGGCGGTTCTTTTGAGCTAACGTGGACACAGAAAGTGGTGAAATCCTCAATTCCTCATTTTGCTCAAGGATAATGCCTATATTTTCCCCAGAAGAAGCCGAGAGTTTGAAACAGTTAACCACCTGCAAGATGACCTGCTTTACCGCTGCTTTAACCACCAATTGATCATTTTGGGGAATTTTTTAAAAGAAACATGTTGCTTGATTCCTGGAGCAATCGACTAGCCACTGAGCTTTAGATGTGTTGATAAAGCACGAGGAAAAAAAAGCGTGCATTGCTCTATTTAAAAGGGCTCTTGCACTCCTGGCCACTCCGGCCTTTCATCTCTACGCCGGATTTATCCAAGGTGCATATATCAAAGCAGGCAACATGCTGAAGCTTCCTGAAATACTGATCAATGGCAGACTACTTAACCGTTAATATTCAATGAGAGTGCGTAGGGGTTTCCAAAGGAAGTCAAAGCAAGGGGGGAGTGAAAGAGCGCATGAGCACAATTCACATTTTAAACAGCAGCCGCCAGTAAATGTGAGCAGAAACGCAGCGCTAACTCATAAGCCCAAGACGTTGCAGAGGTAGATAAACCTACACGAGCAATCAATACTGCTGCCCGCTGAAGTACTACCAGCGCTCGCAGCCATGAATAGGTGGAAAGGTTGTTTTTAGCGTGTTTAATCACAGCGTGTTTAATCACGAAAAAAGGAATCCGACATTGCCAGTGTCGGCTAATCTGATGTCGTAGGAAGACCGGTACCTGCCAGAAAGTGGACCTGAGGCTGTTTAATTGTTTTTGATTGCTTGATTGTTTTTCTGTGGGAAGGTGAACATGTCGAGTCATAGTGATTGGAAAGACATCCCCTAGGCGGTCGCGTCTCAGAATAGCTCTCCCTAACACGCTCACCGACGGTACCATACGTGGCACCACACGCAACTAACAAACACACTCTAAAATGAGAAGGGAACATCTGTTCCTGCTTTGTGAAACACAAAGGGTCACTGAAGTCCAACGTATATATATGCTATCATGTACGATTCATTATTTACTAAAGCGACTGAATGTAGGTGTGAATGTATGTTTGTATGTACAGTATGTACATATGTATGCATTTGGGTTGGATACAAGTAAAAAAGATATTGTTTGTGTGAAAAAAAGATGACAATTGATTTGTTTTTAGCAGGGTGGAATCAAGTAGAACTATGAGAAACCAGAGAACCCAGATTCTACGTTTACAGGACAGTCAGGTTGCTCATTAAAGATGCTGAAGATGTTCCAAGTCTCAATATGTCAGCATATGTTTGTTACTGACACTGTCTCGTTAGAGACAACAGAAAAACAAACAAAACGATAACTCAATACCAGAAACGGATGTTTCTGCCAGAGACTTCATTCCTTGCAAGTCCATCCATCAAGTCACCAACCAAGTAACATGCCTTGAATTAGCAGCTTCCCTTACAGTTACTATAGCAACTCCACTTTGCCGCCGCTGAGATGGACCTTTACATAGCTGTAGCCACAGAATGTAGCCTCACCGTTCCACCCTACCAAGTGTACCTCTATTTATCCCCAATAGGAAATGTTATTGTTATTACCATCAGACTTCTACAGATTAACCTCACTTTAATCTAATACAATATTTATCATTGATCTTTATCGTGTCTGTGTGTATTTTATTGACCAAGTCACTACTTACAACATTGCCGATTTTCTTTATTACTCTCTAGTCTAGTGCACTAGCTCTGGTAGTCAGTAACCAACAGTGAATCAAACTCTGAGTAACCATGATCTCATTCAGCCATCTTGGACTGGGAGGTCAGGCTTTTAGACCCCAGCACACATCCCAGGAGAATTTAGCGGTGCACTGTGCGGTTCTTTGTAGTGAAAGTCCTGACACAGACCGAGGACGCAAGACTCGATTTAGAAGACCTAGATTTGACAAGGGGAGGGGAGCCATTTTCAAATTGCAACGGCTTAAATTATTGAGATCTGGCCTTTTTCTTTGTCACAGATTTATGCCCTTGTCTTCCATTTCATGAGGGAATCGACCATCCGTCATCTGAAAAGCACCGGCAGTACAGTAAATCTTGTCGCTGCTCGTCAGTAACTGTGAGCCCCTAAGGAGCCTGCAGAGCACACGATGAGCGAACAACAATGCTGGGATTCAGAATAACCAATCGAACAGTGAGATATAGCTTCAAACTACTGCAACTACAAACGGGATAGAGCAGCAGTGGGCACCTACTATGCAGTGACCCAGTTTCTGTGTGTAGAATAAAACCGATAGAAAGGGTGGAAAGTGCACTGATTAAGGAGCCAGCTATTAAGTCCAGAGAATTGTGTGTGTGTGTGTGTGTCTGACTGAGAGACAGAGAAAGAAAGAATTAAAGTGACAAGATAATCACACAGGTGGAAACCTGACCTCACGTGTTTGAACTTTGCATTCTTCACATTTGGGATTTATCTACAGCCATTTGATCTTCAAAAAAGATCAAATAGCTGCCAGAGAGAGAGAGAGAGAGAGAGAGAGAGAGAGAGAGAGAGAGAGAGAGAGAGAGAGAGAGAGAGAGAGAGAGAGAGAGAGAGAGAGAGAGAGAGGAGTACCAGGAATAACGAGCTTGAAATACACGATGAAATGATGAGAAAAAGTGGTATATACTATATTCTTTATTTTTTTTGAATCAATATCATGGTCTGCTGGGAGGAAAGCATGTTAAATCTCGTCTGGAGCCAGTCCTCTGTGCTCTTGGACACGTTTTCCAGTAGTAAATAAAGGGACGATAAAAGGGCCAGCCTGATCCCAGACCAGCGAGGAGGGATATAGCGGGATAGAGGTGTGTTTGTGAAACAGATCGTGGTCTCAGTTTACATCTAACAGGTCACTGCTGGGAAGCAGCAGGGACCTCGCCATACTATTCAAACAAAGATATTACGATTTCTTTGACCGGTTTTATATTTTGTGTGGTTTACTGCAGCGGTTTGGGTTCCACAGGTCAATGAATGTGGCCGAACATAGTTGATGCATATGATCTTAAGCCACGATCACCTCCTGTGTCACGCCTTAGAGTCAACGGAGCTACATTTTTTAAGTTTCGATATCAATCTCAAGCTCCAAGAAATGTTCCTGGAAGGGATTGTCTGCTAAAAACATAATTTTCCACATCAAGAAATGTGTATTTTGTTGAAAAAATGTCATGGGTACAAGAGTGGGTACATGTGTGACGCCAGTCCACATTAGTGGACTGGCGTGGAGCAACAAGCAACGGGAGTGACACTGATGACTGTGATTTCATATGTATGGGTACTAGCCTACTATAATCTGTTTCAGTCTGTTTCATTTTCTGTACATACACAGTGGTACCCATTAAATATTTCTCGATGTGGAGAATTAAATTAAAATTGGAAAAAAACCCTGCCAGGAACAATTGTTGAAGTTTGTGGCTTACATTTTGTTCACCTTTTTGAGTCTATTGTATGTATTGCGGTAGCAAATAATCCTTATTCTCACATAGATCAATATTTTCCCCCATCCCTAGTTATTGCCTAACAAAAGTTGGAAGCTCCACTGAATCTCACCAATTCACCGTTCCTGGGAGAAGTAGAAGTAGATTAAGATGGGGGCCTATAAAGAGTGAAAGTTACAAACTGACTGCGAGTGAGTGGGTGGCTGAGTAAATTCCCATTGTTAAAAGTTGTACGAGAATGAGTAGTTAGGTGAGTAGTATATGGTGGGATATGCAATCTTGCAGCGTTTTATTTCTTAAAGCTGCAGAGAAGAATCCCACCTTGACCCCTCTACATGTAGATAGGGGTTGCTAAGCCATATTCTCTTTGTCTTTGGCTAATATATACACAATATTGGAAATATTAGGATAGTCCAACCTAGATGGGGTTAGTATTACTATGGTAAGCAGGAGTAGCTCCCCCTGGATTGGTATTGTTCTACCATTGTAAAACCAATCCACCTATTGTTTTGGGATTTCAGTAGCAGACAACATGAACATCAACATGTTTTCATATTGCCTGCTACTTGATATGCAGTTCATCCACTATTCTGTCCTTAAACTCAGTTCGGTCACTGCTTTGCCATTTACTTTAGCCAAAAAGTTAACTGGTGAAAATATCAGCATCGATTCTCGTCGGACTCATTTGGAGAAATCAGTTGGCCCTGTACCCGGCCGAGTTCCAATAAACGCCAAGATGCTAAGCAAAGCAAACTTGGTTTTCTAATGGTCCGCTCCACACCTTTGTTTGCAACGTTCTTTAGAATCAATAGGTTTTTCACAACCTTCCCAATGATTTATGTTTTTTCGAGTAGAACAAAAAACGTGTGTGTGTGTGTGCCCATGCCTGTTACATATCCATACCCAGCATGCACTATGTTGAGCTTGTTAAAAATTGAAGATTAACGCTGTTAATTACAATAATAATAAACTGACAGTTACACATTACATCATTTAGAGACACATCAAGATCAATTAGTGCTTCATTTAGATATCTTAATATAAATTTGTGCACACACTCTATATTGTTATATTTTCATATTCGAATGAGCCACTTAACAGCGACTGTGGTGACACTGTGACAGCACATTTATAAGTTCTCGTAAAAAGAGTAGACACTTGCACAACCATGTGCAGTGTACAAAAATGTCACCTTAAATTATATAAAATGACTTAAATCAATTATTTATTGAAATTGCAAGCCATCCAACCTAAATCCTAGGCTGAGTCCTGTTTTCATCTTCATAAAGCCACAGAAACAAAACAGCACAGCCAGCCCTTTAGACGGCACGCTGCTTTGTTCAAAAAGCTCTAAATCTTTAATATCACACTCCTGGAGATGAAATATTCAACTTGGACACCAGATGTGCCAACAGGAAACAGAACAGCGAATGGAGGGTGACACTTCTCTGTGGTCTTGCTTGAAGAGGCGGTGCCATCTGTTGGGTAAGCCCGCTTAGCTAATCAAGTCTTATGCAAAATGCATCTGCACAAGTCACTCCCAGCCCTCCAAACACACGGGGACAC
Organism: Lota lota; assembly: GCA_026745465.1. Classification (NCBI taxonomy): domain Eukaryota; kingdom Metazoa; phylum Chordata; class Actinopteri; order Gadiformes; family Lotidae; genus Lota; species Lota lota. Next base: position 304,026 of record JACYXH010000228.1, on the reverse strand, counting down.
TTCAATATTCGTATGAGATCCGAGAGGGAATATTACAAGAACAATTATAACTCCTGCGTTGGGTACTCATGCTACCCAACTGTGTACTTGGAGGGGGGCTGAATGAATGTAGTCTCCAACTATTTCCTTCTCTCTAAGGTGAGGCTGCATTTGTTGAGAGAGAGAGAGACCAGGTTAATACCAGGGGGAAGTCTGGTATTAACCTGGTGAATCCCGGTTGATTCAGGGACGAAGCTTTGACAATGTTTTAGAAAGAGTACATGAGGCCACCATGGGCTAGAACGATGGAAAGTAGAAGAACAGGAATGCAATAAAGAAATACATTTAATGTATTAAGGTATGCTGGTTTTATTCATACATGGTGACATATGCATGGGAAATATAACATTGTGTGTGTAGTATATCATATTTTTTGCAGAAATATTCACTTACATATGCGTTACTGAATGACTTGCAAATGGTTGCCTGACCATTCACTTGATTAATGCGGATCTGGTTTCATGGGTGAATTAGTCGCAAATTAAGGGCAATTGAGTGTTAATAAGGGCTGTTAAGTTTCATGCAAGTCTGTATTCTGCCTGGCTTCCTCTGGAATCAGCCTGAGATCTGCCCACTGGCGTGACATATGTGTTGGGAAATAAAACATTACCATTATATATTCTGTGGACCAATCTGTGCAACACATGTAACGACCAATTATTACTTGAAATTAGGGCTGGAAGATATGGCCAAATGTTATATCACTATGTTTTTTTATATTGATCGATATCGATAATTATCACGATATATATATAATACTAATAATAACGCTCAATTTATGTATTCTCCTTAGGACAGAACCCTAAAGAAACCAGAAAGTTAATCATGGTTTATAATATACAATCATTTTTTATGAGAACGAATATGTGAAAAACAGAACCAACCTGGCTTTACGTTAAATACTGAATAAATAGAATATATATAAATAATGTAAACAACTGCTGTGATTCCCATCACATCAAATGCCTTGTTTCAAACATCTCTCAAACATTTTAGAGGTAGTATCCTGACCATTGATTAAATGAAATAATAAATATGTAAACAACTGCTAGAGAGAGAGAGTAGAGCTGAGGGAGTGATGTTCGGGGAAAATATTTTTGGACAGGCAGCGTGTACTTAGCATCAAGTACACTCATTAGCTTCTTGATGCCCTGTTTTTCAAACGTGCTTATAGGCATCATATCTTTAGCGATACAGTACGTAATTGCGCTGGTTATTTCTTTGTATCGCTTCGGTTTCCTTTCGTATGGGGTAATGGCTGAAAAAGCAGACACATTTGTTGGTTGTCGAACTACGGAAGTTTGACTAGCAGTAGGGCTGGGCTGTTGGCTACTACTCGGGGGAGGCTGATGCTAGCATGATAGCGCAAACTCGAGCTTTCGTGGGGTGGGGGAAGACAGCCTAACTAGAAATTCAGTCAAAAAGAAACATGTTTGGCCAACCAAGTGTTTTCAGAGATACCAATTTATTTGTGTTTGATGAAACAACCCTAAAAGCGACCATGTTTTCTTCTTCGGTTTACAAGTAGCGCATGTCTAGCCAGAAATGCCTGTAGCATTTGCTAGATTGTTCAGCTGCCTAATATTCTCTAAGTTCTACTTGCCTCGGGAGAGCCAAGGGTTTTCAAGTAAATAGTAAAACCTCAACACAAGAACCGACACATTCAAGAGAAGGTGTTTGCTATGGACGTCTTTTCAAGCACAAGCCATGTCGGTTGTAGTTTGAAGAAAGTCTCGTGCACAACCGCATGAAAGCGGGAATCAGGGACGGCACGTCAAAGGGATTCCATCAAAGGCCATCGGAGATTTGAACAGCATACGAGAAGATTCAAGAGGAACAAGTCCTAGACACATTGGGACAGCGCCTCTTCTTGCGTCTTCCGAACAACACGGCCTTTGTTCTTCTCTTTGAAAACACAACAAGTGAAAGCCCATCAAAGATGTGCAAATGTCAACCGCAGGGCAACTACCGAGTTTGGTTTCCTCATCCTACGCGGATACAGCTGATAAAGGGCGGGCTTTCAATCAACGTCTGCCGGCCTTTCCAAAGCAGAGGCATTACACTGTTCCTAAATACCAGCTCCAGCAACACGCTTACACAAAGATCGCTTGTGTTTGATTAAGCAGTGGCCATGTTCATGTTGTAACCCAACATTGCAACGTGACGAACGTCACATTTATACCACGGGGAGGAGACTAATATATCTATGGTTCGCGCTCACTGTTTCACTATTCATGCAATACATTGTTCTATTGTTCTGCAGGTTGATGCAGACATAACCACACACACAACCCATAGATCAGCCTGAATGAATGGTTAACAGCAACAACGCTCCTGTGTGTCTCACAGGCACACGTCTTCCCCTTTCACTATAGATGCAGTTGAATGGAGGTGCATTTTAAACGCATGAGGATTCTTTTGGGTATTTTTAGGTTTGTTGAAAGAGGTCCCATATTCATGAAACCTTGAAAATAATCTGTTGCCAAGTAGCATATTCAAAATGAGGTGAAAATAATAAGAAAAGGCTGTTTTACAAAAGTGAGTAATGGGAATAATTACACAAAAGCACGATAGCACAGTAAGCTTAATAAAACATGCATGCAGTGTTTTCTTTTTCTGGTATGCAACTGAATGCATACACATAATTGTATTAGTTTCTTCACATCTTATTCCTTCTTACAATACATCATTTATTGTTCTTCCCTCTGTACCTTCAGGCTGGCCGTGAGGTTGCACTCTTGGATGGAGAAACCATGGTCTGGAACGAAGGCCTGCCATTGGCCACCTGTTGTCATTCTATCCTCATCACTAGGTGTGTCAGACCAGACTCTCTCTGAAGCAGCCAATCCGCTGCCACGAGCCTCTTAAACCAAGACAAATGCATCATGGCAAACCGCATAATAGCACTCCAACAGAGGGAAAGGGATATATATATATATATATATATATATATATATATATATATATATATAATTTTTTTTTTTTTTATCTATATGAATAAATAATATGAATAATATGACAGCCAGCGGTTTATACTGACATCTGGCCCTGTGTGTGTATGTGGGCGAAGGCAGAGTACGGTGAATAATGATTCATGGTAAAGTAGCACATAATTAGCTCTCCTCCCACTATGGAGAATGGAGATATCATAGCCGGATTGCAAGGCCCATCCCCAGCAGCAGCAGCAGCGTGGAGGTCTGCCGCTCACGGCATCTCAGGCGTGGGCAGGGAGGGGGAGCTGTGTGAATGGCAAACGGCAAATGTTTTGTTTGGGTTTTGTGTCTTTGTATTGGATGTGTGTGTGTGTGTCCATGTTTTTGTACGCATGCGAGCATGAATAGATGGACTACAGTGCGTGCGTCCATGAGACTCATTAAGACATTTTAGATGGAGGGGAAAATGGAAGCCCATTGTAAGCAATGTGGCTCAACACATCCAGTCACGATGTTTGGAGACGGGGTCCCCCATGTGAGGATGCTGAGCTGTAACAGCACCACTGCAGCGAGGCTGATTCGCCTCACATTAAGGGCCTGACGCTCATCTCGGTTTTCCCCTTGGTCTTCATACAGAATTCTAGTCCCTAATGTTCTCATTGCACGTTTCAAGCTGCAATCAGCAATTTCTGCCCAGCCCACTTTCTTTTGATTTAATTGTGTTTTGATTGGGCCTCGTGGTTCTCATGTGCTCGGCTCTACAGCAATGTCCAGAAGCCAAACGAATGCATGTGAACCATGAGACCTCATCAAAACACAATATAATCAAAACAAAATGGGGAACCAGAAATTGCTGATTGCAGCTTTAAGGTCATCCAAGATCAAAACTCTATAAACTTTTTCAGATACTAACCCACCCCCCATCCACAACTAACATATTTCTGTGTTCTTAAATGGGTCTGAAGACCAAGTCCTCTTTGTACCTTTCCCAGTGAGAGGTCAGGTCGCTCCAGGTGAGAAGCATAGCAACCCCTTAACAAAATGTCTGTCTTGAACTCTTATTGATCTATTTGTGACGCGCCATTAACGCGGTGTCTGTTTTGTTTTTAAGATGAGATGTATGGTTGGGTTGTAATCCCCCCCAACACGTAATCCCCCCCAGACCTATCGTGTTGGATATGATGAAAATAGCTATCCAACACCTCCGAAAGACGCACAATCTAGCACAATTCACGTTAAATGGCTGAGTCCTTACATACAATCCCCATCCATTCTAGAGTGCAATATAAATACAATCTCAAAGCAAGGCAGTTGTGTCTATATCTCCAGCCTAGTATTATACAGATATATTGAGCCTAACAATGTGAGAATGCTTGTGCCTGGTGAATCCAGCATGACATTTCAGTCCAGGCACACTGGTCTTGGCTGTATATGATCTATATAATCGTTTAGAATATTGTATTGCGTTATGTGTTACTGCAGACCTGCTAGCACTATACATTTTAGTATTTAGACAGAGATACATGGGACAAATCAACTCTCTACTATACACGTTACATAATACCGCATTATGAAAACACGATAGGAAAGAATGGGTCACAACCAGGTTAGATATGTCCTCCCACACGTTTAAGTTTAGACGGGCAATTTCAGGAAATATATGTAATGATCAATATACATTTCAGAAACAATGTTAATTTGAAAAGGGTTTGCTTTATGCAGTAGTAATAATAGCATTAAGACCGACATGACCTATTAACATTAACACTAAGGAAAGGTAGAAGGAACGTAAAGGGACATTTATTTTACATCCTTAAATTGATGGGGAATTTCTTTATTTTAAATGAAACACTGGGGTGATTATACCATACATCCCCGTTTGTATTAAAGAGTAGAACCGTGGCTATGAACGTATAGATAATATAATTGGCTGGCAACTGTAAAGCAGTAAAATGGGATTAGCGTTAATACAAGTAGTCCATGTGGCATTAATGGGACTCCTTCCTTGTCAGAAGGAATATCATTCATACCACTGCTGCTTCTACACAGCTATTAGGAGTCCTAGTATTACAATTTTTACCTTAGCAAGATTAAAGACGCTCTTCAAGCAATAAATGGAATACCTAACATCGAATACGTCTAATGATTAAAGAGTATAATGCACATTGTGTCAAACACAAGGCCTTGTATATTTACTTTATATATTTTATATATATATATATATATATATATATATATATATATATATATATACACAGCCCTCAAACCAGTTGTTATATCTGTCTTTGGCTCCTTTCATAGAATGAGTTTGACAATGGTCAAGTAGGATTTATCAAAGTGTGGGCTACATGGTGGATGGATCCAGCAAAGCGCAGAGGTGCTGAACATTGAGTTGTGCGTGGGAAAAAGTGTAGTAGTACCGGAACGCAAGAGGAAGCAAAAGCAAGGATGACTTGGCTCTGCTTTTCCATCTTAGAGAGGCAATGCAGCCACAACACCCACCACCACGTCTTTGAGTGGGTCACGATCACGGGCCAAACACAGAGATACACACTGGAATGTACACAGAGATACACACCGGAATGTACAACCAAGTACAAGTTTACAATGCAGGCATTTACGGTCGGGCTGGTAAGCAGACAAAACTAAAACAACGAGATGAGTTTGAGGCAGTTGACCTTTGAGGTTTACACACACACACACACACACACACACACACACACACACACACACAACACACACACACACACACGGACAGAAAGTGAGCGTATAAAACCAGTGGGCAGCGATAAAACCAATAATAATATCAGTGAAACTTAATAATCCAGTCCTTAATAAATGAGTTCATGGGGACTGGTTGCCCTCTCGTTGCTGTGTCTCAAGTCAGGGAACGGACTTCAGAATAGTTGGTTGATAAAGGGTCAAAATTGGTACGTGCTCAACTTTGCAACCATTGTTTTGGCATGTTTCCTCTGCACTCATAATGGGGGTTTATTCGGCGAGAGTTTCGGGGGAAGAGACGTGTACCCCAGGCCAGATGGACAGACACAAGGAGCCCATGGTAAATGGAGGGAGAAGGACAATGCCGGGGTAAATAATGAGATTGGGGAGCGATTTGTGTCCCTGCTCCATACTGTGTTAAGAGAGGTCACTAAAGCACTGGGCTGGGGGCTAATTGACTTTTAATTAGAGTCTACTAACGCACACACACACACAAGCAAAATGTGCTTATCTGTTACGGGGATAATGGGTTGTCGCAAAATGACCTTCGGTCTCGGGTGTGGCTTGTCATATAAATATCAAATGCTAAATGGATTTAATTAAAATAATAATCAGTAAATAAGTCGAAAGAATAAGTACAAAGGGTTGTCATTCTGATGATTGATGCATGAGACGTTTCCAGTTGCAAGTCTTGCAAACATCAATGACGGCGGTTTGGAAAAGTCGACGGACGTTCCGAGTAGTCAGTGGTCGCGTGTTCGCGTTCGCGCATCTACTCTGTAACATCGACGAGACCCCAGGATTCAGCAGAAGCTGGCAGCATAATACACAGCAATTCTTTAGCTTTGTCCCTGAGGTTCCTGGTGTGACTGCATTCTGGCTGCAAAGCAGAACTCCCCATCTGAACACAGATGGACAGACATCTCTGATCCCAGTCTCCTGTCGGAAACCACTCAGGCCCACGAGTCCTGTGGCTAAAATAAGCCTGCAAGGCAGACTCAGGGTGGGAGCGAGAGAGATAGAGAGAGAGAGATTGAGATAGAGAAATAAAGAGAGAGACAGATAAAGAGAGAGAAAGAGACATAGAGAGAGATGGAGATAGAGAGCGAGAGAGAGAGAGAGACGGAGACAGATAAAAAAAGAGAAAGGTAGAGAGAGATAGAGTGCGAGAGAGAGACACACACAGAATACTCAAGAGGCTTTCGATGCTGTGGGAGAAAAACAGAGTGACAGAGCAGGAAGCGAGAGGCTGTCTTGATGTCTTCATCTGAAAACAGAGACAGAGGATCCCCCCCCCTTCCCCCCCTTTCCCCCCTGCCTCCTCCTGCCAAACAGCAGACACCGCCCGGAGAGGCGAGGCAGCTTGAAGGCTAAATATTCCTTCGGCAGTTGGGTTCCTGGCGACGGGGAGGTTGGAGCGGACCGGGCCGTGCGGCTGACGGTCACATGGTACCCGCCACGGTCGTGACGCAGCATCTTCATCAGGGCTGATTTCGGTACGCGTCCGTTTCAGTATCTGACGATCCATACAAACAACAACGGGAGCACCAGGGCGACAGACCCCTGAGCCCTGGTGCCAGGGTCTCCGAGCAGCGAGCCACGCTTAGCCCAGGAGACGTTTAACGTTTCGTTTGAGCGCAAACGCGTGGCCTTTGACAACTGTGACCCCGAGAGAAGATGCGAGGACATCCTGTTTGTGATACACCGGCTGGTGCATTCATGCTGATGTTGATGCGCATACTGCTGTGACACGTCATGTGCAACGGTTGCTGTATTGTTTGTTATGGATTCGGGCGAGGCCTCAAAAACAGCAGAACCTCAGCTCGCCTCGAATGACGATCGACCTGTTGTGCCTCGGTTTAACACACATCCCATCGAGCCGAACTGAGCCGATTACCGCTCTAATTAGCCTTCGTGTCCGCCTCCGTCGCTCCACCAAGAAAGTGGATGGAGATCCAGACACAGAGAGACGTCCACCACGACACGCCCAGACAACTAGCTCCACCGTCTCCACCTCCCCTCCCCGCCACTGTCGCCTGACCTCTGACCTCTATTGTTGAGCGAGGTGTGCTGTCGCTCGAGAGCGTTACAGCCGCCCTTCCTTACACTGCTCACTATTGGCGTTCTCTGTGATGGCTAACTGCCTTCGGACGCGTACAACACACACACACACACACACACACCCACACACACACACACCTACCCCCTGCGGTGGCGACGTCACAGCAACACATCAAATGCTCCAGATCCGATCGAAGTGTCTTGTGCAGCTGCCATTCACTGAAGCTCGTGGTCAATGGAACCGCAAGCCCTTCCCTGTCCGTAGTACGGTCCTATGTTTGTGTGGTCACAAACAAAGGTCACACTTTGCCCTGTCCTATGTGTGCACGCGCGTGTGTGTTTGTGCATATGTGTGCGCATATGTATGTGTGCCCATGTGTGAGTGTGTGTGTACCTATGAGTGAGTGTGTGTTTGTGTCTTTGTGTATGCATTTGCGTGTGTATGCCTGAGCATGTGTGAGTGTGCGTGTGTTTGTGTATGTGTGAGCCAGGAGTGCACCCATGAGTGAGACAGACTGTGACTAGGTGTTCATTAAACTCCAATGTGTCTGTCTGATGGAGGGCTGCATGTGGGTGACCTCTGCCTCCATGCGTTCAGTGCTCTCAGTCACCACCAGCTCCAGCGCCCAGCCAGAGAAAAGGCCAATTTCTTGCCTCATTGATCCTCCATGTGCTCACCACACTCCCAGCCTCGGGACCAACCAGCGTCCAGCCAGGCCAGAGAGCTGGACTCTCGCCCAGCAAACCAACGAGTGTTCGACGCTTTCTCACAATCCCACACACTTTGATTTCCACAGATGCAGAATGAATCTTTACCCGGGATCGTTTCACATGGAGGGCGAAAGCCATCGTGTTTGACTTGTTAATGGAATGGTTGGGAAATGGAACGACTTCCCAAATATAACACTGTTACTGCCACATGGATATAAGCTGCATTACTACTCCTACGCATTCGGTTTACACTGCAATTTCCAAAGGTTTTCCAGTGACCTTTTCCAAAAAACTAGATCAATTTTCCTGATAAGCCCTACATGGAATGTCAGACACATACTTATTTCCTTTGTATGGCTTCAAGTTTTCATACAAAATAAAGTATATTATCATTACAGAAGCTATGCAACAGGTTAGCTTCTGTAATACCCCCCCCTCCAAGTGTCTTTCAGTTAGCGACTGTGCAGCTGAGCATAATTAATCTCTTCAATCGCACATTAAACAATTTAAACCAACCTCCCACCCAGGGACCTCCTGGTGTGCCAGCTATCACGCAGCTATGTACAAACGGCTAATAACGAAGCCATAAGCCCGCAAAATAATAAACCGAAGGCACTCCAACGCGCCCGCAACCAAACAGCGGATAATTAACACAAATTCCCACTTCACAATGAAAGAGCCCAGCGTCTTCTTTAAGCACTGATAATGAAGCCAACCGCAGATAGTGTCAAAGCTATTGCTGGTGATTTCACACAGTGCATATGGCTTAACCACACTTCCATCTGAACTTTGTTGGAAACAAGAAATGAGGAGAGATAAAAAAAAATGTAAAAGAGCAAAAGGATTACATTGTTTGCCGTTTTGGTTTTCAATCAGCAAGCTCATTAGCTGGATGGGGGGAGGGGAGTAATACACATTTGTGTCTATAGCAGGAGATTGTTTACCTCCAGAATGAAAATGAGCCAGGAGCAGCTGTGTGGTCTCCACTCTTTAACTGGGGATCTTCACCACACTGCACTTGCTCGGTAGAGAGCCTGGGCACCCTGCTGTCTCCTAGGTATAGACCGATGTGTCAAAATGAGGTACAACTCGGCCATTTTTACTGCAGCCCTCTATGGTTAGAGACTTAATAAGCTCCACCTAAATCTGTGAAATGGGGCTTAAAATGCTTTGGGTCAGAACGACTCTTCAGGACATTCGGTCGGCTGAAATAAAACATCCGATACGGTCTGCCGCTGATCCACGGTTCGGCTGCTCGTCACTGCTCATCGTTGTCAATTAGCAGGAGAGCCATCTAGGTCGCATGGTGAACTCAATCATCACAACCATAAAACCCCCGTCGCACAAAGGTTCACGTTGTTTGCCCATGTCTGCAAGATGTTCTGACTTTGCATTGCCTGATGACCTCCTACTGTATGCCCACTGCAGGAGCCTGTTTAGTTCCCGCTCTGGAGTTTCCACTGCCACTGCTTTCGCTATATTGAACTATTCTAAATAAAACATGACTAAAACATGCCAGTGCCTCCCAAAAAACAACGCAGACTCAACGACTAAGGAATGAGTTCGCGGGTCTGTGTGTGCATGTTGTGTGTTACTCACCTACCCTCGCTCTGAAACCCAGTGTGCGCTATTGCATCCAGCAACCAGTCAACAACGGACTGAGAGAGCGGACTGCAGGCTAGCCGCAGGCTGGCTGCAGCACTCTAGTTCCAAATGGAAGTCCTACATTTCATTGGTCAACAAGGACACAACGACTGTGGTAGTTAGCGGATGCATTCTCCCGGAGGCTTCCTTGAAAAATACTTTTTCCTTTTACTGTTTTTCGTCGTACAGTTTGAGAGACGGACGGCGGCTGACGCTGTGCATGCGGCCTCGGGGACTGCGGAGCGGGTTTCGGATTGACAGCCGGACCCAAGCGGACAATACCTGGGAGTATCAGCCGGTCTGACATCCTCCCTGTAATGTACGCAGTGGTTACTGTGATAGACAAGCTGTTCCCGGGGGGGGGGGAGGTTTCAATCCATCCTCACCCAGCGTGGCCCCTAGTACATCTGCTGTGTCTCTCTCCAATGCCTCCTTTTTATTTTGCAGCTCTCCTTCCTTAAGTCACCATTATCCTTCTCCCTCCTGGATGCACATTGAGTCATGCGTCCGTTCCCTGAATAAACGCTTGGAGGCTTGCTTACTGCAGCTCACATCGATTTTTGCACTATTTGAAAAGTCAAGTCTGACGGAGAGGAGCCGTACTCTTACGTGGGAGTTCGGGAGATGGTGCGATGACATTGGCCTGTGTCAGTTAAGTTCAACCAGAAGGCTGATAAGCTGGTAAACGCTGAGCACATGACAGATAACGCAAAAGTTATGAGATTGGGTGTCAAGGAAGTTTCATGAGAAATACGGAATATACAGCATGCTCAAAATAAAGGTTTTTTTCTGTTAATGGTATGTGAAAGAACGTAATATGCTCTCACAGCTCTCCCACAGAATAAGAAAACAGAGAAAGGCAGAGTGAGATAGAGAGTCATAGAGAGAGATCGTAAAGCAATACGCTAGCTTGTGAACCGTGAAACAGCTTTTGGGCCATTCAACTCACTTGTCTTCTTGCATGCAATTGATTTTCTCTGCAACATACAGTCACGGGCGACCTGTCCAATTACTAGCACTTTAACCCTGGAAATCTGTACGTGCATTTAACGCCACAGGAGCTGGGGTCCACACTGGCTTGAATACTTACAACATGAGACACAATAGTTGGAGGTTTGGCAAGGAATACATCTTTAAGCTGTCCATTCATTACTCTCTCTCTCTCTTCATCCCTCGTCTCATTCGCCCAGAATGGAGAAGTGAGGTTGCGTGCCTTTCAAGCTACATGATTGCTGGGCAAACGGAAGACGTGTGGAAGCTCACCCCCCCCCCCCCCCCCCCCCGCCATTGATCTTCTGATTCTTAAGACCCGTCGCTGCGAGAAAGTCGGCGAAGGACAGGTTGTCACAAATGATTTCTTTCATCAGGACAAGACTTGGAATGGCCGTGTTAAATGCTTAGTGCTATCGGAGACACTCGCGTTTCTATCGCAGGGAATTGCACGGTAACAAAAAAGAGGAACACCAAACGCCACAATTGCGTTCTCCGACACCCGACTTCCGCATATATGGAGAGGACAAGAATTACAACGAAAGCTGGCATTTGAAACCTGTTGAAGCTCCTCTTTGAACTGCTTGCTTTCCCTTCCTTTCATCCAGTTTTTATCCGTCAAATTTAATTAGGCATGTGCTCACTCTCTCTCTCTCTTTCTCTCCCTGGCTTTTGCCGTTGTGCTTTTATCTTGTGTCCTGCCATTGATCAATGCTTCACAATACACACCTATAGTGGCCCCTAATGCCATCCGGCCTTCCAAAAGCCACAAAGCAAGCATCACTAATGTTACCATGCCGACTTGCTGCCCATGCCCCCGGACCCCCCATAAACACCTGCCACACTGTCATTGATGGATTGCGCAACATTGTTTGTTTTTTATTGTAATAAACTGGCCACTTCTCTTGCTACGCAGGCCTGTTAGCAAGGGGGAACACAGGCAAAGTCACCGAGCCGCAAGCCGCAAGCCTTTCCCATTAACATAAATCATTTTTTGGTTATGTGTGGAGCACGCATCCCTGAAGAGGGAAGCATTACGCTCTAATCTCTTCCCAGAGAAGAAGAGTCAACAGGGGAGGCACAAGGGTAACGGTAGGGAGGGGCCTTGGTGAATGTCTACAGTTGCGCATATTGTGTCGATACAAACACTTAGCGCCAAATAATCTCAGTGTTTGTTCTATTGTTACAGGGAAAACAGAGCCCTTGATATATTTGACTAATACAATTTTCACAGAATAACATTACAGTTAAGTGTCAGCTTGTCTCAGTAATAGAGTAGGCAGTGCAAAACAAAAGAACAGACAAATACAGAAGCCCACCAAATGTTCACAACAAACAAGGTACGGCGATCAGGTCAAACTCAACGTCTGGTTCAGGGTACATTATATTACCGCAAAAGTGCTGTATTCAGGTTGCTTTGTGTAACTTTGTTTCACCTCTTGTCATCGATTTGGAAAATATGAAACATTTCATTTTCTTGGATGCCACGGAAAGCCGCCTTTCTCTGGCAGCTGGTGACTCTGTCATCACACTGCTGCACTCTAGTGCCCTCTGCCCTTTAGTCTTGATGCTGTGCTGCATGTTTATAGCGACGGCAATTACGCAAAACACTCCTCCTGCAGCTAGGACACCCACAGTCAGTGCAGTCAGGTTTTCTCTGTCTCTCACACAACAAGCCCAGTACATGCTCTTATACTTAAGTTTTACAAATAATTCGAAGAAAAAGAAGAATACAAATTGCAACCGCACCAATACGTAAACATCCATTCACAATATAAGTCATGGATAAAAATAAAAATAAACAATAATGCAATGTCTGATGATCGTGAAATTTGACCCCAGGGTGTGACTCATCCTGCTCGTGTCATCCGTTGGTTGGACTTCTGTTGCATCATGGGATTTTGGATCTGTGTAAATCATGACCAGCAGTATCCCACAGGTCATTATCAGCCTCTCTGAGCACCAGCACCAGAGAGTGTCGGTTTACACCATTATCTGGCCCATTAGTGAGCGTACATTCACATTTATAGTCACGGTACTGTACTGTAGTGTGTGTGTGTGTTTTACCCAGCCTCGGACACACCCTCTCCACTGGTAGACCCTCTCCGGGGGTACTGGATCAGCCACTCACTGTGGTCATGTGACTATGGTCCACGATAGATTCATTAGAAATGCGATCCAACCAATGGAACCGTTGATTTCATCCCACTTAGGGACAAAAAACAACCCTTGCAGAGGGCGTTGGGCGTGTGAAAATGACCCATAGCGACACATCCTTACCCAAGGGTGTCTGTCCGTCTGTGTGTCTCTCTGTCTGTGCCTGTCTGTCTGTCCATCAATCGCATGCAATCGAAGCCACAAGTAGGACCCTGTATATATATTTTAAAAGACTGGGGTGGACGGGGCCAGGCCGGACCCCTGGTGACGGCGGACCCCTGGGGGCACAGGGGGTAAGGGTGGCAGACATTAGCGTCGCTGGATTTTCTTCTGACAAACAGCACCCTCCGATTCCCCTTCAAAGCAGAGGCCTCTAGCTGAATACACAACCCCCCCTCCCCCCCACCACCCCGTTCCTATCAACATTGACAGACCCAGAGGGCATGAGGGCTGTGGAGAGAGAGAGAGAGAGAGAGAGAGAGAGAGAGAGAGAGAGAGAGAGAGAGAGAGAGAGAGAGAGAGAGAGAGGGGGGGGGGGAGAGGGAGAGAGGGGAAAGAGAGAGAGAGAGGGGGGGGGGGGAGATGGAGGGGAGAGAGAGAGGGGGAGAGAGAAAGGGGGAGAGAGAGAGAGGGGGAGAGAGAGATAGAAAGGAGAGAGAGATAGAAAGGAGAGAAAGAGAAGGGGGGAGAGAGAGAGGGGGAGAGAGAGAGAAATGGAGGGAGGGAATCGAAGAGAGACAGAGACAATGAGTGATAGAAGTCCATTTCCAGTGAGCAGGTGTGTGATTTTCACCAGTCGAGGAATAGAGATGAGCTGCATGGAGAAACTAATGACGTCTCAGCCCCACTAATCCCTAATCCCCAACGAATGGCTTCCACAGAGGTCTGCAGCCTTATTTTAAGGAAAGGGATGGAGCGAAGGATTTTCTCTTCCTGCCACGCTGACCTGCAAGACGAAGGACAATGACACCGTAAACTCACTCTCATTATATTCAATAAAAGTGAGTTTTTAAAAGAACACAAGTGGATTTTCAGCGTGTCAGCAAGAGGAGGTTAGGAAGGAGGAGAAGACAATAGAGCTTCTCCATCCTTATCCTGAGATATTTCTAGTGTCGCAGCTGAAGGGCAACTTGTTATTAACTTACTGCTATGAACTTCTTGTCATTTTGTTTAAAAGGGAAGCCTCCTCACCTCTCTTCAAGGATGTGTTTTTTATAGACACGTCTCAACACAATGGGCTTAATAAATTGGATCTGTTTTAGTAAATATATACTGAGTTTTACACTTATAATTGTTGTGATAAAAATCGGTGTTTTACAACAGAGAATGTGTTTATCCCCAGGAAAGTGCCTTTTTACAGGGCAGGTGAATCTCAATAGCAGTATTCTTCAAGTTCTATTGACTTCCTTCTTCCAACAAACAACAGACAAATATTGAGTTTTTCACCAGACACACACACACACACACACACACACACACATAAAGCATAAAAACAAGTAGACTACACAGAGGATCAATTTGGTGTCACCGCTATGAGCAAGGCACTACAACGTGACTAAAACAAAGGCACTGGAGTTCACCTGAGTAGACCGTTCGCAAACAGGTTGGCAGTAAATGACAAAAAGATAGGATTTTACACATTGTTTTCTCTAAACAACTGCAATATTATTAACAACAGTGACAAAGTGTTCAAGATCGAAGTGGACATACTAACACGTTTAAAACAAATAAAAAGACGATTTTGGGTTATTTTCAGTTTATGCCATCGTAAGGAAACTCAAAATTCACATGACACTCGGAGCGGAAGGAATGGTGTTCCAGGGAGTGGACTCACCAGGCAGGGAACGCTACTTGTAAAGGCAGGGATGGGAGAGCGCTACAGACACAGCTAATTACACTCTCTAGTGTGTATCTGAGCGTGTGTCAAAAGAACACGCCAAATGTGTATAAGAACTCTTAGCACAAAGAACCTTTTGCGGGATTGGAATTTGCCATATTTTATTTGGTTTTGAATTAAACTCCTTTCTGAGTCAATTTCCTTGTTCTCACATGTTAACTATTTTCTTTCAGCCGTCATGAATTCTCGTGAAAGAGTAGAGTCCGCACACTACATATCGCTCCCACTATCCTTGACAGAAATGCGTGCCTACATTTCTGAGTGCACATCAGTCAGACTCAGGTGTTAGTGATACATCCTTTACACTCTTCCAATACAACTTCCTTTGTTCTGTCTCTCTTCTGTCTTCCAGAACTGCCCCCCTTAGCCTAATAACAAGATGAATATGACTACATTTCACTGTAAGGGAATGGGCTTCACATATCCGAATTAGAACGACTGTCGCATTTGAGTCACTATATTCTAACGTGATTTGCACTGATATGCAGCCAAGCCCTCGTCGCATGGACACACTAACATGCGGTCGATTGCTCCTCGACAGCTAGCTTAAATCAATGGCGGTCGTTAGGAAGCTAAGCTCGTTGTTAAACTGACTTTAAAAGGGTGCCAGCGTGGGGTTTTATTGAGTGTCGTAATTTGTCCATATCAAAAGGTCTGCAGCGCCGTGCGGATGAGTCGTTTTTTGTAGGCGTCCAATTCTCTCAAGCTTGCATTAACATTTTAGTATTGTCATGCTTTAATGAACAAAGAGGAAATGGTAGCGGGGATCAGCAACACTTAGTTAGTTAGTTAGTTAGTTAGCAGCGTGCAAATGGTTTAAGACCTGGAAACCAGGCAATTAAGGGGAAGAGGCGTGGGTGAGGAAATATCCTGACCCGAACGGGTACCATGAGAAATTTGCAAAGCCCTGATTAGAGGGGATTGTCTCCCGCTCTAAACGGGGATTAAGAATTAACATTAGTACAACGGGCCACAAACGGACCCTCCAAAAAAATAAAAAAGGAATATTAAACTTTGTTAGAAATCCTGTCACGCTGAGCCCGGAGCTAATGATGTGTGACTGTGAGACAGGGAAAGTCACAAAGGCCTAATCCTACACCAACGACACATGATCACGCTGCGCCTGCAACCCCCCCCCCCCCCCCCCCCCCCCAACCCCCCCACTGGGCACCAACCCAAGGGAAGAGCGCCAGACACACGCCACAGTGGCCGCTGGCGCTCTGTCACTGGGCGGTTACTGCCTTACCATATGCCTTTCGACCTCGGCCCAGCATCTGTTTGGATGGTTTCAACCTGATTGTTATTGCTACCTTTTCATATTCCCATGTCATCTGGTTGTGCGCATGTATGTTAATCATGTAATGAAATATAGACGGATACTATCGCTATCCAGAGTCCCCAAAAAGCCTGAATGCATTCTAAGATAGCGTAAAGATGATAAGATATGGCTAACCTTCCTTCTGTGATCCTACTATTTCCAGGTAAAACAGTCAAATATCATTGATACAAATATCGGATGCATTGTGATTTGATCCTACAGGTTTGGGTTGGCTCATGCAAAATTGACAAAACACATTAGTTCTTTGTGCTGTGTTAGCCTGTTGCAGATTTGCAACAAGGACCCAAAGATTATTTGAAATGTATATATCAGGCCGTCTTGAAGTATTGATTTTATCCTTTTTCAAAGAAATTACTCTAGCAAATAATTGCCATGCTACAGTGCTGACCATCATGAACCTCTCTTACAAAGAACATTGCCTTCACTAGAGCCTTTTCTATCACTGTCTGGCCCCCGACTTGAGGTGCAAACTGAGATTACTTCCGGTTGCTGCGCGAAGGAGTGAATGCGCAGCATTAGATCAGTCCGGTGCTAATGCATCGCGTAAGTACTTCAGAGACGAATTCCCCCGATCTAGCAGCTGTTGTAAGAATCATGTCCATCGGGTGATTTAATTATCTAGCCATTCTGCGAGCGAGTCAGAGTTGATCATTAGTTCTGAGACACTAAACAATCCGGTGGTCACTGGAGGTTCGTTATACCTGCCGCTGGTCAGCGCAGCACACACTTTAAAGACGGTTTTCTTTCAGGGAAATGTCAGCTGTTCAGTGCAGAAGTACTGGTCTCGGGAGGATCCAACTGAGCATCCTGTTAGCATAATTCCCACATGGTGGCATGAGGATGGGGGGTGGGGGGGGGGGGGGGGGTGGTGTTGATAAGCTCTTAGGTCTGGTGCTTGTAGCTGTCAGCAGTTTAGTCCCAGGGGCCTGTTGGTCCGTGTTTTCTGCACCAACACAAGAGCAGAGACATGAACGATGATGGCTTCGGAGTCCTGCTGGACCTGGCCTTTTCAGCCACTCTGTCAGTGAAACAGCACAAGAAGAAGAAAGAGGAAGAAAACAAAACAAAAAAAACATCCACTGCATTGGGAGCCAAAGCACATAAAAATAAGTCCTGATGGTTGGGCTTGGCTTCAGAATGCTGAATCGTCAGACTGAGGTTATTCAGCCTTATCGCCAACTGCCGTTCTACAGCTACGCTTTGCCGACACAAACAACTTGCTTCAAAGAGAAGGGGAAGTGGAAAACCTAACTTTTAAGTAGATGGGTTTGCTAAAGTAACAGCCCCCAGGTCTCGACCAGCAAGGTCAGAAGAGGGAACGATTGAAGCCGGCACAATGCATCGCTGCTCCAGCGCCGATCGTCCCGTGTCCGCTATACATATACTGTAATAGCTTCACACCTCAACTTGACAGGAACGCCCTGCCCTCGGCCTCTGGCCTTGCAGTCCGGCGGGATCCAGCGAGCCGCTCTCTGGCGACAGCATGGGTGGAGAAGCCGCTGACCTCTAGCGCCAAGAGAGTGCCGAGCGCAAAGTAGGGGTCTCCATCTTGTAAACACATCACGTAGAGACTATAGCTGCCATGCCAGCGCCAAAGCCGGGGCACGCACACACAACCCACTGCACACTGTCATTTCCTTTACTCTCTCTCTCTCTCTTTCTCTGTCTAAAGGTGCTAAAGACTCTAGGAGCAGATCCGTGAGGCAACTTCTGCTTCAGAAAAATGGTGCGAGTGGGATCTTTTCCCTGCCTTTCTTTGCTGTCAGCCGACGTGCAGGCAAGCTTTCCTGGCCCAAAAGAAAACACACTAGTTATGAAGGGGAATAGGGGCATGAGAGTTACCTGCGAAACACAGAGCGGGAGGGAAAAAGTGGGGTTCGGAGGAAATGGAGGGGTTAAATCACACAGACAGATCTATTAATACAGAGACACGCTTCTCTTTTCCCTTTTCTCCGAGACGTGGAGCCTGTCAGCCGAGCAGTAACAGATATATGCAAATTACCCCTCACTGGAACCCCTCATCCGGCTCAGATTAGCGACGCCGCGCGACAGTGTGACAACGCACGGTCTCTCTAGTCCACGTGTACGGGGAAAACGCCAGGCTGGGATGGAGTTGGACGGCTTTTGATGTTTTCTGCTGCTCTGGTGGTTTCTTTCTTTGTCCGTTTGAATGGGACCTCAATTCTAGTTTAATTTCTTTTGCAGAGCAGATTTCTCGGGTTTGATAACAGAGTGTTAATTACAAGTGCAATCTTTGGCTTCTTCTAAGACCGAATTTTCAGTTAGAAAATTCACATTGGCACACACTCGTACTGACTCGCACGCACACATACGCATCCAGCCGATAGAAGCAATACTAAGTATGTTGACACGCACACATACACACAGACATGAGTGAATTGAATGAACAGTGGAGACATCCAGGAGTCTTTAACGTAGCTTTGCGTCATGCTAGCTACTTTTTCTCCCAATCAGAAACGACAAGAGAGGAAACATCCCTCGACAACTCTGATGTCACCGCTCCACTCGGTTGTCTCGCCCCCTGCATACTTCCACCTCCCCACTCTTTCATTTGTCCTTTTTTTATATTGTGTAAAATCAAACGTGTTTTAAATCAATAAAAAAAAATCCCCAAAACGAAATCATTCCTACAATTTAAAAGCCGCACCGAACTCGTGACAGGGTACCCTGGTTTCACGATCCATCACTGTAACTGTCAAGAGTAACCCCCCCCCCACACACACACACACACAACCTGCCACTCAGCCCTGCCGCCCCCATCACCTCTCTCTCTCTCTCTCTCTCTCTCTCTCTCTCTCTCTCTCTCTCTCTCTCTCTCTCTCTCTCTCTCTCTCTCTCTCTCTCTCTCTCTCTCTCTCTCTCTGCCTCTCTCTCTCTCTCTCTCTCTCTCTCGTCTGCTCTGCCAGGTCTGTTTAATGGCCGCAGACAGGAAGCAACCAGGGAACCAGTCGCATGCAGAATACTTAGGACTTATCACGGTATTTGGCAATGGGTGGTGTGTGCAACTTGAGAGAGAGAGAGAGAGAAAGAGAGAGAGAGAGAGAGACGGCAAGAGATCAAGGGAGAGACATGTACATTAGATATGAGAACCCCAGGGGGGAATAGAAAGTCAATAAGGTGCGAGATCAACTAGCAGGGAAGGGTACATTCATGGGGTGTGAGACTAAAATAAACCAGTAGAACTGTGTTACAGACACAGATGAACTGCTGCGCTCCTCGCTCCAGAATAAAATATGCAGTTGAACAACTTTGGGAGGGACAGTGATCAGATTAGATTTTTCTTATTAGGGTACCATCCATGATTAGTCAGTTATATAATCCACGTCGCTCTTCTTAATAGGACACCAGCCATGTTTTATCTGTTTTATAAAATATAATAAAAAAATTAATTAAAAACGTGATTTGATGTACTATGTTTGGTTTTCCTGTGCTGTTATTAGGAAAGCTATTAGCGAAGCCAAATGGGGGACATTTGATGAACCTGGCACATTAATTACTCAGAACACTGTCAATCAGGGCTGATCGTTTTGTTAAGTCTCCCTTCATCTGGGAACAGAAGGACTTAGAGCAGGTCTGCAATCAGGGAACAGACAAACTTACGTCAGGTCTGCAGACATCAGGGAACAGACAAACTTACAGCAGGTCTGCAGACATTCTTACAGCAGACAAGCTGCTGTAAGAACATCTGGTATTTCAACAGCAGAAAATCCATTCACACTGCTTTGACCTTAGTGAGCAAGATGTGGTGAACAGTGGTTCAAATGCCTGGGAATGTATGTTGAGAGACTTGAAAGAGTCGTGGTTGTTCACGGTTACATGTAACCCTATACATGACATGGTTTAGAAACCTTGCACTAAAGTAAGAAACAAGCTGAACGACTAAAATAAATCTCTGCCAGTTGCTTAGCAGGCAACAGCGGTCGCTTAATGCTAAATATGTTCCGTCGTATGGTACATTGGAAAGGTCAAGCCATATTGATGGAACTTCTCCATGCTGTAATTTAGAAGTTGTTCCCTTCTGGGCGTCGTTTAAAGATAGCTGCTGGCTGGACATATTATGTACATGCAGAAATACCTGAGTCAACAGAAACACAATCTTCTGTGATAGAGCATAACACTAGTGGTTTATGTCATGGTTTATGTGAACTGTAATTGTATTTGCTTTTGTGGTTCCACAATGAAAAGCGTCTTGTATTGTATTTTGAGTGACAGAAAACCACACAATGATAATCAGAAAACCTCAAGGTTTGTCTCTCCCGAAGGTTGTTGCTATCACACATCAAATATCGAATTATCTCAACTAATGGGAATTAATTTCATACAACAGAACAAACAAAGAATAAATCACCTCTCAAACAGAGAAGTTTTTTTTTTACTTGGACGCTTGGCTTGATGTGGGTGGGCCATGTCAGCCATTTCCAGACATAAACACAGACTAATATGTCTCTTTGTTTACCCATGGCCGGGAAAAGTGAACCAATGAGCAGTGGCTCCACACCTCTACTTCTTAGGAGAGCCATGGAGACGTAGAGAGTCCCTGAGAAAAAGAGGATAGTAGAGCATCGGACCAGAAAGGAAAAACAAACAAGAGTTAGAGGTCATGGCCGGGCTTTCAGACATGCTCAGCATACCTACGTACCCCTCTCTCCACTCGATGTCTGAATTCAGTCAACCAAAAAAATAATATCTGCTAACACAACGCACCGTTGGGTCTGGGTTATCAGTGCATGCCCGACTGCCAAAGCAGACATGCAGGAAACAAACACTCACTTGATAGCAGACACTTAGCCTGGCCCAGGTTTGGCCAGCTTCGAGACGATTGGTGAATCTTAGTAAATTATCTGGCAGCTAGGGTTCCCAGCTATTGACAAAATATACATATTGCAATTGTATCCTAATATTGTGAATTATTCTGAGATCAATTAATCAATCATTAATTATTCGGAGAATATTATGAGACGATAAAAATCAGTTGAAAGCATACTATGTAACTGTTACATAAAAAAACCAATCAGAAGAAAGAGGAAAAGAGGAAAATGAGAAAACGATAAGGGTGCCATAACCAGCTCTCTCAGAGATAACACAACTGGGGTAATAGTAAAACTCCAACGAAGCAGAGCGTGGCAAATAAACATCTACCCCACACTGTTTCACTTGATCGCTGATGAATGAGCACAGCCTGTGTTATTAAAATTGGCAAGCACCTAGGATTATTCCCAACATTATTTACTCGTTTTATTGGCATCCAAAGTATTGCCATCGCGTCCATCGTGCTTCCATCAGCGAGCAGCATACTGGTGGCAATATGGTCAACGCTTACATGCAACAATGCCTTGTTTTTCTCGTACTTTCTTCATCTTCTCTGCTGCCAAAAACTATCTTTGCACTCACACCACAGTCGTGGGGGAGAGCTGCTGGCATGGGAAGGAAATCTAGTAAAGTGCATCATGGGAAACCGGTCACGTCTATTCTAACATGCCCCTCCTCGCCGCGCGACGCCTATCACACCCCACAACCTGTCTGCTGAATTAGAGCACAGTGGGAGTCAGGAACACTGGGAGTCTCTGCAGTGTGTGTGTGTGTGTGTGTGTGTGTATGTATATGTGCGTTAGCGTGTGTTATACCACAGACAACAGGGTGATTCCGGTTGGCAGGGTGACAGAGGACCGGAGACCCCTGGGCCACAGAAGCTCTGTGAGTCACTGAGCCGCCGGCCTGAGGAAAATCTGCTCTCGACTCAGGGTAGACGAGGGTGCAGAACTCAGCTACAGTCTATATGCTTTGTTATTCCGTTTTTTTTTCTTTTCTTCAGGTGGTGGATGGTGTCAACAACTATAGTTGAGTAGTAGGTGAATAAAAAGCAAGGAATGCCTTTCTCGTTTGCCCTTTACAGAATTATTACAGAATACACCAACAAAAGAAAAATCGATATATTGATAGCCGTGATTGAGCAGAAACCAAACCCAACTGGGCAGAAGGATGCATGGAGAGTCTAGCGCACGCTGGAAGATGCAGCCTTCACCGCCATGTTAAAAGGTTACAGACGTCATAAAAAGAGACAGATCTTCGCCACGTGGCTGCATATGCAGAGCCACTACTCATCTGCGCTCCCTGTCTCAGCTGTTTGTGTTCCACACGGAGATCAGGCTCCTCTTTTTTGACCTGCCAGATGCAACCAAGACGTAACACCAGGGACTGCCTGGGCTTCGCACTAACTATATGAGTTGTGACGGCTCGGCAAGGGGCCATGGACCAGAGGAACTAAATGATCCCGAAGCATTTTACATTGGCTCTATATGGAGGGGAACCGTCGGACGAATCGTCCGGAGAGTGTTGTAAAACGGACCGTGCGCTGAGCTGTGAACCGGTATCCCATCCGCGCAAATTTCAGCCTCGTCCCAGACACAGCTGCAGCGTCTTACACCGCCGGCCAAGCAACACGTCACGTGACGCCAGTCTCATCCTACCGACCGCACCTTTCCTCTTTTCGCCTGCCCCCCCCCCCCCCCCCCCCCGCTTTTATGCAATATACACGACCACTTAAGACCTGAGCGGGAGACGGCTGTCTGCAGAAGCAGGCGGGGATCAGCCGCTGCCCGCCAGTCCCTCTCCAGGGAGCCTTTGTTTTAGAATTCTGCCAACGCTGCACTTGTGTCCCTGGGCTGACTGTGGCCTGATGAGACTGATATCAATTATGAATCAATTATGGTGAAAGCCGGTAACCTTGAACCTGCCAAAGAACTGCCACAGTGGCTGTTGTTAGCAAGCCGGAGACTGCGACTAGCTAATTACCTCGTAGTGATCAATTCGATACAGTGGGAGGAGGACACTGTGGTTTTCATTGTGTTATTCTATTATGGGCCAGTGCCGTCTTCTATTGTCTGTTTTGCTACACATTTGAAAGAAAATGTAAAGGGCATGTGCTGTATAATTGTTTGATATTAGGATTAGAATTAAGTTTGCAATACCTTATTTTCATGTTCTTCTATTAATTAATTTCTCTAGAATACGCTGTGGTTTCATAGGGTTTATTCCTTAGATAAGCACATTGGCATACCTGCCTAGATCTCGCTTGTGCCGCCGCGGTTTTTTAAAGAAATAAACTCCAGAAGAGATTAGACTCCTCCACATCACCCACAGCTGAAGCCAGACATGTCCCCTTCCTAAGGGGCTTAGAATGCATTAAAGTCACCTTTACTGATGTTGAGAGCCGTAGGATGCAACAGAAAATGCTGAAATGAGCAACCCAAAATGTAGATACTCATTTTGGATGACTTCTACTGACAATGAGGCTAAAAATATGGCTTTTATAATATTACATTTAATGTTCCCATAAACAAGTTATCTTTTATGGTAAAGAATACAGAATAATGAGTCCTTTGTCAAGCGTTACATAAACCTGTATTTGCTGCCTCAGCAGCAGCTGTTGGCAACATGATGATAATCCAACATGCAGAGCTCATTGCAGCAAACTAGACTGAAACTGAAAATAGATTTGATTTCCAAAGTCAAATAATTTCAACCAAAGAAAAGGAAATACACATTTATGCAGATATGAATGGGATGGGGAAGGGATCTGGTTTCTATCAACTTCAATTACAGTTCCAATTATGGTTTAAGAGTCGGACTGAAACAACATTTAAATCCTCTCCTCTGTTCATCATTTTTGATTTTTAAGCAATTGTTCTCTGGGATTCCTGCCATAAAGAAATCCCTCCTAACAAACAGCAAACTCTGTCTGCTTCTGAGATGTCTTCACTAAGCCTATTAGTCTATGAGCCCATACAAGCGATCAAGTGAGAAACAGAAATGTACCAGAACATGTACACACAATCCACAGGAGAGAACACGTTTTTGCCTATAATTAATTCCGGGCTAATTGGGGTTGCACGAGCATCCAACTCTCTCCAGCAACTAGATCTGCATGACTGGACTCCTCTGAAAATAACCCTAAGAGGAGGAGGAGGAAAAGAAAAGCAAGCAATGTCGCCGAAAGATACAACAGAACAACATCGGGCAACTTGTTCCAATCAGGGACGGAGGGCTGAATGAAAGCTCATATTCAAAGCATCCAAACATTGAAATCTAAATGGTCAATCCCAATGGACTGCATACATATAGCACTTTTCTCACCTGTGGCCACTCACAGCGCTTTAAAATGAGTGCCTAACATTGACCCGTTCATACACACAGTCACACACCGACGGCAGTGTCAGCCATGCAAGGCAACAGCCAGCTCACGAGGAGTACTTCGTTTAAGGTGTGTTGCTCATGCGCTTGGCTAGGAGGCGCCGGCGATCTAACAGACGACCTAACTTTATCTCCTGGGCCACTGCCAAAATGTCTAAAACATAAGCTGAGCTGGACATTTAACGGGTTGCGGCCCTTGTGGATAACTATTCACTACACTGGCACACCTCTGTGTGAAACGATAGCATCAATTAGAATAAACGACAAGGCATACTGAGCAGCTGAACCAACGCGTGCGTATGAGGCATGATAATGATGTAGGAAACCTCAGGAGAATTGCTCCTCAACAGGCACTGCGCATCCATGGTGGGATGAGATCCATTACGGCTGAGATTGATCTAGGAATTAACTTGCTTTCAAACAAGTTTCGCCAGCGTTCACCAACACGCATGCACGCGCACAGCAAACAAAGCGCCCTTGGGCCATTTCAGAGCCCCGTCTGAACGAATGGCTTAATTAGTATCTGTGCCACATTCTTTAAGTAGTTTGTGTTCAAAGCGAGGGCAATGCGAGGCCATCCATCTCGTCCTGCCTAGTAGCCGGATGTGGATGTGCCTGAAGCACACCAGAATGAATAAGCCCCGCACAAGGGCCGCATATAGATATTGAGGGATAGCGTATCCACGATGAATACGAAAACACCATCAAGCGGAGGTTGTGGGTGTGTGACATGATGGACCTCCTACAACATGTCAGCCGGCCACCGTCCCGACCATGAATCTCCGTAATGAGGCCACGGAAGACGGGGAGACAGGCCTTAAACAAGAGTTATGGACAACCATTTCCAAGCTACTCTGTGTTAATGAATATTAGAATAAAAAGGGGCAGAGGAGAGGGGGAAGAAATACTTGTGACAACTGGTTTAGGAATAATTATCTAGCGGCGTGGGGCACGAGACTGACAGAGGATTAATAGAGTGAGAGCGTAAATTGGCGAGTGGAGACATCATTAAGGATCGATGCAAGCAGTGCGTCCTCAGATCTCCGATGACGCTCAATACACAAAAAAAAAACTGGTGAAAATGCACTTTCTATAACCTTCTCGGCTCGCTGCGAACAGTCAAGTTACTCACAATTCAGCAAAAAAAAAAATGAAAAGAACGGCAACCACAAAATATCAGACAATTAATAACAATGTGTTTCCTCTCCCACATTCGCATTAAGCCTGTTAGAGCCTCAAATACAGACGGCAAGCGTTTTCAGTTGTGCGATCTCATAAAATCTCCAAGCATTAAAGTGCATTACACGTTAATGACTCGGTTTGCTTTAAAGGTGCAGTGTGTAGAATATAGTGACAGACTTGGGAGAAATTGAATAAAATGTTCGTAATTCTGTTTTAATTTGTGTATAATCCCATTAAAATAAGAATCGTTGTGTTTTCGTTACCTTAGTGTGAGCCCTTTGTATCTACATGGGGAGGGGGTCCTCTTCCACTTCTATGTTGTACAAGGCTACCAATATATCGAAATCTAGCGATCGACCTAAATATATATATATATATACACACACCGATATATCATCAGGTAAATGTAAAAACGTGTATTCATATACATTTCAAAGTCAGATAATAAACTCAGTCTGGGGAAGACTCAGGGGCTCTTAGGGGTGTGGTCTAAATCTCGCCTCCATCGCTGTTTTCTGTAGTCTGTACTTGCTCTTAAGTCTGAAACGCCCTAGCTTAGTTTAGCTGCGTAACGTATGTGAGTGCACGGTAATTGGTCAATGGCTTGGCCAGGTGAGTGTACGGTAACTGTCAACCGCTTGGCTACGTAGCCAGGAGGTAAAATAGGCCCCGCCCATTAAATCGGCTGGAAGGAATAGAAGGCGATTGATAGACTGAAATAACGTGAGACTGCAATGGATTTCTGATGCTTAATACACACCTTGATTACCCTTAAATTGTCAATCCAACATCGCCTTTATATATATTTTAGGTCTGTGCATGTCTTCAATGCTCTTGAATGCAATAGCCTTTGCCTTTTTGTCACTGTTACTAAAATAACACCGTCGTTTAGAGAAGCGAGGTATAAAATCCTATCTCTTTGCAAGTCTCTGCCAAGCAGTTTGTGAACGTCCTGCTCTGCTCCCAACTCGAGTCCCATCCTTTTGGTTTCATAGCGTTGAAGGGGGTATTTACCATGGGAACAACGCCTCCCCACCTTCTTACTAGAGCTCTCAGCCCAAAACAATTTTCTTTTTCGTTTTATAGCGTTCCAATACCATCTGAGACAGGCGGTACACTACATAATTATAAGTCAGTTATGGATTTTTGTTGTCCGTCACGCTGCAAAAGTTGAGGGCATTCTAAATAACATTTCATGGTCTTTAATTGTAACCTGTGTCATGTAATCACTCAAAGAGCCCCTATTTTACCACAGAGTTGGACGTAGACCAGCCATTACAAGCCACTTCTATGTCCAAGACGCAGCGACTTTTCAAAGAAAATTCACAAGTCATTCAGCACATGCTTTTATCCAAAGCGAGGCTCTTTGTTATCAATAAGTCATTCTGAGAACAATTAAAGTAAACAATCACTAATTAAAGTGCTGCACAAGTAGTTTCAAAACAACAACAGGACAGAGGCGCGAGTAGCCATAGCAATGAGAAATGCAAGGTTAGAGTTTTCTATCAAATGTTTTAATCGTTTAATAGTGACGTCAGTTGTCACTATGGGGTAGATTTTGAAAAGGCTTTTGAAAAGACCTAGGTGTCTGCCACACTCCACCTAGGTGGCTTTTCTGGGCTCCTCCATAACCAAGGACACAGGGGGGTGGTGTTGAAAGCCGGTTAATTGTAAGGTTTGCAGGGAATGATACATGACGCTAGTGCTCCATGTCGCCATGCAGGAGAGATCCCCCTGAGTGTGTGTGATGATGGCTGGTTTAACCTGTGCACATTGAGTATCTCAATGCACAACCGGTGGGCAGCCTCACCCAGCCCCAGTGTCCAATCAGTCTGACTCGGGCCAGGTGAGGCTGCTTAAACCATCATCCACACACACTCCACAGCTTGTAATGGCAAATCAACGTCACACCTGGTGGTAACTAGGAGCTCTTCATATGACTTCCATCACCACATTGTGGCGTACTCCGTGTCTTCGAGATACCATTTAGGGGATGTGTTCAGTTATGAATAACAACAGGTCAGGCCATGCATGCATGCATGTTCTATTTTCCACATCAGAGCGCTAGCACATAATCACGCACTTACACTCACACAACCACTCAGCATGTGGTTCAGGCCACATGTGGCATATTCAAGTATGCTGTGAAATACGCAACATTTCCCATTCACCACTCTTTATTCATGGAGTAGACTTTGGCAATCAACTGCGCACATTAGATAAACAACTTAAATGCGAACAAACAACTCCTTCTGACTGAATTTGGTCACTTCTCAATAACAAAGATAGCGGCGACAGGGCCTAACAGCTGGCTCTTAAGAATAAACAGAAAAAAATCCAGCACAAACATTTTGCTTTTTGAACACATTACCATCTCCATGCAATACAAGATGTGTTGGGCTGATAAGTACCAAGAAAACACACTTAACCCTTTGAACATCAACATCAATACATTACACATGCACACAGACACACACATTGAAATAAACTACACACAAACACACAGTGACTCATACTCTTAAAGTGACAAAGATGACACAGACACACACTGAGTGGGATGAGATAAGCCGCAGTGGAAGAGGAGAAGTGTGACAGTTACCAGCACAGCCTCTCTGAAGTCTCTTTGAAGAAGTCTGGGGAGCACTCACACAGGATCCTTCAGGGAGGACTGCATAGTGCCCCCACCACCACCACCCCACCCTAACACCACCCCTCCCTACCAACACCCCAGGACTCCACCACCACCACCACAGGACTCCACCAGCACCACCACCGCACCCTACCACCACCTCAAGACTCCACCACCACCCAACTCTACCACCACCTCAAGACTCCACCACCACCCAACCACCTAAAGACTCCACCACCACCAAACTCTACCACCACCTCAAGATTCCACCACCACCAAACTCTACCACCACCACCTCCCCCAGCATAAATTGTGTTACTTAAAGTTGCATTACGTAACATTTCAACTAGCTCATAGCTTAAAATTACCTGGACATATATGTTGTCAATGCTGATGAAAAGTGAGTTAAATAATGTTATCACTAAAATCACATAATTTGACTGATGTAATCTAAAAATAAAAAATGCTGGCCAGCACGCACTTCTCTGTCTTTTTACAACAACTTCCTGCAGGGGGGCGTGTCTTATCTTGCTATCGAGACTTCCAAAACCCCTCCCACTGACGCAATGCAGCCAGCCGAGCTACGCTGAATCAGTCAGTTTGAGCTACAAAGTGTCACATCCAGTTAGAGTGGTCAGAACACTGCTATTGGAATGTTTTAATTCTGCAGGTCTACCGCCTTCTAACTGGGAGGGGCTTGATGTTACACATTGCAACTTTAAATAGCTGGCCACAGAGGGATTAACAAAAACCC
Organism: Lota lota; assembly: GCA_026745465.1. Classification (NCBI taxonomy): domain Eukaryota; kingdom Metazoa; phylum Chordata; class Actinopteri; order Gadiformes; family Lotidae; genus Lota; species Lota lota. The sequence goes on along the minus strand of JACYXH010000228.1, from coordinate 274,758 downwards.
TTTTGAACTAAAACCTACTAGCAAATCAACAACAGCACGAGAACACAAAGGTGACACCTTGAAATAGAAAGATTTAATGAAAAGTAATTACTTATATATTTTTTGAATAAATACATTCGGACAATTTATGCCAATTACCGCAATTGGTTAATAGTTCACATTCAAACTGCCTAAAATATTACCTGAGCCAAACGCCTTTTCATTTAATTTACCTCTATATATATCTTTTAATTGCTCATTTTTTGAGCCATGCAGAAAGGATCGACAGTAATGTATCTAGTGAAGTGGCTGTTTCAATCTAAAATCACTATAAACATCTCAGACAATTAAAGAGGCTATACTTCATTGACACCGACCTAGTTGCCAATCCCTGTGTTCATAGAAAGTGTGCAAGTTCATTAATCCATGCCATTCATAACTATAAGTTCAACCTGGTCTGTCTCTTAGCTTCGATTTTCTCCCCATCGTTCCCATACTATGGCTCCCAATGGGTCCTTGAATATGCTTTATGAATGTATTAGAGCACACAGAGTGGTAGAGCAGATCAGTCGTTTGTGAATATCGCCCTAGCAATGATGCAGTGTTCAGTCCCCAGTTGGAGAGATGTTGTACTTGGTTTTGCTCTTGAAGGTTTTGAGCTACAACACAAGCATTGTTCAACACTGGCAGCCAATAATAAGACCTTTAGTGAAAGCACAGGGTTTCGTTTATGGCATTGGCACCACAGCAGAAAGGTGAACTTAATTTAGAAGTTATTTCTGACATGTTCATTAATTGGTGACATATTTGGTGTTTTTTCATTGATTCCTGAAGTGATTATGTTTTAGTTATTCAAATAAATAGATTCTAATTCTTAAAATTATAATTCAACCTCACAATCCTAGCACTTAATGGTAAACGGTAACCATAATCCCCATGAAATATGAAGAAGCTGTAACTAATTAGATTCACATAAGGCACAGCATTCAATTATGGTTCATCAATTGAATACATTTCTACAATAAACTTTGATCTGGTAAAATATGAAATAATAAACTGCACAAAATGTTCTTTTGATATTATAAGAATAAAAATGTCACCAGAATAATAAATGGATATAAATTCCCAAGAATACAAAGGCCAAAGAATGGGATAATCAATCACACCAGCTCTCTTAAACAACTTCCCAGTCACAAGGAGGGGGAAAAAAATGACACTCCCAGCTTCCATTCGATTTGAAAGTGAGAGTTTATTAAAACATCATCTGAGCACTCATATGGGAAATGACTTCCCTTATTGTGCAGTCACACATTAACATCTCTAGCAGTGTGGGTGTTAACAGTGTAAAGAGCTGTCTCAACTCAACAAACGTACATGAACAGAGTGCGACGGCTACTCCAAGCCATAGTCTCCTGTTATTGGAGCCGTGAAATATAACTGTGACCTATAATTTCCTGGGCTTTACAGTTACAGGTATAGAGAAGAATGGATAGGTGACCATTCTTCCATTCAGGGGGGGAGTGGAATCTAACATTTGGCGGTGAGTGGGGGCTCTTGGAAAGAATAGATTTGCCATGGGGAGAAATGGGGAAAAACTGAGAGTCAGAGATGACATTTCTGAAAATCATGATGGGCAGATTTAGCCTGACATCGCCAGACCAAATTGCAAATGCATATTAGTCTGGAACCTCTCCGTTCATTTTTCTATTTCCAAGGGGCGTCGTCAACGGCTGCAGATCAAAATGCCTCTGGATGCATTTGGAGAGACCTACAACCAATCAGAGCTACGAAACATGTGACACAGCAGCGGTAGCCATCTTGGTTGTTTACGAAAAATGCCTCAACAGCGCCTCCATAGGGCACTCTTCTGTACCGTCATCGTAATAAACCCGCCCCATATTACAGGAACAGTTGCGATTGGCCCAACGCAGACCAGGTCTGCATGAGATCTGTCTGAATGGGAGTGGGGCCAGACGCATATGCCAAATAAAACATGAGCTTGCAGATTCGTCCGGTTCCCAGGCTAGGACTGATGCTCACTGGTCCCAGTTCTCCCGACTACGTGTTAGGATTCACCGAGGCATGTTGTCCATTAAACGTCTCGCTTCTCCTCCATTTTCCTATTTTTAATTAACATTCCCTCATTCGCATTGACGGAAACTTGTTACTAACTAGTCGAAAAGCCTTAGGGATAGCCCTGGTGGCAGCATCTCTGGTGACCACTGGATATTGCTGCTTCTTTCTGCTTTAATAGATGTGGTGACAGCTATGGAAGTTCACTGGAACAGCTATGGGAACTCACTGGAATGCAGCAACAAGTGCTGCATGCTGTCCCATATGTTTCGACTTTTGTATAATGGCTGACTTTTGTCAACAATTGCCTCTCCCACAGGACTCCACAATCCCATGAGGGCACATCACAATATCTCCCCTGATGTTCTCAGATACCACCACTTAAATGTGTGGAGCTCCATTTTGCACTTCCTATTTGTCTGCCTCGTGACAGCAGAACACCTGCTGGTTCCAGAAGGTCCTCCTTCTGTCCTCTGGCAAGTCAGGAAGCGTCCTTCACAACACCACCCAGTCCTAGTCCTATTAGTCCACTATTCTGGGCTGTAAATCACAGTTAAACAGGTAGGACACATGGGGAATGCTGTTGGAACGCAGCGGGAGGCAGCTTTTCCTCCAAAAACGAGTGCACTGCAGAATGTAACACTGCAGTTTGTTGCACGGACAATATAGAGAAGGTATTTACAAGCACATATCTATACGGTTTAAAGGGGAGCAATATGTCTGACTTCAGTAAAGCGGTCATGATAAGCACGGCAGGGTTTTATGCTTCAAACTGTGGACTTGAAACCTGTCCGTGGAACAGCATTTTTGGGGAAAAAAAACTTGGTAAAACCAATGGGCAGAAAATGGCTGGAACATAAAATACGCATTATCATTATTATCGACGTCCTTTAAAGAGCAGCGCAGTGAAAATGACTGCAACAATTAGTTGTGCAACAGGCACCAACGCAATCGCAGAGCTTTTAATTGCTGACTGTGAAAACGTTCTGTCTGCGGGTCCGTTTCGCACGTCTCCCGCGGTGGGCTAGCTTTGGTCGTGGCCCACCCTGGCAAAGGAATTCGATCTTTTTCAATGGACTGATTCAAACAGATAGCCCCGCCAGCCGGTACTACTATGTCCAAACGTTGACGTCGGGGTATTCTTTGATTTCATATACAACAGTATGTCGAGTGTGTTGGGCTTGGCAACACTGGACGACATACGGAACCAGTAGAGCTGCTTGGCAGGATGAGTAGCTGACAACCATGAGGCATGCCAGCCTGAATGCCAAGAACACCTCCTCTCTGGCCATGGATCAGCTTTATATTGGAGATGCAGCTCAGGCAGAGACCTTGGGCAGTGTACCCAGTCCATATATTTTCGGGCTGGGTGTCTGTATCTATATGTAAAAAGCGCGAATGAAAATGAAAATGATTAGGTGGGGGAATGTGTAGCCCTCATGAAACATAATTTTTCAGTCTGCTAGATATTTTGTTATCTAATTTCTTGTGCCTTATATTTTCTAATATCTATATATGTATCCTTCCATCCATCAATCTACCCATCCATCCATTCAACACTGAAAAACCACTGGCATATTAAAATCCACATACTGTTGCACCCTGGGTGAGAATAAAGTGAGAATAATGGGAAAACAGCAACAGTAACATCTGTGACTATCCAATTCACACCTTCTCCTGTCTCTGCTGTCTGCTCCTATGGCTGCTCTGCCTTCTACCCATTTCACACTCACGCAAACACCACGTTGGCACAGCAGGGGGCGCGGGGGGAGGGGGGTTGTTACTAGGACTCCATGTTCCCCTGTGCCACAATGTGTGACAGGCCGTGGTGATGGTGGTGAGAGTGGGGGGGGGGGGGGGGGGGGGGGGGGGGGGGGGGTTGGTTGGGGTGGGAGCGTTGTGTTCGATGCCACCTGTACCGCTTCACTCCTGAGACATAAGGATCGTTATGCCAATGAGTGTCTGAGGGCCAATGAGTTTGTTTGTGTAGCTGTTTTCTGGCATCTTCCAGCCTGCCCACCCCCGGCCATACCCGCCCGGGTAATGATTCACTGAGAATCCTTTAATATGCGTTTCCCTGTTCGCTCGTTTGTAGAAACAAATACAGACTAACAAAAGCTGTGCAATCCATTAAATCCATCCAAGGGAGAAAAAAAAAGTCTAACAACACAACAAGGATGTAAAAAATATTGTTTGAATTGCTTTGAGTCTCTCTCCCCCCCCCCCCCCCCCCCCCCCCCCCCCCCCCCCGGCGTTTATGCTATTATTTTAGTAACCGTGGCAAAACATCATCGATCACTATGTTCAAGATCATAAAATACATGAAACATGTTCTAAACAATATAATAATGTTGGGTTCACTGGCACTTTGACACACTAAAAGGTGCAACACAATGACATTACCATATATGTATATGTATATGCATATGCAGGGGAAATTGACAATCTTGGATCCATAGGTAGATCCAGTTCCCTTGTAGCTCAAGGAGATATGCTCCACTTCCTGGTCACGTACCAGCACTGTATTATCGGCCAACATGAATCAAATTAATTTTATTTGACTTGATTGGTTAAGAACAAGCCATACTAAGCTTTTCTATTCGTACAAACGCTGCCCCCTTTAGCTCACTGCATGAAATATAGAGAAAGAAAGAAAGAAAGAAGATATTAATAAAGAAAGAAAAAAAGAAACAGTTGATTGCTTGGATTATTTAAACAAAGAAGATAAATGGTGTAATATACTATACGGTTGAGGTCAGCAAAAGATCCAAGATCCAACCCTGACAAGCAAGCCTTAGTGCAATGCGGGAGGCTTGAACCGAGACTATATATTGTGTTTTATATTTTAATATTTATAAATGCAGCCTTACTTTACGGAGCGGTACGGGATAACAGTAGATCAGGCTTTGCTCGCACGTATAGAGAGAAGAAAAAAGAAAGTCATCGACAGAATGAATCGCTGCCAAGCTATTTTCATTATTCATGGAGATATTCGGAGCTGAGGTAGGCCCACAAATAGAGACACGTTCCGATGTCTTAAATAATGAAAAACTGCCTGAGATCGCAGACAGGACTCTCACTTTAATATCCATGATGTCGAAATCTTTTTAAGCTTTTGGTTTTGGTTGTAGGCCTGGCGCCAGTTCCAATTTGCCTTCTTTAGTAACCAAGCCCACTGCCTGCCTCTCTTACAACACTTGCATCACCTCCAATACACCCTACAGGGATTTCTTGCCTTGTCTCTCATTCAAGGGTTATAAATCCAATGTCAGGAACTAACATGGGATTTGCGGTAGTTGCACACAATTTATTGGACATAGATGTGGAGACTTCAAACTGTGCCCACAATGGGTTTATTGAAATTTGAGTCATGCATTTGTTTTTAATATACAAGAACGTCAAATTTCCAAGCTTATGAATGAAATATCAGAGACCTTCAAATGGGTTTTAAAAATGCTGTTAATTCATTATATAATGCAGTGGTTATGCAGTTATTCATTTTCACCCTTGTATTTAACACAGAATACATTTATTAACAATAAAGAATAAAAATAATGTATTTAACTTATATCGATTGGTATCTCATTCACGTCATGGTGTAGAGGATTCCCATTAGGTCGGTTCCAGTCAGGGATTCCCATTAGGTCGGTTCCAGTCAGGAGATCAAGTGCAAAATATTTGACTAGACATAGATTGTTAAACTTAACACTAGAAGCGTTCCTCTAGCATTGGCAAGGTTGTCCAAATGTCTGTTTACTTCTCCCTCACTGATTACAATACTAGAAGTTATACTGAAAGAAACAAAGGTTTTCACGTGGAAATAGTTCGATATAAAAGTAACACTTTTATAAAAATAATCACTTCTTCACCACAGACAACGCACAGGACCAGAAGCAATAGTGCCAACCAAGGTTAAATAATTAATATAATGTGAAGCATTACAATGGAAAATGTTGCGATGACAGCTACAATGAATGTTTAATCAATGACAAAGGGACCCTGAATAAGCTACTGATTAAGCCCTCAACCGACAAGCTCTAAAGCAGGACGTGGCTGAGTTTCCCAGAATCCTTTGCAGGTGAAAAGAATAGTCATCGACTTAGCGGCAGACATCTCTTGGACCAAACAACTTTTAAGACGGCTGCATCGAGTCCAGCATTTGAATCTTTGTGCCCACACAATGCATTATTGTTGCTTTTCAAAATCAATGCCATTTTCTTTATTCTAAGCCTTGGCGTTGCATAGTCCATGTAATCAATTTGATTAAGGATTTCTTCTGAAAAAAGAAACCTTCATGATACATGGGTTTCAGTACATAATAACACTGATTTGGAACTGTTGCCCAGACATTGGACTCGATTCAACCAATGAGTCAGGTTGCAAACCAGCATGAACACAGCAGCACGGCAACTTTAGTTTCTTGTTGCCAGCCCGCTGAGAGCTGAGGCTTCTGGGGAAGAAGACGCCACATCAGAATAAGATATCTCAAGTCTCTCCGTGGTGAGCTCTTCCAAATGTCAACACTCCCCTCAACGTGCTGTTTAACAGAGGAGGAGGAGTGTCATAGAAAGTTCAAGAGCCCCCTCCCCCCCCCCCCCCCCCCCCCCCCGCCCCCCCACCACACCCCCCATGTCACTTCCCAGCATGCATCGTCCCATCCATGGTTACCCACAGAGATGATGATGATTGGCCGACCGTCACGAGCCAAGCCTCTGCCACGGAACCTTGCCGCACTAACCACACTAATGAAATATGAACGGAGATCCGGGGTCAAGAGTGCCCGGTGCGATAGCTGTAAGTGAAACTGACAGTTGTGGTTCTACTAGAGCGAGGTGTTCGGGGTTCCAGAGACAATGGGAATGAATAATGAAATGGGTTGAAGAGAGATTAGTGTGTTTCTGAGAGAGAGAAAGAAAGACAGCGAGAGAGAAAGAAAGACCGCGAGAAAGACAGAGAGAGAGAGAGAGAGACAGAGACAGAGACAGAGACAGAGAGAGACAGAGACAGAGACAGAGACAGAGAGAGAGAGAGAGAAACCTTGCAGTTAGCCGTTAGTTTTCTCACCATTGTCTTGTGACACGGTGTTGAGATCCAACATGCACTCAGTGTTTGAAATCTGTTTTCATTAGCCTCGGTCACAATTAATTTGGCTCTGAAAAGGTCCCATTTCGTGTGATGGTATTGGCGAAACGTTGAAAGTAGAAGACAGCGCGGCAGACGGGCTGCCGGAGAGAAGCCACACGCCACGGAGCTGCCTAGTTCTGGTCCAGCCTTGCGTGGAGAACACACCAAGACTCCACTGGGAGAGATTCAAAGGAAAAGGGTTCTGCCAATTCCCCCGTGATACTTTCAGGTACCCTTCACGAAATAACAAGTAAACCAAAAACAGAGATCTCTATTGCTGTCCTTCTTACCTCGCTGTTGATAACTAGGAATGCATTGACACGCGGCGCGCATCTATGTTGTTATTTGTGAGATAATTTAGACCACAAACATTTGAAGGTACCCTTAAGTGGCTCGCTCAAGGGCATACGGAAAGCCGTAATCAAACAGAGGAGCATGAGTGGTTGTCGCAGACACACATACTTGCCAAAGTGTGTGTTTGTTTAGGGGATTTGGTTTGTAGTTGTTTGAGAGCATATTTACTTTCTCACTAACCTTGAAACTTCTCTGTGAGTTAAGAGTTCAGGAATCCACTGGTGCATAAAATAACTTCAATCTGTTGGGCAAAGATAGCACCAGAAAGTACAACACTTCGGCCACTATGCTTAAATTGTAGGCATATATTTTGGGCTGCAAAAAGTGCATGATTCAGAATGATGGGGAGTGGTTATTTGGTAATGCTGTGGATAACCAGTGGCCTACAACAGCACCACTCCGAGTGTTTACGATCAAGTCAGGAGATCACCATAATTTATGCCATTAAGGCACAAAACAGAAACGGGTTCAATGTAGAGAAATAGCAATGAGGATAGTTTTGTTGGTTTGGGTTGGGTACTCTTGGTTCACTCTGAAGCTTTGGTAACTCTGCCAACAGTGTGAAGGACTGAGCACAACCCCTGACCCTCGCACTGTTAAGGTCAGGTGACCTCTGAAGCTCCAAACTCTGGAACCAGAACTTCTTCCTCCAGAGAACGAAGCTCCTGGCTGAGGTTCCCCCGTGACCCAGGAACACCGAGTTACAAGCACAACTGGTGTGGAATGTAAAGGGGTGTATGTTAATAGGTACGTTTTATTTTGTGGTTGAGTTGTATTCACACAGACGGACGGACAATGGACAGGCATCGATTGTATGAAATGCTTGAGGATAGAGCAGATTGGCGAAGGAGGAAAGTCTGTGTGCGTTGTTGCTCTAAGTGTGCATACTGATTTTGACCCTTAGCCCAGCATTATTGTAACAAGGAAGTTGGATGGTGTTTGTATGCGTGTGTGAGAGACTGGGAGCAAACTCGGCAGATGATAAAGACGAAAGGAGAGGCAACTATTCTTTCATAAACTCCATAGACTTTTTATTCTTAAATGTACACTGTGGCAAAATAAAGAGCCGTGTCTACAGCACCTTGCCATTATTAAATACATGATCATGGTTTGGGTCAACTTTTCACCAATGCATGCATCAATGTATTCGCAGTGGAGGGTTGTGCTATTGCAATTCGTGGGGAGGAACACAATGCGCATTAGCTATCCATTTCCAACACTAACCTTTTAAAAAGTCCTGTAGATTATGCATGATCAACATGACCTTATTCCTACTGTGTATAATCTTCCCATTTGCATTCATACGCCGCACTCTGCGAGGAGATTAGGCGGATAAGTACAACGCGGGCCTATGGCTTGTTGTCAAACAGCGAGGGAGTGACGGGATCCTGGTCTCTGATAGCATATCAATGACAGGTGAGGTCATCACCCCCGAGAGGACGCGTTACTGCTTGCGGTTTCCACTAGATGCCCGGAAAACGATGTGCCCGGCGGGGTTCGCAAAGTGCTCCCATGTCCATTGTTCGCAAAGTGCTCCCGTGCTCCCATTCTCTCTCTCTCTCTCTCTCTCTCTCTCTCTCTCTCTCTCTCTCTCTCTCTCTCTCTCTCTCTCTCTCTCTCTCTCTGTGCACAAAATGTCAACCAGAGGACAAGTTATGTTAATGAGATTTCTTCAGACACAGGGGATAACATTCCCAGCATTTCCTCGTCTTGGGGGTGTTTTTTTTATGTCAGAGCGAATCAATAGTTCAGGGCCTGTATTAGACGTTGTTGTGGAAAGGTCAAATGGGAAATGAGTGGCGGAGAGCCCATGCTTTGTTAGAGGTACGCGTAAAGACCCCAGGTTAATTGTTGACATTGTCTATGTAAATCAGCCATGCTTTTTGTTCAACCCCTCTCACGGTGTATGCGCGTTCCGAAATTGGGCAGTTGGCGAACCATTGACATCCATGATATTCCAAAAGAGTGTTTGGCAGCTCCCATAGCTGTATATACTTCTAAGTTGGTTAGAAGTCCTGAATGTTCAATTTCTTGGTCATGAGCACTGTGGTGATAGGGGATTTCTTTTGTATTTTTGTTCAGTTGACAGTCTTGTTCCATGTAAATTCATACAACTGGGAACTGAGCCCTTTTGATTAAGAAGTGAATGCTTACGTTGTTCCATTACAAAACACCCCGTCCTACACTTAGCCTCGCGACTAATCGAAATGTTGCTCTGCACTCAGAATGATCACACTGCCTAAACTACTGGAAGAAAACTACCAAGCCAGGGCAGTTCCTAAGCACTTAATTGTCATGGACTAAACAAAGATACAGCTATGGGTGCTGCTTAACACTCTTTTGAAATACAATGGATGTCAATGGCTCGTCAACGCCACTTCAGAACACTCGTACACAGCGAGAGAGGGGGAGTTCACGGGCAAAAATCACGGGCAATCAGCGCACCGGCCAAATCCTGCAGGACATCCACCTCACCATCCCCTACCAGCATCTCGTGGGCATTGAAGCGGCTTCATGGATTGTTGATATGACCCATTGCGAATAGGCACAAGGAAATCTGCGCTGGGTGCTTTGGTGAAGAGGAACATCGGAAGAGCAACAGATTGTACCTCCACTTCCAGGTGTGAAAAGAAGTAGCTTTTTATTAGAGGACGTTATCATATACAGAATGTCAAGGGGATACGAGAGATGATTCACTGACAGCACCCCCGGGGCACATGTATGTGATGTTTTCCAATTACCTCTGCTGACTTATTGATCCTGAAGAAACTACTAGTTCAGCCTTGTAGCTATTAACCACATATTTACCCAAAATGTATACACAAATCGATCAATCAAAGAGATCAATCAGATGATTAAATAAGATTCTTAAATTAAGTCAACAGAGGAAGAAAATGATTTGCTCCCTAATCCGTCGTGCTCGTTTGCACAAACTGTGAGGCTTTTTTCCACTGCATTCATGCAATTGTGGTCAACACAAAGGGACAACGTTAATAATAGATTCCCTCCTGCGCTGTTAAATGGCTCACTGTGGAGAACCTTTCCTTTCAGTAAGAACAGAGCAGTCCTGCCAGACCCCCAAGTGCACACAATCTCAAGGTATCCGAGGACAGAGTAAGGGGTTGGGTAGTGGAGCTCCCTATGGGCCATTCCCGTGGATTGGGTTGATTTATGTGGTTTGTAAGACTCAGAAGATAACCTTACCGCCGCCTTCCGCGACAAGGAGGCGACGATTAGACCCTTATCTGATCGGTGGTATTATTATTATTATTTTTTTATCATCATCACAGCCGCCTTTTAAACTCACAACTGGAGCCCGTGCTAGCCGGTCGCGGCTGTGTTGCGTTGAACGCACTCAGCAGTCCTTGCTGCTCTGTATTGATAAGATATCAAGCACCAAAAAGCCCTTGTTTTGGGTGGTTGGAGAACTGTTACAGCTAATTGTTTTATGATTGCGGTCACTGGGGTCTGTTTCTCTGCACACGTCGGTTTAAGAGGAGCTTTGGGGAGGCTGAGGGTGTTTATCCCGCCTGTGTGCTGCGGAAGGCAGAGGCTGGGTGCGAAGGTGAGCTGCCATAAACCACAGTGGAACTCTAATAGACATATTGACTGGTTCCGGTCGGCTGTGATGGATTCAAAACAGAGGAGCCTGATGCGGCAAGGGGAATGATCACATTTATTCCCTACATCAGTATGCCCCACCAGACCAGAAAATGCAATGACTTCTCTACACCATCTCACTTTGAATCTCTCTCTCGCTCTCTTTCGCTCTCTCACGCTCTCTCTCTCTCTCTCTCGACTGGCTGGGTTTACATGCACATATTTCCGGCCACAAATTAATTTACATGCATACTAGTGATGTAGACATGCGCACAGACACACACAGACGCAGACACACACATACACACCTGTGAGTGGAGACTGTTTACTTTTATTTTGTCTGCTGACTTGTCTTTGTGCTGCCTTTGTAAAGCACTTTGTAATGAGGATTTTGAAAAGTGCTCTATAAATAAAGATTATTATTATTATTATAGAAAATGCCACTGCCTAACCAGTTTATTTGTAGGTGTGTTTATGTGTATCTCTTCACCCCTCTGATCCCTATGTGTGCTGAATTAAATAATCTCTCCTTCACCCACTCCCCCCAGGATTTAAAATAATCAAAACCACAAATTTTGGCAAGGGAAACTATTTACTGGATTATCCATGTGATTCCGACCAAAATAACCCAGAACTGAGGATTGTTCAATGCACAATAACTGTAATGTCATTATGATTTGAAATAATTTGTAAAGCACCATGCCCAACAACAATGATTGGAATTGTTACTTCAAGAGGTTCTTGAGTAGAATTGCATCAGATTCTTGTCAAATGGAACAGATTATTCAGACCTCTTCCATACTTTCACTGCCGCAATCACTTATTTGAAATAATTTGTATATTTTCCACAGAAGTTATCATCCCAGGAAATAGCTTTTTTCTCTCAACCAATTTGGCCAAAGAACCATGGTAGAAAAGCCTCTAAGCAGGCATCGTCGCATCAGGCATTATGTTATGAGTGAAAAATACCTTTCAAAGAACCCGGTGGTTCCAAAGTTGTGAAAAGGTCTAATAATAACATATTGGATCAGGATCATTTTGGATCAAATCCAGGCTGCGGTGAGAAGGATACACCGGCAATTTGTAATTGACGTTGTATTAGATAGCAGACAACTTGAAGTCGGATGAAAACACATTTGATGGCAGAAAGAAACAAATTCATAATTGTGCAAACATGCAAAGATCTAGACTAGTCTGGACCCACTAGACATAAGACCAAGCAATTCCAGATCCCCTGTTTAATCATGAGCCATCAATCTAACTAATATGCATCCATGTGTGTTAACCAAGACCTTGTCCAAAAATGTAAATAATGGAAGCTGGCATGTTTCTGATTAAGCTATTCATTTACATGATGGAGAACCCCAACCCCAGAGAGAGAGAGAGAGAGAGAGAGAGAGAGAGAGAGAGAGAGAGAGAGAGAGAGAGAGAGAGAGAGAGAGAGAGAGAGAGAGATAGAGAGAGAATCGAACAATTCTACTCTAATTGTGCTAATCCTAAAGTGCTAATCAAGCTCTGGGTTCAAACCTTGAACCAAATCAATTTTTTTGTACAACAAGCACTATCATAGCAGAATATAGTGGGTGTTGGCATTATTGCATTTAGAAAAGTCAAGCTGACAGTAAGATAATTAGATAATAAAGCTGCCGCTGCTGCTGTTTACATTGTAAGGAAACAACGCTCATGCCAAATCAGAACTGTTGATGTTCTGTGATTAGTTTGAAGTCCTTTTTCTGTATGGCTTCATAAACGGCGCTTAAGTTTCAATGTTCTTCCAAATTCATTTGGACGGTCAAAGTGTTGAAGATTGTAGATGCTTTCAGTCCTCAAAGCAATTTGCAAAGTCCACGAGGCTTAAGCTTACAGCGTAACACTTAAGCCCACGGACGCGATAAAATATGCACAAAGGCATTGCTATAAAATACTGAAATGCATTTTTTTAGCAAGCCCTGACAAATGCAGATACAAATACTGGCCTCGTTTCACACCCTCATTACCAAACCCGCCAAGGCGTCTTGTTCTGCAGCCAGCGACTCTGACGCCATAAAGGCAACATAAAGACAACAAAGTGCATATAAATGAAAGACCCCAAAATCTCTGTAAAGTTTAGTTTCAAACACAGTCTCATCTTTTGCCTTCCAGCAGAGGAAACATCTGCTCTGGTCCAGAGTGGGGAGTGCACAGAGGGCGTGGGCATGCAGATTCTCCTCAGAACCCACAGGAAACATGCCATAGAAAAAGTGAGGGAGATCAGACAGAGACATTATCGTGCTCAAGGGGGTTTTATCTTCAGCACTCACAGGCCACAAAAAACATGCTAAATAGTATTTTATCACAATATCATTATGACTATGGTCTTTAGAGTCAAACAACAACAAAAAAAAATCGTATTCTAGCTTATTCTACTTTAACAAACAGTTGCATGTTTGTTGTCTGTGCCAACAACAGCATGTAAACAAAAGAGATGCTTCATTTCACAGCCTTTTGTAAAATCAGAATCAGAATCAGAAAAGCTTTATTGCCAAGTACATTTTTTAAACATACAATGCCCTTTGGTGTGTAGTACCATAAAACAGACCATGTTATATAATCACTACATGTCCATTACCCACCACCTCTCAACCACACATTGGAGATTGATGTGGTATAGATAAGCTGGAGGTGACAGCTAAGCCCGGCGAACCAACGTGGCTTTCCAGAACCTCTTTAAGTGAATCTAAAAATAAACACGTGGACTTACGGAGGTGAAGTTGTGAGCGCCGCAGGATTCTCCTCTGTACTTGCAAGACAGCAGCATCTCGTCCAGCTGGTGGCTCAGGCGATCCATAAACTCCAAGTTGGTGCCTTCAAAGTTCCTGGGCGGTAGAAACAGCCGGAAGTCCGATAGCTTCTTAAACCACGAGTGTCTATCCTCCTGAAGCAGGTCCAAGATCATGGGTCTTACTGTCCGGTTGGCCAGCAGCAGACCCAGCCAGTGGCCCGCAAAGTACAGGTCGCTCTTGGTGAGCTTGTAGAGCCGGATGGGGTTGTTGTTGCAGATGGTGACGGTGGGAAAGGCGAGCTCCTTGGCCCACTCCGTGTGCATGCGGGTGTAGGTGGGGAAGGACAACCAGTGCAGCAGGCGGTTGGAGGACCAGGACAGCAGCAGGCCCATGCAGGTGCACATGGCCAGCATCCAGAAGGCCCTGCGGCCCACCGAGCCACCGGGGACACACACGTGCCTGAGGCCGTGCAGACGCGTCCTGGACAGCAGGGTGGAGGTTATCTGGGCCAGGCTGGGCTTGGCTGGACGTTGCCGGCGCCCTTTCCTGATCACTGCCGGGGAACCCCGCTTGAGGCAGAGGCCGTCCAGAGCCATGGCTGCCCACAGCGCTCCTATAGCTGCCGACAAGGCCTCGTGTCCATGCCAGGCCTCAGGGGCTGGGCTCCACATGTGGCTCCAGGGTGACAAGAATCCCAACGCTGTAATCCACTACTGGATGCCCGCCGTTAGCCTCGCGGATTCCTCAAACGCAGGCGTCTTGAAATCGGCACAAACTCGCCGGTGGGCGGAGCCCAAGTCTCTGTTCCTAGCGTTGGTTTCTTTCTTGGCACCGATCTCAACCGTGGCTGCTCATTAGTCCGTTTCTCTCCGCACTGTCCGTTGTTCACACTCGTCCTCAGATAGCTCCAAACACTCCAGTCAGCAAGAGAGTCAGCCCTGCAAAAGTGCTCAGAGCAAGGTTGTTTTTCCGCTGTGAGTGACTCCGCAATCCTCCGCGGAGACCAGAGCGGATCAGGCGGACCGAGCGGAAGCCCGAAGACGAGAACAAGAGGAGGAGGAGGAACAGGAGTGGGGAAAGTGAGACAAGAAGCCGGAACACACAGCAGCTTAAACGTCACAGACACAGGGGACACGGAGATAAAGTGAAATGTGTGTTAAAAAAACAACAACCACACACATTAGAGCAGTGAGTCAAGAACAGAGCTCGTCTTCCTCTGCCTTCCTGGAGCCCCTCTCTTGAGTCAGGATGCCTCCCCGGGCTCGTCAGTATCTTTCTCGGGCACCGGTCATCGGCTTAGCCCTGCAACACGGCGGCCATTCCAAACAATCCGTTCCATAGTCATTAAGTCTGGCGGCATTTAACTTGATCACTGTGGTCTCCCGCTGTTGAAGCTGTCACCGACTGAGGGACTCACTTTCCGCCTCTTCAATTGCTTTGAAAGTCCCTCTCTTATCTCTCTCTCTCTCTCTCTCTCTCTCTCTCTCTCTCTCTCTCTCTCTCTCTCTCTCTCTCTCTCTCTCTCTCTCTCTCTCTCTCTCTCTCTCTCTCTCTCTCTCTCTCTCTCTCTCTCTCTCTCTCTCTCTCTCTCTCTCTCTCTCTCTCTCCGCTGAGGAGCGACTGGCGGAGGTCTCCCGTGAGAGCAGCGAGACACAATCCTCCCCACCCCCTCACGCACCCCCTCCCCACCCCCTCACGCACCCGCTCAGCTGCGGCTCACTTGGCCCGGCGTCCACGGTCACATGCGCGGAAAAAAGCGCCGCTCTGCCACGGGGGAGTGCACACTCTCGGTGGTTCCGCGCGACCCACTGTGATCACAGGAGGGCTGCCTCTCCTCTGTCGCCTCCTGTCCTCCCCCCCGAGCCGGTCTTTCCCCTGCCTCTTGCCGTCTTACAGTTGGGTCTCGTGGCTGCAACGCGCGGCGCTCACATCATTTCTCATGGTTCTCTTTTCCTTTCCTTTTTTGTATCGCTTCAGTCCTCCTAAAAATAAACATCCTCCTCTCCGATTCAAAGACTTCAACTTCCGCCGACGCTCCGCCCCCTCGCCACTTTGCCAGGGTGTCAATCAAACGCCGCTGACTCCACCCTCTGCCAGGACTCTCCCACCCACTCTCCACCTTCTGCTCTCCACTTAGCGCAAGCTCTGCCGCTCTCTCTCTCTCTCTCTCTCTCTCTCTCTCTCTCTCTCTCTCTCTCTCTCTCTCTCTCTCTCTCTCTCTCTCTCTCTCTCTCTCTCTCTCTCTCTCTCTCTCTCTCTCTCTCTCTCTCTCTCTCTCTCTCTCTCTCTCTCTCTCTCTCTCTCTCTCTCTCTCTCTCTCTCCGCGCTGCGGGCTCAGGGTGTACTCTGCTCCCTCTCCCTTCCTCGCCGGCTTCGCCCGGATCGGGCTGCTTCCCCGTTCGTTCCCGACTCTGACTGAGTTGCTCTCTCTCCCCGCGGTGATCTATCTACTCCCCTCTGCGCAGGCAGCCTGGGATCAACTCTCTCTGTGTCTCTCGCTCTCCGTGCCCTGCTCTTCAGACAGCTTGTCCTCCCGGCGCATCTCTCGTCGCCCTCCCTGCGCAGCGGATCCACGTGCAAAGCCAGAGAGCCAGCCACCGAGGAGAGCGCCTGTTTCTCTCTCGTGCACACAGAGCTGACTGCCTAGCCCTCGCGCCCCCCCCCCCCCTCTCTGTGCATTGGCTGCTACTGCCACGCCACGCGGCTCCCCAACTTAACTGAAGCGAGAGGCTTGTGTGTGTACGTGTGTGTGTTGTGTTGTGTTTGTGCACGTAGGGGGTGGTATGGAATACAAATGAGAGTCTTTGAATATCCCTTTTGCATTGTTAATGCACTGTCTAAAGACAATGTGTGAGCACTCTTCAAAAGCAGAGCCATTTAGATAATGGAGAATGTTGTAGTGATCTTCACTAATAATCACAATACTGATTGTCGCATTATGACTTTCCACAACATTGGATTATATGAGACTGTGTTAAACAAGCTAAACTACCAAGTTATGCATTTGATTTAAAGTTAACATTGGTTCCCAATTAAGTTTAGCATAATAACAGGAGACATCTTAATAGCCTGAATGCAAACGTGCACATAACAAAATGAGTAAGAAAATATACACCCTGCCAATTGCAAGAACCAACAACTAGTCAACAATTGGATCCGATCAAGTCTGATCCCGCTCGGTCTAAGTAGTTAAACAGCCCATGTTCACTCAAAAGACTTATCTTGATAACAGTGTGCATAACATTTTTAAATCCGCTCATTTGCATTTAAATTGGGAAGAGTAAAACTCACTATTCTTCCTCCCTATACAGATCTTAGGAAGGTTTCACTTTCATCTAAGAAAGGGAAATACATTTTTTTTCTTGGATTCAGATTTTCCCATTAATTTCTTCATTGTAGACGGAAAATGCAAAATGCTCAAATTGAAAAGGATAAAACATCGGGCCTATTAACCCATCCAAAGGGCCCCTTCCGTGAGGTGCTGCCTTGCATTACGATGACAGTGTTTTTGTAACGAGTACAAAGGGAGCGAGCTGGACCATCATGACCTTCACTTTGCACTGGCCGCCCTCCCTCCGTCGTTTCAGGGGTTGGCTTTTTTGTTTGGTTACACAGAAGTTATAACACGCCTAACTCCCTGGCAGCCCCTCTCTGAATCCATCTTCAGATACGTGAGAAAAACACCGTGGGCTCATTTCCGCGCAATGAAAACCCAAGCCGACTCATGAGCCTTAAGACACTGTTCACACTGTCATGTTGCATTAATGTAAACACACACGTGTGCGTGCGTGCGTGCGTGCGTGCGTGCGTGTGTATGTGTATGTGTACGCGCCAGACCCAACAGAACCCCGGCTGTTAAAAGCTAAACTACCTCCGTGTCAGCTAACACCCAACACAACATATCCACAACATAAAACTGTCAAGGGCATCCACACACACACACACACACACACACACACACACACACACACACACACACACACACACACACACACACACACACACACACACACACCCTAATACCTATTCAAGAGGAGCACACACCCAGCCTACGGCCGGCATCAGAGGCATCCTTGTACAGCAGAATCCACAGACTGAATAATTAGCCCGAAGCCATTATGAGGGCTTCAGTCCAGCCAAGCAGTCAGTGTAAGAACAGCTCAAAGGCAGTGGGGTGAGTCCATGATTAATTGGAGATGTTGCGCGCCCCTAAATATTGTTTTCAATTACATTAACCTCCTCTCTTTGGCTTCACTGGCACAATGGGCACTTCCTGTAACTGTACAAAAAACACAGGCCAGCAGTCTGACTAAATGGCTGAATGCATCCGAGGACGCCTCTCCTAACTACTGAAGCACCAACCAACCAAGCCACCGGGGACGCTTGTATGGAGTCGGGTTATGGGATGGCTGGTCACAGTGTCTTAACCAGGTGCACACATGCACATCTCTTATGGAGCCTTCACATCGGGGAGCCGCGCCCGGTCCGAGAGCCAATTATGGGAACACCGTGTACGGTAGCGGAGCGCGCATCAGAGAACGAAGCCCGGGACCACTTGAGAAAGTGGTCTTCAGTACGGTTCATGTGTACTCGGGTACGGACAGCATCAGGTGTGAAAACTACCAGACAAAGAACACACGGAAGTGGACTGCTCTTTAATTGGTGCGCAGCAGGTGCCATTCTCATCCTCTGAGTTGCACGGCCATAGCTGATAAAGATGGTTTAGGGTTAGGGTGAGGCAAGCAGAATGAGGCAAGCAGGGTTAGGCAGGCAAGCGGATCGTCTCCAACATATCAATAACAGTAGGCATAGTGCAAAGGTCGGCTCCATTGAAAGGGCTTGAGGTCTTTCTCCAACATAAACAAGTGTCTTCTTCTTCTTCTTTGTGTTTATTGGCGGTTCAGACACCAACTAGGTGCATACCGCCACCTACTGTATCGGAGTCTGTGTATAAGCAGGGGTACGCGGGTACAGCACAACATTACTAAAGTGAAAGCTGAGCGGCAGGGAATTGGAGCTGGGGGGGGGGGGGGGGGTAGGGGGATCGTACTCGGTCACGGTACCAATCAATCGTACCTAATATGAAAAACTCCTTCAAATTCATGAGAAAAGTAGGATTTTGACAGAAGGGCTCTTTCAAACACTTTCTTTTCTGTACCATTTCACACAGTAAATCAGGCTCACGAAGAAAAAAAAAAGAGTCAGACTTGTCAGACATTAAGAACGAGGTTGACTAATGTTGTTGGCATATGTGCTAAATTCATTCCTGCTTTAGAGTTGACTAAGTTCTAGTTTGGTTTTTAGAAACTTTGTCTATTAAAAATATTTGTTACATATATTTTTGTTACATTTTTGTTAAATATATTATATATGTATATATTTGACACTTAATGTCTCCATAGACAACACCTCTGCATTTCCCTTCTGTCTTTTGTGAAGGAAAAAAAATACATGCTGTAATTTAGCGAAGCAGGAGGGATAAATCATCTACACACGGACATCAGACCGCAGACTGCGTGGTTAGCCGCAGTCGCTATAGATGAATAGGAGGCTTTATTTGAGCGCAGACGGTGCAGATTACAACAGCTCCAGCTACCGTGAACTCAACGACACCCTGAACAAAGGCTTAGTAACCAAGCTAATGTGTAACACGCCGCAACAATTCCCTTCTAGTTTGTACTTGTTTTTCGGTTTGATTAAAAAATATATTGCATCGTACAATTTCAAAGAAATCCATGAATTCTTATTGCTTTTAGTCAACGATACCAATTTTAAATCCACCATTTAAATCCTCCGCAAGAGCCAGTGTATCCTCTCGTGTATACCTTTGTTAAACTCGTGTCCCACATGGTAAGACCCGCTGCTCCCAACATGCATGACCTGTCCAGGGGTGCGTTGTTTCCGGGAGGAACGCTTCCTGGTGCGTGGTCAGGACAGCGAGGTTAGTACGGGTGGCTCATTAGATCCCCTGTGATCCAGAGAAGGGCCTATAGGACCAGGATGTCAATTACACGTCGGTCAGAGCCTCCAGCCTTCTCCAGCCTTCTCAGGCTGATGACGGCTACACGGGACACATAATGCCTCATCAACAAAACTGTCTAGGGTGCGCACCTATCCCCCCCAAGAAACAACGACCTGTCAGCTGAAACGGATATGGGGAACCGATGCATGGTATGGGAAAATATAAGAAAGGCAAAAAAAATACACAATATTTCTGATTGGGGATATAGCTCTTTGTTTTTTTCCCTAACAGCGATGCGTCGCTCAGGGAAATATAAAGCAGGTGAAAGAAAAGGTATTTTGACAAGTGTGTTTTGTAGAGAACTGCATATGGTTCACTGGGCTCCAGTGTTCTGTTCCAGGTAATAGTGTAAACATGCTAAACCCCACAGCCTGGTTCCCCTGGTGGTGGAATGAAAAGGAAGACTTTGGCAGATAACAAAATAACAGTCTCCTTCAGTCTCCTGTTTATTCAGCGGTCATAAAGATAGCCCCAACGGTTCATCTCAGTGGTATCATCTCAGTGGGCATGCGGCTCCATCTCCTGTGAACACACCACTCGACTCGCCGCCTTGGGACCCAGATTGGGATCCATGCTTAGTTCACCTGACGGTCTGATATTTGGGAACCAATGTCCACAGATTCCATCTGGGAAGAGGACATGGGAGATTGTGCCCAGTACAAATTCACCTCCAAACCGCAGTCATCCACCCGATGGATCTACATTTGGAACTTAAATAACATGCTGTTCTTCTAATGCAACCCAATTTTTCTTTTAACCATTAGAAATTGATTCAGATTTCTTGTGAATTATAAATGGGCCGTCAGGCTGGCTATCGTTCAAATGT
The DNA here is from genome assembly GCA_026745465.1 of Lota lota. Lineage (NCBI taxonomy): Eukaryota > Metazoa > Chordata > Actinopteri > Gadiformes > Lotidae > Lota > Lota lota. Next base: position 254,018 of record JACYXH010000228.1, on the reverse strand, counting down.
TTTGTGTTCAACATAATAGTAACTCTCAGCCCAAATCGGACTGAACTACAGTCAAATATGAGTCTCTGACAATCGAATATTCTACAGTGAACATGCCCAAGCTTGAACTGCTGCAGACACTGTGTGCTTCTTATGCTTCAAGATGCTTCGACAGCCTGGTTCCAAATACACCCATCCTTTGTTGAACATGAAGAAATGAATAATAACATAACGGCAGGCTGAGCATTCACGTTTAAGCACGGTTGTGCTCACTGTGTCGACAATGAAGAAGAAACAAACATTTCTGCTCATCTGAAATTAGAAGAAATCACCTTATGTTTAGTTTTAACTCGTGGTGGTAAAATCCCTCCAGTTGAATGGCCGCTGAGTTGTGTGAGATATAACATGATATCCGGTTTCCACCTGTTCCTTCAAGACCATCGGGGTACACAATACATATATTTAAAGCTAAACATGTTTATTTTGTTTCACATCCTTCATATTTAATGTGCCAGTATATGCCTTTTAATAACAAATGAGAGCAAGTCAACAAAGGCATTTTTGTAATCATGATATAACTCTGTATGTATTTATATATATATATATATATATATATATATATATATATATATATATATATATATATATATAACCAATACCTGCTGCTGTGCAATACGTAAGGTCAAATGTGACTGTGAATAATGGCTGTTCACTTTTAAGCTCTGAGGAAAAAAAAAAAAACATCCCGTTTTTTGCTGAAAATGTAGTCGGAATCAAAGTAAAATAAGCCAACTTTTCTGTTGTGTGTATGGCCACGAAGAAATATTTAACAACGCCACTATCCACCTTCAGGAACGGACCGAGAGACAGCAGCGGTTGCCGCAGCGGTGCTGCTTAATGATACCATTAGCACGGTCAATCCAGAAAGCAATTTGCATGAGCCGGGTCCATTAGTCAGAGCCGCTGTCTGGATGAGACAGAGGCTCCAGTCCACCGACGAGCTCACAAGTTCACAAGCGCGGCGAGGGAGAAACAGTGCACTGCATTGGGATCCAGTTTGCGTCACAGTGTGTGCCAAACATCTATTGTGTGGGTGTTTGTGAATGCTCCTTCAGCTGTCCCCACAAGTTCTCATAGACCCGTGGGATCAGAGAAGAATGAAAGGCTAAGATTTGAGTCGTCTCTTTAGCAACTGGAATTCCCTTATCGTGGTGATTGACTTGGCGGTATGTTGCAACGAAGTTACAGTTGGGTGAAGGAAACAGGTATTTCGGGACCTTTTTTAAAACAGATTCCCCCCCCCATATCCATAAATGACACTGGACTCGTCATAGCAGTTCCCAAAAGGACCTTCAAAAGACATAGACCACCAGTCTCTTGGGCAATGTCCTTAAACAGGGAATGCAATTTAAAAGGTATGATATATGATGGAGATTGAGAAATATGGGTTTCGGTGTGCTACATTTATAAATACACAAATACAACGCATGCATGTAGCCTATTTCATACTATTTTCTGTATTCTGGATCTTTCAAACATTTGCAAAAGAACAAGGCCATATTCACAGCAGGCACTTTCTGAAATATCAAAATGAAAGCAAACATGTTTCACATTCAGACAGAGAGAACTGGAGCGGCGTTTGAGAGACTGCGTAAAGTACCCATTACATCTAAAGTTTCTCAAAGGAAAGTGGAAAGCCTTATAAAGTTGGTGACCTTGAGTCCCTGCTGAGTCCTGGATTCAAAGTCCAATCATGTGATTGTCAAACAAGAAAGAAGATTATTAAATAATGTACTGAATTAAGTTCATCATAGAACCTACTAACTAACCCTGCATACACATTACTTTGTATCATTTATTACGTATGTCCCATGGGTTGTGACATAATTATGCATTAATAAGGACAAGATCAATTTAGTATCTAATATATTTAGTTGAATTTCTTTTGAACTAACCTTGAACTAACAACAATTTAACATTTGAATGAATTCTGTTGCTGTTACTTTCTCAGTGTGTCATATATGATCAGAATATAAATACATTTTCTTTTATAACAATGGCTTCCAACACACAACAATTTAATTGATAAAAAATAAACATTATTAATTTACAGGCACTGTTGTTTTTTCATTCATAGAGGCTTTTTATGTCTTTTATGTTTTGTAATATTAAATAAATATATATATAATGACATTTACACATTGACATTTAATCACAATGAAAGCATTGTAGGGACTGAAATGGAGTCATGGTAACCAATTATGATGTGAGCCAGCCACACACCGCTGTTCCTAGGGACCATCTTCAACTGTACGACTTACAGAAAATGTAAAATTTCCCGGAATATGGGAAATAATTGCCTCATTGCACCTTCATTGCAGCGCCACAGAGGTTGTGTCATTGAGGTGGAATAAAAGGAACTCGTCAATTAAATTCACCCTTTTAAAAGTATTATTTGTTGGCTGCCATGATCATTTTCTTCACTCAATAAATTGAAGATGTATCCCCAAACAAATCAGTCCGGGAACTTGCCTGAGAACCGTTAAAAAACTGAAAAATGACTTCTTAAGTTGGAGTGCAACAAGGGTAGCACCTCACATGATTATATTGTCGTATGTGAGTTAAATAGACTAGGGGCCTCGCACCTCACATGATTATATTGTCATATGTGCGGTAAATAGACCAGGGGCCGGTGGGGCTGTTTCCCCTGGGGAATTGTTGATTTTTCAGAATCCATTTTGTAGTTGGTGAAAGGAGATTGCTCCGGCACAGTAGAGTGAGTACTCCCAATGAATTAAACATGAGCTCAAATTATACTTCTGCTATGGCTTGACTGGAACATATCTCCTATTTACGTTTTATTTGAAAGCATGTAACCGTTGTAGCCCTTTATCTGCACAATCGTCCATTCATACCACGTGTCTGGTGGAAAGTCTGGCATAAACGTGGACCTGGCACAACACAAGAACAACAAGATCCAATAATTCTAACAGGTTTATCACGTCGTCACCAACATGTCGTCCCAGAGAGCATTTCACATTGACATTAGGATGTGTCAAATATTGCCTTGGTTGTTGACATGTAAAGGCGAACGTTCACTTTCCCGCAGCCTGCGTATGTAATATTTTCTATTATTTATGTTGTTAGCTATTAGCCATTCCGCCCTACTGTTGGTTGTTGACCATCGCAGTCCAATGTAAATCGCCAAACATCACATTACACAAAACAATGAATCATCACAAATCTTCTCTTCTCTGGCAAGAAATAGAGCAGCTTGCATATCTCCATCTGGGTCAAATACAGCCACTTCTTAGTCATACGAAGGTCGCTCTGGCATGTCTGAGACGCACACTCGGCATCTCCTCCCATATTATTATGAATGCCATTCTGTAGAGAGGCAGAGAGGGGATGTCTCATTTGAGAACAAGTAAACACGATCCCACGGTAACCTAATAAATGTATAACATATGTTTCAATCCCACGACCGAACGCATCGAGTGTATGTAGCGGGCGGGACAGATCGGTTCTATACATGCTAGGATAGACACACATGAGGCAGTGACATATCCTAGCAATAGGTTGTCTTTTCTGGAAAAACCCAGGAGCACACCGTGGGCTGTCAGGGACAGAGGGGGCATCTGGCAGCGGGGATCTCAGAGAAAGCCTGGAGCCATGGAGTGGCTGGGGAATATGGCTAACGGAGATGGCGAACTGGCGAGGCATATTCGTGGGCAGTGAATAAGATCTCAGTAGCCGTGCCCCTATGCGTACTGAAGATTATTGATTGGTCTTTCGTATAAGACTAGCGGGATGTATCATTAGGGGAAATGATGAACCCCCAGAGTGTGCTTGAAAAATGAGGCTTCATCACTACCCCTAGCACTTGGAACCAGCCTGTGAATCAGTTGGCCACCTCACACTTGATAAAGCAGCGCTGTCTCTGTGTTTACGATCGACTTTGCAGCCAAGACTGTCCTGACATCATTTTTTTATTTTGTTTTGAGGATCAATATGGCATAGGAAAACAAAAACATTGCTATTCTTAATATACTGTATATATATTTATATATATATTCTCCCTCCCTTGGTTTTGGAAGGCAACAAAGATTAACATTCTGTAGCAGTGACCTAAGACTCGAATCAATCGGACAGCGGCCAAACATCCATTATAAAATGCTTTGGAGACCTATGTAATCGATGTAAAAAAATTAAATAAAAACACAACAAAAGTTGTACAGCTAATCATAAATATGGGCGGGGGGTAAAACTCTTGCCAGGTCATTATATCTGTGGTTGTTATGCAGACAAGCCCAGTGGGCCTGTCTCATACTGGCCCTGGGTGATAGGGTGCTGACTCAACCACATCTCCTTTTTTTCCTGGCCTCCTGGGACTTGCCCATCAGATAGGAGAGCAATTGTCCCTGCTTCATACAGCAGCTCTCTGTCACGTCATACAACCCCTGGACCTAAATAGCCACTCAGAGACACTTTGTTGGTCTGTCAGCAGAGAACTTCCAGTCTCCTCGGAGTCCAACTAAACCGGGATTGCAGCAGCAGGGTTTTGTTCTACTTGAAGTGAATCTGGTCTTCAGGCAGAGAGAACGAAGAAGTGCAACAGGGTCTAACGTGTTAAGCAAGTCAATGAGCCGAAGCACCGTCCCCAGCTGAACACCCACGCAGCATCCGCTCAGCCAGGCCCAGCAAATCACCCAGAGAATACCAGGAATGAACTTAAAGCTATTAAAAAACGTATAGTGCACAGCCACGAGCTGATTAAAGCTAAATTGGACAAATACCAAAGACAATGCTTGCTTTAACTTCAGGGGCAAAGGAATATTGATCATAGGGGCAGAGCTTGCGGTCACTGGTGCTTAACCTCCAAGCTAGCGTTGGGCAGAAACAAAAGACGAAACAACAGCAGTACACCGACAAACACATGTATGCAATTGCTGTTTCACCAAAGATGGTGCTAACTCTGTATTTGGGTTTAGTGTCGAGTTATTGTTCAAAGCGTGGCAGCGATGGCTTTGAGGCACTACACCACAATCCTCTCTGTATAAAGAAAATGAGTTGAAATATAGAAGAAGTATATAGAAATATATTCAAATTTCAAATTTCAGGGCTATGTTCAATGCCCCTTCAATGCTCGTGGCAAACAGGTGATACATCCCTGAGTAAAGTCTTTATTACCAGGTCCAATATCATCCTGACACACACACACACACACACACACACATTACCAATTGTGAGCAACATGCCATCCGACTGCAACTGAATGTGTGTCATACCCAGTAAAGGACAATCATTACCTTGCAGAGTGTGTATAACTCTGGAGCCCGCTGATGATAACAGCGGCGCGTTGCGCTCTGACAACGAGCCGCGTATTGCGCGTACGTCGTTCCATGCATGACAACGAGACACCGCGAGCAGCTCGGCGCGAATATGCACGCTGCCTGTGCATCCTTGCCTCCTCATTTCCTGTTTGTCGCGGCGTCTGCAGCCGTCTACGACGCGAGGGAAGAAGACATCTGGCGTTCCTTCGGTGCGGACGCGTCGGGCTGCCACCATTCTGTGTTTTCATATCGCTTATTGACGATCGTTTATGAACGTGACAGGTATCATCCTTTAAAACAAAATGAATTGCCAAGATAGTGCATTGCTTAGCACACCAATACTAAGCAGGGGGGGGGGGGCTGATGTCTGCAATGAAACAAACACAATCACGCCGACCTCGGACTCTAAGCTATAAGGGGTCATGGATAATGGCTGAATCCAAGGAAATGAATGTGATTGGTTGATGGTCTGTAACTCCTGCTGGTGTTGGGGGTGGCGCTGTAGAGGTCATGCTTCGCCTTGTAAACAGCATTAGATGGCCGTGGCTGTTTGCCTCCTCCATTGTGAGTGACAGATCTGTAGGAGTGCCGGTGTCTGATTGGTTGAAATGCTGAAGTCTGACTGATTGGAGTGCCGATGTGTTTCAGATAACTGTGAGGCCCAGAGGTAATCATCTTATCGCCCACCGTAACTCACCGGCTGTTAAGATGAAGACAGTTTAATTGAACATCGGAGCTCTTAGTCTCACACAGATTCACTTTATTGTGGCCAGGCATGATGTTAACGCCAATAAAAGTAGGCGGGAGAAAATTACATACCCCTGTTGTGTGTTCACTTATGAATGGAAGACCACCTTGAGAATGTTCCGAGATAAAAGATACGAATGAACCGTGCAGATGAAACAAGAGCGGATTAAATATAAAAAATAAACATAAGAATAATGTACCTTCAATATGTATACACCTATGTACGAAAATGCATTGAATACAACACATTCAGGTACGATTAATACTAGGTGTATGGTGTGTATTTGAGCTGTTTAATGCAAACCCCTGGCGAGCTAAACAAGCCCCAGGGATTTCGAGAGGAAAGAAGTGCATTTTGCTCAACATATAAACAGGCATGCATACGAATACATATGGGAAGAGAGCTACAACCAATCCATCTAAAGCACAACCCCATATTGATGCACATAGCATTGATATTCACCGTGGTGTTTGACGACATCCGAGAAACTGGCTGTAAAACTAAGTACAACCGGCTAGGTGGGTTGGGTCACGGAGATATCTAAAGCAAGCTGTAGCTTCTCAAATAGGCCTGGCTTTAATTCTTCACATTTGAGGCACATATGATCACGGCTGGGGCTTTAGAGGAATGGTTGTCGGTCCTCGTGCAATGTTACCGTCCCAATGGAAAGCATGAGACACAATGCGTTGTTTTGGCCACGGTGCCTATTGCGAATCATTTCACTTCCGTGGTCTTTGGTCTTTGTCTGAGAATGCAGCAGTACTCATGTTTGGTGACCCCCTAACGTGGTCCCGCTCCACATCATACAGAAACACACCCACCCACACATCCAACCGCATGCAGTCAAGTATGGTGGTTTATCTTCCATTTAAGGTATTTAAACATACCCTCTTTCATTGTCGCAAATTTGTATTTTCTGAAATAAAAGAACGAAAAGTAAACAGAAATTCTGTAAAGTTAGACGTCAAAGGAAATAAATATATATTCTACAATCCACCTGGTTTGTTAAATTTAGCATATCCATTTATAAACAAACCTGAGATAATGCTAACTTTCTGGCTGACATCAGTTAAATCGTCTGGAGAATATCCAGGGGCAACACCACAAATGACCAGAAAAGCTACAAGTAAGAAGTGTATTATTATTTTTTTAAGAATATCTTGTTGTCTTGCATGTTGCCAGTCTGGCAAAATACAAAAATCTGTTTATTTATTTATTGTTGTTCAATCCCCAGGGCTTTTGTGTTCTCATGCTAATTTATTTAAGTATGATTTAATTTGAATACCTCTCGGCATCAACATAGTACTGTCCACCTCGCTCGGTGGTTGGCCACACTGACATGTTATTAAGGATGAACTTCTGTCCTCAGCACCACACAGAGTCCTTCAAACTACTAACCCTGGCAGACAACATATTCTATAAACTCGATATTGATAGTGAAATTAACGTGCGTTAATAGCGTTATAGCGTTAATGTGTGTGTCGTGAGATGATGGAGGGCTTAATGCTTTGTGTTGAAACACCCAAGTCCAGGGGAGGGAGGGGAGGTGAGGAGTAGATAGGTGAGGTGTGAGGAGAGGTGAGGAATAGGGAGGTAAGGAGGGAGGAGAGGTGAGGAGAAGGGAGGTGAGGAGGAGGAGGGGAGGAGAGGTGAGGAGGAGAGAGGTGAGGAGGAGGGGAGGAGGGAGGAGAGGTGAGGAGAAGGGAGGTGAGGAGGAGGGAGGAGAAGTGAGGAGGAGGGAGGTGAGGAGAAGGGAGGTGAGGAGGAGGGGAGGTGAGGAGGGAGGTGAGCAGTGAGGAGAGGTGAGGAGAAGGGAGGTGAGGAGAAGGGAGGTGAGGAGTGAAGGGAGGTGAGGAAAAGGGAAGGGGGGAAGGGAAGGTGAGGAGAAGGGAGGTGAGGTGAGGAGTGAGGTGAGGTGAGGTGAGGAGAAGGGAAGGGGGGGAAGGGAAGGATTCCTGCCGTCGGTCAAACAGCGAGACGAGTTGATGAATAACGCTCACTCATTTCTGAATTCATATGCATGTCTTTTAAAGGGCAGGTAGGGGTTAGGGGGCATCTCATCTGGGATCCAGAAGTTCAACAATGCTATAGCTGAACAAGTGTGAGGGGTGGAGGGGCGCAGGGTTTCCTGTTACAGAGATATTCGTCCCCACTCAGAGAGAAAGTCATTCCAGAGTGACAAGACGGAGGTTTCAGAAGACGACTTCAAGAAATGTTTTTCTACAGCGGCCGGACTAATACACAGGTTTGACTGTGAACCTTTAAAGGAACTTTCTCCAAGGACGTTGGCGGCCTTGCAGGAAGTTTTAGCTTGTCTTCCCGGCGGACATGGGAAAAGTTTAGTTTATGTGTGCGCTTCGGATGGCATATACCTCCAACATGATCAGCTTGTTGGCGTTGTAGAAGAGGACTGCAATCAGTGCACGCCACCATGGCATCGTCGCTTACGCCAACAGGTCCCGTTTGAACGTTAAGATCTTAAGAAACACAGTAGTTCAACTACGTTTAGGCAATAGTGGCGGTGGAACAAAGTAAAAACAAGTTTGAACAAAAGTGGTGACTGCGGTGAAAAAGGGGCATTGTGCGGATTCAGGTTTTTTTTTGTATCTCATTGCAGCTGTTATGGATAAGATAGCCTGGGAACCAGACGAATCTCACGAGCTCGTGTTTCATTTGCTCTGCAGATAAGGTCTGGCTCCCGTCCGACTCAAAAAGATTTCTGCCCGGTAGAATAGTTAGACCAATCACAACCGTTTGTCTAATATGAGGCGGGATAAATACAATGACGTGAGTGAAGAAGAGGCATTTCAAAAACAACAAAGATGGCTGCCGCTGATGTAGAACGGTCTGTTGATTCCGCTATCGAGACAGTAGTCAATGAACTGGACGGTATATTGTCACTAAAAGAAGAACAAACGACTGCCGTTTCGTTGATATGATTGGTTGTAGGCGTATTCAATTGTGTCCAGAGGCATTTGTGTCTGTGTCCGTTGGTGACGCCCCTTGGAAATCGAAAATGAACGGAGAGGTTCCAGACTAATTGCAGTATTTCGTTGCAGCTGGTCTGGATAACATATAGACAGCCCTCTCCACCATATGTAATTGTTTCTTTGCATTTTCTTGCCATATATTAAATCAATCTAGCAGTTTGGTGACAGCTAAGGTAGTATAATTATAGATATTGTGGAAACTGGAGAGTGCCAGAGCAAAGCCACTCTAGCCACTATTTTCAAATGTGATTTGGATTACAGCAGCCTTCTACTGGCCATGCATATAATAGTGCTGCTTTAAATGATGTGTGAAATATGGGAGCTGCACATAGACCTGCTTTTAAGAGCTATGACAAAATGGTAATCATACCAAATGTATTATGGTGTGCATTCATGTCACAAATGAAAGCACCTCTATCTAACATGGTTCTTGAATTACTTCCTTTTCCCCCCTGATCTGACACCACCATTCATCTCTAGAGACCTTCCTCACTGAGCCCTCCTTCCTCACTGAGCCCTCCTTCCTCAGTGAGCCCTCCTTCCTCACTGAGCCCTCCTTCCTCAGTGAGCCCTCCTTCCTCACTGAGCCCTCCTTCCTCACTGAGCCCTCCTTCCTCACTGAGCCCTCCTTCCTCACTGAGCCCTCCTTCCTCAGTGAGCCCTCCTTCCTCAGTGAGCCCTCCTTCCTCACTGAGCCCTCCTTCCTCACTGAGCCCTCCTTCCTCACTGAGCCCTCCTTCCTCACTGAGCCCTCCTTCCTCACTGAGCCCTCCTTCGTGCTGTCTTGAAGCATCCTTGTGTAATGCAGGGAAGGTGATGAAAAGCCATCCATCCAAATGAAGAACAGCAGCAGCAGCAACAGTTCCTCATTAACATGGCTTATGTTGGCCTGCATTCCTCATTTTCTGGCTGCTTTGAAACAGGCTACCGACTTATAAAATAAGGTTCCTGAGGTACCTGCCCCAGTCCAGCATCTTTTTCAAGAATAGTTGCGCAGGTTTCAGGAATCAACCTCAACTTTTTTGGATCCTTCAATAACAAAGGCTCAACAATCACACATTTTTACAAAACCAAGTGTGGGAGTGTGTGTGGATGACGGCTGGTTTAAGCAGCCTCACCTAGCCCGAGTCAGACTGATTGGAGTCTGGAGATGGTTGAGGTTGCACATTGATTGCTCAATGTGCAACAGGTTAAACCAGCCATCGCCGCACACACTCAGAGAGAACTCCTACATGGCAGCATGGATCACCATCTGTTTGCATCATTATACGCAACCTTGGCAATAAACCGGTTCCAACATCACCACCCTGTGTCCTTTGTTTGGAGGAGCCCAAGAAGAGTCACCTAGGTGGAGTATGGCAGATACCTAGGTGGCGTGTAGCATGGATGTTGCTACACCAAGCTTATTTGCTATTTCTTTAATCCTAAAGGGTTTCTGTTTATTGGGATGAGGGTATTGTAATTTAGATTCATTATCTTGTTGAACATTAACAAAGCTAAAAGACTCAAACATAGGAAAACAATATGCACCAGCTGTTCTGAAAATAAAATAATAATAATCACTTCTGCAATCAAAGCTTGTAAGAGAAAAGATAATTACCCTTCAGCCATACCTAAATGTCATTCAAACCTCTGAAAGAGCATTACAGTTTCCAAGACAACTACGAGTTCTCCATATAACATAGTTCAGTAGACCTATTTTGATCCTAACCACGGTGGGAGATGGGAGAACGTGTAAACCCATGAAATGTAATGTTGCCATGCAGCACATCACATTATGCACACAATATGGCACATATATGCAGCCATATTGTGCTGCTTTTAGATCATGCAGCTGGCTGTTCTTATTTATGAGAAGAATGAAAGTCAAGTATAGTAGTAAGAGATTGCACAACCCGGGTGCATTCATATTCATACCCAAGCACAGGCCTACACAACGGCCTCCATCCGATTTTTTTGAACTCACAGACAAGATTGCTGCTGGTAGAGTATGAAGGCAGCCAGTTTTGAACTCTATCCTGTGAAACTAAATGTAAATGTGTTGTTTGGCTCACTGCTTAGATTCCCCATGGTTACCAGAACTAAATGAACACATGGTATTGCAGAGCAGACGCTAGGAGTTGACGCTTCACACGTTCAACTCAGCATGAGGGATTGCAGAGACTCATTTACAAAAAAAAAGCTAAACTGGATAGAATAACAAATTAAATTGGTTCCGTTGGGGGGAAAAGATTGATTAACATGGAAAGTGATATTGAAGAATAACACAGTATTAAATGATGCCACTATAGCGAGCGCTATCTTCACCTACCATTGGGATCTTCCATGGGAAGTGGGCTGTTTCACTGAAAGAAATGCTACAACCTTTAAAAATCAGCGTTTTAAAATCATCAGTAGTCAGTTGCAATATAAATTAGCTTCCAAGATGCCAGGCTGGGGAGATGTCCTAATAAGATTGGACAACTTGTATGTGACAACTTTGTACAAACAACTCAATGACCACTGGTTCATATTGAGAGACGGGTTTGGGTCAACATGTTACAGCGATAATGATTCACACAAAGTGTGCAAAGTGACAGAACTATCTAAAGAGAGGCAGTAACATACAAAGATTGAGTAATTACCGGAGTTGTGGTTTGCCTAACCGTTCGGTCATACCAAAAGGTTCATGAGCATCAAAGCGACTGCCAGCCAATCATTTTCAATGAGAGCTGGTGCCAAGGTGCGGCGGTCGCCGTGGCAGCAGTGATGTCCACGTCCAGAGCGGAAATTTCTTTATGCAAATTAGCTGCGTAGGTGCTGCAGCAGCAACAACCAATAGCAGAGCTTGATTTTCCAGCGCTAGTTTCCAGCGAACATGGAAGATAAATACTTTGTTCATGTCCCCGGTTTCCTGGAGATATAATCAGTCTGACGCAAGCACAAACGTGATCTTCATTTATGTTGCGTTTTTTACGGAGAGCAAAGAACCAGGTCAGATTCCTTGCATGTGGAAACATACTAGGCCAACGACATGATTCTGATTAGATTACAACATACGATTCAACTTTGAGTCCGCATATGTTGCCATGTATACAACAGCAGCAAGTCAATGGTTTGGAAATATAATAAACAGGGGACAATTGCATATTTTGATCATGCTTTGTGTGCTGCAGAGAGCTGCACAAACCAAGAGGCATGCGTACGGTTTGGCGTTGATGGGTATGGTACATGGCACAAGCGAGCGGGGTGTCCGCAGCGCTGCTCAAACGACTGGCGCCTGGGGGCCACGGCCTGAGATCGCTTTAATGTGTCGAATAACTCTCCGTGGGGGGGGGGGGGGGGGGGGGGGGGGCAGAGGGAAATGATTAGAGGTCCACACACTGGGTCGAGTGCCATCGTTTGTCTTTTGGAGAAAAACAACTCGGCCGGACAGAAGGGCAGTGTGTGATAATGCAAGAGACGGATGAAGTCAAAGTTATCTAAGAAAGAGGGAAGTGTTGGCTGGAGAGGGATGATTTATATCGTTCAGCAAGATAGTAAGGAGATCACAAACCAGCCAAGGTTGTTGAAAAAGACCATTCTTGTTATCTTTACTTCTATTCCCTCCCAAATGGATGATTATACTTTTTAACAGCTTTTTAAGTTAATAAAGAGAAAGACGTTAAGGGAAGTGAAGTGAGAGAAAATAAACACAAATTACCCAATTTTCACACATTTATGTCGGGCAAGGTGGAAGAAAATATTATTGATCAAATACTACCTCCTCAGAGCAGGATGGAAAGTATGTTTGTATCAGTGATAATTCAACGTTTGAATTGCAATTGTTGTTGATGACATTAACTGTCCTGGGTAATTTAAAACAGATGTTTTAACAAATAGCAAAGACGGAAACCAACAACACAACAAAGCACACCTGAGGGTATATCTATACTACAAGCTTGGCTTGCAAAGACATTACCTCAACAGCAGAGTGAGACACAAAGCAGTATGTCATCTGTGAGGGTTGAACTGGACAGCTTTGCTTGGGGTTGCAAAGCGACGTAGGGAGCTACGAGATAGATATCGCCAATAAAAGCATCCTATTTCAATTTTATCGTGAACGCAGAACTGTGTGCTCCACACAAAAACATTGCACATGAACAGAATATGTCCAGTAACCACCATTGTTATTGAATCAAAAATAGGTACATATTGTTATATTATGCAGTCAATGTTGCCATTCTGAGGTGAGGAAACAGAAGTAGAGTCAGGGAAAGATCATGCCACCTTTTGCTGCCTTTCTACACAAGGCAAGTTGTAAATAAGTAATACATATAACGGATAAACGAGAGCTGAGCAACCAAACGTGTGAGAGCGTGAGTGAACAAGAGTGAGAGGGTCAGAAATTAAAGCAACGTTTTGGCAGCGTTGCACAAAATGTTCTCTTTTCATAATGTAGTTAAGTAAAAGCTTTTGTCTGTATTATATTTTGTTTTACTGAAGGGCAATGAAGAGCGTGGCCTCAGCCTACAGAGAAGAGAATGATGTGGTAATATCCATCTCACTGTGTTTTTGGAGTGTGTGTGTGTGTATGTAACATGGCCTGCAGACATTCGGGTAGCAGAACGAGAAGCAGAACATACACCCTCCTGTTCCAGCCCCTGCTAATGGCCGACGTGATGTGTGCGCCACAGAGCTGCGCCACAGAGCTGCGGCACAGAGCTGCTCCACAGAGCTGCTCCACAGAGCTGCTCCACAGAGCTGCTCCACAGAGCTGCTCCCAGATGACACAAAAACCCAAACTGCTATTCTTATGGGCGGCCTCCTCATCTCAACCACTGAACTCCATTTGAACCATGAACCCTCGCTGGGTTCACAGTTCACATCCCAGGGTTCCCAACCTAGAGAATGGTTAGTCACGCTGTCTTCTGGGTGTCCTATGTTTAGCGGCGAGGATGGATGGACAGTTGGCGGCGATGACCTAGAGTTGCAGTTGTATTCTCGAAGGACTGAGGTCTCCTTGATTAACCAAAGACCTGCTGCTGATTGCTCAGTCTCCTCATTGACGGCGGGATCATTCCCATTGCAGTCACAAAAGATGTCAGGGTCAAAATATGGTCTGCTTTCTTTTTCACATCTATTCTGGTGCATGGCTTTTGACAATTAATAATATAACATGTAGTGTTTTACTGGTTAAAGAGTAGTAATAATTATAATTGTATCATAGGATATATATTCTTGAGGTGTAATCTAGAGTTTGATATGATAAGCATGTAAAATGTTCTAATAAGAAAAATACTTTCCTTCGTCTGATGTAGGGCTTGCTACTGTTGAAAAATGCTTCAAACGTACGGACTGAAAGCATTGATATCGTTCTCATTTGAGAGCAATTCATCTAAGATACTATCTGTGAAGGACTTTTTATTGAGACTAAATAACCGTCTTCACAGAGACCATGGTGAGACTATCAATAAAAATGTTTAATGCGCAAGGTGACTTTCATCTATACTGCTGTCTCATAATGTTTTAAAAAATTTGTCTTTCTGTGTTTTTATCTGGTTCCGTTTGTCCTGACAGAGAATTGAGCCATGAAAGTATAAAACACATGAAAAGCCTGTAAATACGTGTATGTATTTCTGCCTTTACTTCTTGGATTACATCGATAACTGGATAGAAAACTGGATGACAGGTGTGTGAACACTATTCATTTATAATTTATAAAGGATATGCCACACATACTATATGATACACATACACATAACTATATAATATATTTTGTAATATTCACAGACATTTTCCTCAAAGCTAATGAAAGGTCAAAGCTCCATGTTTGACTTCTATTTTAGTTTAGTAAGTGGTTTTTAAATGTTAGTTTCAAATCACTCTTTACCAGTCAGTAGGACCCGTCAAAAAACCGAATTCAAGCATTTAGCCATTAACGGTGTGAAATTAACTGCCATTAAAGTTATATTTTCAAGATATATTTACACACATCATTTTCAATGTTTCTGTTAATTTATTCTTCATCTGAAAATACGAGCCACATTTCTTTTTCAAGCTGTGCTTTGCATGAACCTTAACTCCCCCAGAAAACACCAGCATTGTTTATTTATCTGAGGGTGTGAAACTAATCAATTACCAACAGGGGTTAAAAACAATACAGCACAACAACATACAATCAACAGAACAGAATAGCAGGGATACAGGGCACAACGCTAACACTGGACAAAGACTAACAAAAATACTGCTTACACATTACAGGGTTGGTCTCCTGTGTAGTTTCCACTGTGTCCCCCCCCATCAAGGCACTGAGGCTGATGGATACGTCCCCATTCTCTCACCAGTCTAGGTGGTCCTAGACTGGTCTTAATTTGCCTCTTACGGTAGACTCTGTTTACTTATACAACAGCTCCGTGACATAACTAATCGCTGGACCTAAATGGCCAGGGTGAGGGTGGACAGACAGACGGGGGGTCATTGACTAACTACATTAGCCATGGTGATTATGCAGGGGGCAGGGCTGCTGTATGTGTACAGCACAGAGTGGGACAGACAATGGGAGTGTGTGTGTGGGGGGGGGGAACAATGTATAAAGCAGCAGATAATGACAGGAACAGGGGCCGCTTATTTCCCCACCGTACCCTGAGTATTTTGGTCTGCACAATTGTGTCCACAGACAACACACGCTGGGACAAAATGCGCGAGCAAATGTCCAGAGCCATTTTGTGGCCGTGGGTAATTACATGATGAGGTGGAACGTAGAAAATAACCCGTCCTATTCAATCGCCGGCGGTGGAAGAGAACACACTCCAGGAAATAGCAAGAGACAGGAACCATAATGAAGGACAAAATGGAATCCACTTTTCCACAAGACACAAAGCTTCAGAGGCGACGCCGGCGTCTGTGTCCCAGCATGGTGCAAAGGCATCATTTTCTTCCCAAATCTGGAATCTCCGGGCAGGAAAAGTATCCGAGAACCACTTGGCGGCCGGGAAACAATCCCCCGACGGCTGAAACCACCGCAGAGCCAAACAACAAAAGGACTTCCTAATTAATGTGCTACTCTCACGCACACACTTTGTAAATCAGACGAAACTTACAATATACTCAAATGTAATAGATAGTGAATGTGGCTTTCACACATGGCTAACAAATAGCGCCATTGTTTTCACAAGAATAACAATGAGACTAACGTAATGTGCACTTGCTGCACCCAATATGAATCATCCCACAGAAGATAGAATTCATATGATTTAAAGGCCTGTTTATTTTCCCCTGAACAAAGAACATTACACAATCTATGCTTTCAACATTGCCCAACACTAAGACAGCCCGGATAATTGAATAAATTGTGCAAAACAAAACCAAAAGAATCATCATTTAGCCATTAGCATTTAATAATCAAAGTGGATTCAGGGGTGGGGGCTGAGGCAACAAACTGTGGTCCTTAATTTATAATCAGCAATGACTTATATATTGATTTGAAGATCACTTCTGGGCATAATTATATTATTACCTCATGAAGAAGAGTAATTGAACCCTATGTTACTAGGTGTGTAAGGTGTGTAAGGTGTGTAAGGTGTGTGAATTATTTACAAATAGCTGCGATAAATCGTCATTCGCACCATGTGTGTCAATGACCTCTCATTGATGAGATAAACGTTTCTATTGCGTCAGCCAATACCGGGACCAGTGCAAAGTGAAATGCAGGGACGGAGGTGTGGCTCCGTTCCGGCAGGGAGCCGGCTATTATAATAATAACAAGCTCATCCATTAGCTAGGTGTTACACTGAACCAACTCACACACGCGCCTGAACCTCCGCACACACACACCTCCGCGCACACGCACAGAACCCCGCACACACACACACACAACCACACCTCCACACACACCTTCACACACATATACACATCTACAGCCACACACACACACACACACACACACACACACACACACACACCTCCACACACTTAGAAGCATTCCTCACTCTACATATGGACGTACGTCCGAGCCATTGGCAGGCATGTGAATGACCTGTGGGTTCGAAACACTAGCAGCTGTGTGATGTGTACACGCTTTGTATTGATATTAGGAGCCTGTGGATCGGTCGTCGGTCAGGAATGATCGACTGTCGCCGCGGTCCACCGCGATGGACTGCGCCGACAGTGGATCCTTTCTGACACATCCACAGGCTCCTCGGAGCATTTGTGACACCTGAATGGTGTCACAAATGCTTCCACCATTCACAGGCTTCACGGTACAACAACACCTGTGGATTGTTCGGAGGCTTGTTTAAACAGGCAGCCTCTTCACCATTTAACGTAAACCGACGAGCGGTGTGAGAACGTGACCTGTGTAGCCTGTCGGGGGGGGGGGGGTTTACTAGCCACGGTACTCACAACTCACCACACTACTGTACATGGGCTGGAAGCAAAGGCAAACACAGGAGGATTATTGGAAAATCGATTTGTTTCCCCCCTTTGGCCCAGGATTGGGCTCCCCCCCCCCCCCTGCCGCAGTGTGTTTGAGATCTGTAAAGCTACTGAAGGCAGAGGGGGGTCACCATGGCAGACAAAACCAAAGGCCCTGGAATGGGTTTTGCTGAGGGTGTCCACAGGGGATTTAACTGAAGTCGACGGGTAATATGAGCCGTGCGGATAGCGTGAGGGCTCATGCTTACCTCTGCATACCTTATTTGCATATTACGCTAACTAAATTGCATGATCCGTTTGCGGATTGTTTATCGTGTGCCTTTGGGGACGGGACCGCTCTGTGAGGATGGATCACCGGGTTGGCGTACAGGGCAGGCCTTTGTAATCCCCCCCCCCCCCCCCCCCCCCCCCCCCCCCCCCCGACGCAATTCCCATGTGTGACTGCACTCGGGCGAGCTGCAATAGCATTAGCCTGCGCGACATGTGTTTAGAGTGCTGGAGAACATTTGGATTTGATTAAATGTAATGCTTTCAGCACCTTCCCATCGCCCCAGCAACAACTAGATAGTATATGTGCTTTTAACCACTAAGCCTGACTCTGAACAATTAACAGGTGCGTGTGACGCGTACAATCCTCAAACAGCGTCGCGCCATAATCCAAATAAATCCTCTATTTGCTGGTTGCTAGAGTGGGTATTTAGCCGATGAAAAGCGACCAAGGATAGTGATTTAAGCGGTTCGAAATATTTGTTTTGTTTGCGTGTTGAAGTAGCGTGGTTTAATATCTGTACAGCAGATATCAGTCGTACTGACCGACCAGAAGACAAACAGGGATGAGCTATGGAAACGTTGCCATCATCCAGTACACAGTAAAGGGGACATCACAGCAATTAAGTTGATCCAATTTGATTCAATTGAACAGGTTTTAATGAAGCCCCGATGGCCATTTGGGGTGGAATAAAAAGAGCATTACAGAAGGTTGTAACAGAAACTTGGCCACTGATAATACAGCATATTACAATTTGAGTGTGTGCCACCTTTAACAGGAACACGTTGCCATACGATAGGATGCAGTGTCATTAAAATAAGCGGTTCTGGACTTTGGCAAGAATGTATTTAGTAAATGATTGTAGTAGAGAGATTGACACCTGGCTTTGTAACTTGGCATTTAATAGCTAAAAGCTGTTTTCATCAAAAAACTTTTTTGGGTTAAATGGTGGCTGGCTAATACTTTTTATTTTAAATACAGCTCTTCAAAGGAATCCTTTTCCAATGGGGCTGTAGTTTGGATTGCCGTCAAATCATAACGCGCATAGTGTAAATCAAGTAATTGTTACGTCTAAAAAGATATGGAAAATAAAACCTTTTAATAGGAATGAAGCAACATGAAAACCTCTCAGTGTTTCAAAAGGATTCACAACATTAGGCTCGTGAGACCACTCTGGTTTTCATGTTTGCATTTCACAATGAACATCAGTCTGGCCTTGACTGGGCAGCAATTGATTTCCGAATACGGCAGCGGCCTTATGTTGTTCAGAACCCTCCAGCCAATCAGAGAGACGCTCTTGCTCTCTCCGCAGTTGCCAAATTCGGTTGGGGGTAAAGCAGCAACATATACTAATCTGAGAAAACTGCAATTTCTTCAGACTTTATATAGATCATTTATTGTATTCAGCAGACTGCGACGCTCCATGTTTGTTGTTAACTGAAACTCCTTTTCCCGAGCACAGATTGGTCTGAGCATTATTTCTTTTACCCAACAGCTCTTAGGAGCGATCCTTAAAAACCCAGTGAGCCTGTGTTCTCCATGTTAGCCATACGATGGCATTACAACAGTGGTGATTGGTGACAAGAGTGCCTCTAGGAAGATTGGTGATCTATACCAGGCATAGTAAAGCTTAGTAAATCATTGTTGAATCCTTCATATTCAGAATATATATTATATCCATGAAGTCATCCAAATTGAAAACTACATTATATATATATATATAATGTAGTTTTCAATTTGGATGACTTCATGGATACACTAAAAAGCTTTTCTTAACAAATAGACAGAAGCCAGCTGTCTGGGAATAAAACTAACTGAAAAACTGAAATCATATTTACTCACTCACTCATGTCGATTTTAACAAGATGCTCTTGTATCATTACTGCACTATTTATGATTGTTTTGGTACTTGTTGTACCTGCTATTATCTGATGTGATATTATTATTCACAACAATAACATTCGTGGAAATAAAATAGGCCTACTCTCCAAGCACTTCAAAATGCAATCTCTTGCCTCTAATTCCCCTATTCCCTTTATTATTTTACTTCCTTACAGTTTATTTTGCTACTGTGTGATTAATGTTAATCATTATTAATTATCCTGAAATGTCATGTAATGCACTTTGAGCTGCAAATTATGGGTGCAAGGTGCTTGAAAAATACAGCGCTTTGTCACCATTATAAGTATCCACAATTCAAACAGCATTTAACCAAATGCATACATAGAGGGCTAACCGATTCATCCATAACGTAAGACTATACTGATTTTAATATTGGTGCCGTTTAGGAAACAAACTAGAAGAGATCACACGACTAACATCAGACAAGAGCACTTCTCGGCCACAATGTAACATATTTATTAGTGTGGTTGCAAAACAAGCCATACTATTGTTATTTAGTTTCTTTCTTGTTTTTTTTCTTATTTTTCCGCAATGATTTTCTGTCAAACCTAAACACCCCACCCCCACCCCCCCCCCCCCCCCCCCCCCCCCCCCCCCCCCCCCCCCCCCCCCCCCCCCCCCCGGAAATATGAACCGTAAGTCCAAATACCATCAAATTTGGTACACATGCTTCTTAGAAGGCCCTGACCAAAACATAGTTTTCTTTTTTTTAATGCGCAAAAAACAACTTGGCAAATGAGCCGCACAACTTCAACCAATCACAAGTCCGCCTAAGAGTAGCCGAGAGACATCAAACTTGGTCGGCCCTTTAAAAGTTACAATGTGTTACAATGACACAGAGCATTTCAAATGGGCACTGCAGTCCACATTCACAATATTGGAGAGTTGCCTCGTCCCGCCCCCTCCTCCCCAGACTCACAGCTGCAGACTACACTTCAAAATGAAGTCATTGTCTACATTTGCAATGTATTGATTGTTTGCAAATTATAAACCAGCTCATGTGGCATCAGTCTTGAAATCCTTCTGGGCTCCGAGCAGTCTCCATCTGTCAAACGCATCTCCAAGATTTCCCCGTGTCTTAGCATGGCTCTGGCTGTTGATCCCGTTGGTCTGCAGCATGCTTTGTTTGTGTGCCAATTTGTTTCATATCTGGCCCCCCCTGGGTACTCAGATAACAGTGAATGATAAAACACAGCCCTAAACCAAAACGACTATTCTGCCCGGATTTCCTTGGCATTTCAAAGGAGACATTTCACAGGAGCATATTGGCATTGCTGTCGGAGAAGCCAGTAGATCGACTTGAATAGTGTTGAGTAGTGTTTCCTTGATCTCTGATGACACATCACGGTTAGTTTATGATTTAGCACAGCCAATTTGTTACATGCAGTACCTTAAAGTACGTGTCAATAGCTCATACATCACGGTGTAACTCACCACTGTTGCAGGTGCTCACCAAGCAATTTTTTATAACGGGTAAAATACGGTGACTTCAGCCACACCAAACCTGAACCACTCGGAGTTTTCAAAATTGGTGCACATAAAGAAAAGGTGTGTAAGCAGGTCTCCAAAAGGTTAAGTACCACTTTGACCGCACTATAACTTGCGGTTAAAGTTAAACGATCAGCCTCTCCACCCTGTTTTTCTAACCGTCTCCACCAGACTGTCTTGTCTCAAAACCACAAAACATTCCAGACTTTACCTGACCTACTTCTGTCAAATATTGACCACGTTTTTCTTTTTTGCACGTCCCTGCTCTGTCTGACAACGACAATGAAATGACAATGAAATGAGGCTCATCTGGCGGTGCTCTGAGACTGCCTCGCAGTGCCACGGCTCCCATGAACAATCCCTCTTTCAGGCTGCTTTCGTGAAGATGCTTGGATGACAACACACACAAACCAAGCACCCGTAAATTACATTAAATTGCACAATCTGACAAGCATTCCACACACACACACACACGACTGTGTGACCCAAGCATGTCTTCCCTAATATGGCAAGGTGTCACTATAATGTTTCTGTACTTTGGAGACTGCCTTAGTCACTGTGATCCATCAGGCCTTCATTTGCAACCGAGTGTGCTACTGCCAGCACACTGAACCCAGACAATGAAACCCCACTCCACTGCAGACAGGAACAAGTGGTTCGTTTACTGCGGAGAACAACACCCTTCATGCTTGCTTCTAAAGTCCATAGACATCGAACCATGTTGTGTAAATATGGATTGTAATACCATGTGTTAGCATTGCGTCTGTTCAACTGTACCATGGCAGAGAACTCGCAAACGGCGTTCCAAGCGGCACAACTAAACTTATGTGCTAGTCTTGGATGAGAGCAGAACAAAGTTGGAACTGGATTTAATTGCGCCCCGATGGCCTTTGTGGTGGAATAAAACGTTGCGCCATTCAAATAAAGTGTTTTGGACTTTTGCAAGGAGGTATTTTTGTAGTATGTGAAGTACGTTGTGAAGTATTGTAGTAGAGAGATGGACACCTGGCTTTGTAAATTGGCATGTATTAAAACTGATGGAAAGGTTTTAGCTGTTCATTTTTTGGTCATATGGTGGCTAGCCAATATGCTTTCATTCCAGTTTTATTTGAATTACAGCTCATTTTCCAATGGGGCTGTAGTATGGATTGGCTTCAAAGCATAATGTGCATAATTTAAATCAATTTCAATTTAGCTCTTGTCTCACGGATGGTCAAACATGAACGATTTTCAAACCATTTGAGAGAACACTATCATCTAGTGTCCAAGAAACGTTTTTTATTTTTAGAAACAAATGTTTTCCTTTGGTGGCTCAGACAAGCCCAACTTGATGCATGTTTTAGATTATGGTGACTTTTTATATTCTCATGCGTCCTTTAAATGTCTTCAATCTCTTGACACAGTGAACCACGGTGTATTGCGGTTCAATTCAAGGGCACTAACTCATCCCTGCACTGCCATGCGCTAGCCATATGTAGGCTCCACCTGCGGCATATTTCTATCTAAAACGCCCTTCTTGGCCTTTTCCCTAATTACCTTTGCAACTACATTTATACAAAAAAATGCCCGGGGACATTCCCTGTGCTCTCAGGACCTTCTGTCCATCCCTAATGTGCGCATGGAAGCAGGAAAAAAAAAAAGGCTTTTAGTTTCTTTGCCTTTTACATGGAGCAATTTGCAGAGGATTGAGAGACAACCTCCCTGCCTTCCTGTCTATGTTCCTATTTTAAAAGCCTACCTTGTAACTCCGATTTTATTTGGAATTCTAAACATTATTGTCGGACTGACTGCTGCTACTTGGGTCAGGGAACCTTTGAAAAAGAGATTTCTCGGGGTAAATAAAGGTTAAATAAAAAATGGAATCAGTTTAGGGTTGTGAGATTAAACTGAAAATGTGATGTCTTTTTCGATGTTCTTTGACAGGTTGCCCCGGTATGTGTTTGAATGGGTTGTCTGATGGAGGGCAGGAAATGGAGAACGTTCATCAGCAGCACTCTGTTCATGTTAACAGCGGGGAACCAAATGTTTGACAAAGATACTAGAAAAGAAATAGTAAAATATATTCGAATCGAATGATTTATCACAATATACTAACGGTTTAACTGCTATCAAGTCAGTAAACATAGTAAATTACCTTGTACTGCAGACCTTGTCTGAAAACAAACAGGTGGCATATAACTTTTCATGTGCGGCTGGGTTCACGAATTGGGAACAGAAAACGAAAGGACAACGGTCACCTAGTTTTCGCCAGGATGAGTATGCCTTCAGTTTAAACTCACTATGCTTGGGATGTGTTGTTCCAAAGGTAAACAAATTAAACGTGAGCCTTATGAACCTTGCTAGCTAGCATCGTATCATTCAACCATTAGGCCTGAACACACCGTCAACCTCCACCTAACATATATCTTAACTCATACCCAGTGTATGTTTATCCAGCGAACCCTTCCTGCCCTCTCATGTTTGCTCCAGTGGTGTGACGTCATCGGCAAATGTGTCAGCGTTCCCTTTATTCAGGGGCCAAACACTCAGTCAACTGAAATTCTATTTCCTGAGCACATATTTTGGAGTTTGCACATCAAGAATTTCTCCTCATTTCAAATCTTTAACCTCTTGCCTCTTCCCACCTAGCAATCTGGACATCTCCGGGCAGAGGATGTAAACCATACATCTGTGTCATTTAATACAATCAATATAAGAGGCTTAATCTCCCACGTTCCTAAAGACCTACCAAGGAAATGGGAAGGTGAAAATCCAGACACTGAAAAGAAAGCGTGGTCATCTAAGAATGAAAGAACTGGACATTCTGATATTCAATTTGGAGTATAATTACATCGACCTAGAAAATATGTAAAGCTTCCCCATTATGTTTTACCTTTAAGTGAAGCAATTTAGAAAAGTAATTATGGAGATGCGCACACTCTTGTACACACAAACACCAAACCTTTTGTTGCTATGTTGTGGAGAGAAAGTGCTTCATAGATAGATGCACACAAAATATAACAGTACACAAAGACACTCGAACACTACAACACAAACACACCTTTTATTTTTACGTCTCCCTCCATCTCTCTCCCCACACACACACACACACACACACACACACACACACACACACACACACACACACACACACACACACACACACACACACACACACACACACACACACACACACACACACACACACGATGTGACAGGTGATGACAGGTGAAGAACCTGTGTAACATATTGTGGCTATATATCAATACATTGACATCTGGTATACAGATTAAACACATTATCAAAGAGTCAGCCCAGTGATAGAGAGCAGGAGGATTCTAGACCCCCTTACCTCTTCAAAGATGTCTTCCTGTTTGAAGCTAACAGGCTTTCACTACCGGTACTCAACGCTCAAGAGATGAATCCTTTTGTGGATTTATTTGCACGGGAATCCGGCCGCCTCAGCTAGATTAGTTTGCACTTGTGTTCCACTTCCTACAGATCGGCCAAAAAGAAAGCCACAAGAAAGCAAAGAAAAAGACAACCGAGCCGGGTATAATGTTGTGATCCGAACGTCTCGATCTCGGAACCCATTGGCCATCTTCTGACGACGATGATTTACCTCTGGGGACAACGGGCAATATTTCTGGGGTTTCGGGGTAGCCGGATAATGGATATCCTGGGCCAAGACCTCCTCTCCACAGTGCACCGGTCACTGTTTACGATTCGATTAGCAAATAGAGACGCAAGAATGGAGTTGATAAGACGACGTCTACAACCGGATTGTTTCACAGGTAGCCAGCTTACACTCTGAGCAGTTAAACCACTGAAACACCTAGGTTTAAGATATTTGCCTGACAAAGCCAATATAACCATCAATCGTCGTCTCCACACGGACTGTTTACCTGCATGCAACCAAGGCCCGCTCAAAGGCGATTGGTCAATTCTTCAACACTACTCGGAAGACAAACGGGACTACAAACATAATACCGGAGTGCTTCAGATGCCAAAATCATGTGCCGTTGCCTGCATTCACATGCAGATATCTGCTTATGGAGATTAAGCAGCGCTTGATAAGTGGCTGGAGACACCCACAGCGCACACGATGTTCGTCTGCTGTCTGAGGGGATAAGCCCGCCGTCACATCCCCGCGCTCTGAGCAGTAGCCTCAGTTTGATGCCTCTAAGCTCCACGTTTAACCGTTAACTATCATGCTGTCATCCGTTTTCTTTTCAAATCGAATTCAAAGGCTCTCACCGTATTTATTATGACATATTATTAAAATGAGTGATCCAGCATTTTGTTTTCCTTATATATATATATATATATATATATATGAACGCGCACACACACATTAAAAAGGGGCACCGATTGCACTGCACCATGGGTGCATTCCCACTGCAGCCCGCTAAGAGAACAGCCTCCACCTGCCGTTACCAGTCAACTCAGTCCTGCTCAGGAGTCCCAGAGACGTATTATTATTATTGCGTGAAATACAATAGTATATAGAAAGTCATTGAAGGACTGAAACCCCAAAAAGCATTTCAGCTAATAATTGTATGCATAAAATGTGCAAAGCCTAGCTTGTGCCTTGGGTGGTGCCACAAGAGGTGTGCCCACTCCACCTCCTCCTCTATAACTGAGTCATAACTAAGCAAATGGAGGTTCGAAGGGTGCCTGTCGTATTAGCGACATTCGATTCAGGTCAGGACTTTGCTAATCAAAAATACACCCTTTCTCCTGAGCCGTTCTTTGGGAGATGTGCTTGAATAGTTTGGGTATTGGTTCGGTCCATTTTCAGCCTTGATTTATCCCCTTGACTGATGGTCTGACTATGTGTTCTGTGGCGTTTGCCCTGATTGAGTCGGGGAATCCATCTTGCCTGCCAATCACAGGCGTGGTAAACGCAACACTTCTCCCTGGCGGAGAAACATAGGGAGATTGAGCAGAGAGGAGCAGAGGGGGGGGGGGGGGGGGGGGGGGGGCAAATGTTTCATTTCAAATGATTGGTCTTTGCTCTCTCTCTTCACTACTCTCAAATCTTACCTATAGCAGCTTTACGTTGTGTATTCGCCCAAATATAGCGGCTGTGATTGTGACTAAAACTAACATTTCCTGGCCGCATCTGTCAAGAGAATGGACTTCCAGTAACCTTCAGCTTTGGCAAATCATCCCTTCCAAACTCTTTCCTAAAGATCTCTACTTAAATTGGTTATATTGGTACCCCATTATGTATCCACCTGATCTACTTACCTACTCCATTTAACTGATGCAACTTAGGCTTCATGTACGTTTCCACCTGCAGAGATTCCCTTTTTAGCGTGGTTTTACACGCCACACTTGATTTCCTCTAAACCAAAAATGGTAAAAACCTGTCATGTTGGATCAAACTGATTAAATGAAGGTGCCGTGGCAAAAACCAAAACAAAACATTCAAACCTTGAACTATGCGCACATCCTGACCCGCGCCCTCAACGGATAAGCTGGGAAATGACATGCTGTCAAGGACATGAGCACCATTACGCAGTTGGCACTCAGAATCAATGGGAGCTCAGTACAGAGGGGTTAATCAGGGTTTGAAGGCCTGAAGCTACAGATGTGTGAGTGGCGGGGTGTGTGTTATACATGCGTGATGCGTCTCCATGCTGTTCATTGCCTGTTGTTAGACACACGCGCACACTCACACTCGTTTCCATACCTTCTTGCTCTTCCTTGCACAGAAATACATTCCTCCAGCACAGTTTCCATACAGGATCCAATTTCAGCCACTGTGTCAAAAGTTGTGCCTACGGTTCATAAAGCAGAATGGGTTAGCTTAGGTCCATGACAGATCGAATATGTTTCTGTCCACCGCGCAAGGTGCATAGGGGGGCACAGGTACGAGAGAAGGAGAAATAGGACTACGAAAGCAAAGCGTCACTCGGTGGAATTGTTTTCGTGCGTTCAGCACAGAGCCACGCTCTTGTGTTGGTCCTAGTTTGCAGCAGTAAACATCTGGACCTGGCAATGGAGGGACGAGCAACACCTCCAACCAATTGGACAGAGATCGGAAACATTTTCAGAACAACACTGACTAAACTGAATTTACATAGTACACAAAAATAACACTACAAGACTAATAATAATAACTAATACTAATAAAGATAATCATCATAATGGACTTTATTTATGGTTATCTTCATTGTGATCGTTTTCATTTTAAGTTTTAATTTCTCATTTCCAAGTGAAATGATACACCCGCTCTCATCTCAAATGATGCAGCTAGCATGAGCTGGGGCTGCTAATGAAGGGCTGATGACAGAAGGCTCTTTTGTGTCTCCTCCTGTTCTGCACTTGTGAACAGCGACACAAAGTGTTCCGGACATTTCCAGGAGAAAACATGATGGGGGGGGGGGGGGGGGGGAGAGCGATAAACAAGCACTGAAATAGCACCCGCTGCGCACAGTGACGTTGAGCCAGAGCCTTCGAATCCTATTAGCTTCAAAGCACGACTGGCCAATTCTCTCTCTCTCTCTCTCTCTCTCTCTCTCTCTCTCTCTCTCTCTCTCTCTCTCTCTCTCTCTCTCTCTCTCTCTCTCTCTCTCTCTCTCTCTCTCTCTCTCTCTCTCTCTCTCTCTCTCTCTCTCTCTCTCTCTCTCTCTCTCTCTCTCTCTCTCTCTCTCTCTCTCTGGTGCTCATCTACAGTCACTCATTGTTTGATTACCGCAGGAACCTCTGCATGGCAAAACATACTTCAATTTATCCATTCACGTGTAGTGACCAAATTGAGTGTACACCTAACCGTGCGTTATCTATTCTTTTACCCAACCAACCATACATGATCAATTCATTAGAAAGAAACAACAAGAAGGAAAGCTTATATGGGGGTTTTCATATCGTTTCTTTACGGCTGGCGCAGCACACGTCATGTCAACCGAACTTCACCTTTTGGATCATTATTAACGCCTTGGAGGCGTACGCAACAAAAAGCCCCCCTTATCAATTATTCACGTCATCCTTGAATAAACAAGCGTGAACTAGCATGCTCAAACTGTCAAGTCGCGGCGCCAGGTGCCTCAGACCTGCCTGGGCCGCCGCGCAGCACAGCGCACAAAAGGGGAAGCTCATGTATACTTGACGAGGTGATTAAATGGACGGGGTTAGTAATTCAAGCAGCTCTTGGCGCCTCCGCGTTGAGTCTGCGGCGCGCTCATCTTTTATTTCGCCCGTCTACCCCGAGCACATCTACTAGAAGAAGACTCTTTTGAAACCTTTGTCGGATGTTCTTTTTGTGCATGCGCAGGGCTCTATGGCGACCGGCGGTAAAGACCTGTGACTGAATGGTCTTGTGTAAAAGAAGGGAAAGATGGGTCTTCTGTAGGATCCTCGTTTACCCTGCTTAGACTGATACAAAAACGTTTCTTCTTTGTTGAGAGTATGTTATGGGGCAAGCGAGTGTATTCATATAGCAAAACACAAAGCCCGTTCACAGAAAAGTTCGCAACCAAGGATGAGCAGTATAAATGACAAGATAGAAAAATAGCTATGTATCCTTCGGAGCCTTTTATCACTCATAATCCTCTGCGCAACCGTCTCGATCGACCATGGGCTGCGTGTAGAAAACAAACAGCTGTGCACACATCTCTCCGACTTTATTTTAAATGTAAAATGAATCCCAAATAAAAATGTAAGTTATACTACAATTTCAAATACATGGTTTTAAAAACGCTGTAGTCTATAGTCTTTGCCTGATTTCCAACCCTGAACGACTGCCCACCCTGAGCAAATTGCAAATCAGGTTCTGGTGTCGGTTGCTTGAGTGATACTTGACTCTGCATTCATTTCCACCAAGACAATCAGCATCTTGTGGGCGGCATTTATGATGAAAAATATGATGATGGAATCTGTGAGCAACAAAAACAACATGGTGACTCCTGAGGCAAAAGGTTTGGATTCTCTCTCTAAAGTCTCTTTAAAGTCTATGGATTTTTTTGTTTGGTATACACTAAATATATTGGCTGTCAATTCAACAACAGAGAGCAACGTCACCTGCGGAATCATTTTCCGCTTAGTGATTGGATTAGGAGGAAGGAACCCAGCCCAGTTTCTGAAAACGGCTGATATGGAAGAAACTCAGACTGCATTCTGCAGTGAAATAAAGAAGAAATTCAGAATGATTATCAGCCTTGTTAGACGGTCTCATTTCTTGGTGACCGAGGAGCTTTCCTAGCACAGTAGCTACAGAGCTACTACTTTGGGGCACAGTCATTGTTTTACTTTATTGACAAAATGCACATCTATGGAAATGCTTCATGAGAACAAACACATACAATAAAACAATGCAAATGATGCAAAGGCCTGCACTCAATTAACATCAAGGACTTTCTTTTTTGATTCTTGTAATCATGATTATCTTGCTATAGGTCTTCGGGAGCATCATGTCTATTCTATATGAGATTTTCAGTTCTATATTGAAGCGCAAAAGGCTATCCTTTAAGACAGCTCAATCTTAACCTGCAATAGAGAACGTGACGTGCACCTACACCACCAAGACAAATTCCTTGTATGCTTAAAAAACGTACTTGGCAATAAAGCTTTTCTGATTCTGATTCTGATTCTGATCATCGAAACACAAGCTTCTTAATCAAGCGACAAATGACAAAGTCGGTCTGATGAAATGATTGTAACTTTGTTATTGCACCTTTGTTAAATTAATGATGAATGAAGCGGTTCCTATTTTACCCCCTGGTGTTGAGTGTGATTAGCCATTACAAGCCGTTTCAAAATCTGCCCGTGGACCCCCTGCCTTCTGCGCCGTGCGGTCCGTGTGTGAGGTAAGCACACGGGTAAAGATGGCGGCACGAGGCAGATCGGAGAGGACGTCTTCTGTCCGTACGTAAAGGAGCGAGGTGTGCCCATGCGAACGTTGTGACACGGCTGCGGGGATATCAGCGGAGCGCGTCAGCAGTGCCGGCAGACTGCTCGTGCGGTTCCATGAGCAGGGACTGTAGTCTAGACGAGATGGTGTCGTCGTGATGTGCTCATGATGATGTACGCCTGTTTGAGCCGACCTCTGACCCACACGTGATACATCTGTGGCTCTGTTATTTTTTCGAGAGAGTTCAAATGAGTAAAATCTCTTCAGTACACAAAATGCTGTCAAGATCTGTAGGACTTTTTTCTTGTTGGTGAAAGATCAACGTCTATAAAAACAGCATATGTCAGTTCAGCAAATGTTCACTAATTTCGTTTTTGGCTAGTCTCGCTTTCACGCATTACATTGTTTTACTACTGACGTACGCTTCTTACGTACGC
Source organism: Lota lota (assembly GCA_026745465.1). Lineage (NCBI taxonomy): Eukaryota > Metazoa > Chordata > Actinopteri > Gadiformes > Lotidae > Lota > Lota lota. The sequence continues at coordinate 223,643 of JACYXH010000228.1, read as the reverse complement.
ACTACTGTATTATGATACATATTTCTTCCATACTTATTTCTGATGGCCTCGCCTTCACCCCTTCTCCTAACAAGCCTTCTGTATATTTCTCAGGTTTATTTCAGATAACATAACCAAAGAGACAGCTCTAATGAGAGCAATGCTATTCCTTTGTCTGACGGTCAATCAGCCACAAAGATTCAACATTTCAGCTTTCATTCCAACCCTCCTACTGTGGACATCATGACTACACTATTGGGAAAGAGCAACCACCGAAACCTCAACCAATGGCACCAGTTGTGCATGTGAAGTCCTCATGATCAGAACTCAACACAGCGACCTCCTTGGACGCTGCAATACAGGCAGTTACAGGAAATGTGGAAGTACTGTTACTGTTTAATTTCCCTGCATTGTTTGACTGAGAGTGAACGTAAATTGGGGATAAAAGTGTTGATTTGTTCATTACAATGTACGTGAGATATACTAGTTAGTTTGCAGCTATGAAGTTTTGAGTAGAATATAATATTCCATGTAATGATAATGCTGTAGATTATTTATTATATGTAACCCATTTGTAATACGTTTACTTATTCTGCTAATCCCTTTTCCCCCTAGCCAGTTTTTTAAATAACCGTTTCAAACGGTACTCTTGTGTACATCCACTAAATATGATTTATTGTCCCTCATCTACTCTCAAAAGTCTTTGATCGCCAAGCAAACACTTTGTAATCTGTTGAGACAACAGAAAGTTCAGCAGGTCCCTGAATATAAATAATGTATATGTCTGTGAAACTGCCATCGCTTTTTGAATGCATTACAAAAGACAATCCATTATCTCAAGGAATGTAAGTGATTGATGTCTTCATTCTTGATGTACATTTAGCAAAAGCTACATGCACTTTGTGGCAGTTTGGCATATTTATCAAAGTCAAAATAGAATTATAAAATAGAATTATAGATATCTGTAATTGAGTTTGAATGGAAGTCAATGGTAAAAGTTGACTAGTTGTAATTAAGTTACAGATATCTACAATTGACATTTCCACTAGTAAGAAATTAATTGTTGATATCAAGAATGAACATTTTGACTAGTGATAAATTAATTGTAGATATCTTCAATTAGAATTGCTACTAGTCAAAATTACATTATGGATATGTTGGCTTGGAATTATAACTAGTCAAAAGGGAATTGTTGATATCTACAATTGCTATTACCGCTACTGATTAAATGTTAAAAGGGCTTGCTATGCATAACCACCTCGGACGCACCGTGCTCCATTAGACAGCGCACAGGTGGGTCTCAGAGCACTTTAGCTCTAATTGACTTTCCTTTCTTCCCAGATATCCTTGAAGGCTTCTCTACGCAATACACCTTCTATAAATTATGTTTCGAAGCCCTAACCCCAGCACACACACACACACACACACACACACACACACACGTACGCACATGCACACACACACACACGCATGCACAAAAGCATGTACGCACACGCCAGAACATGCACACAGACACACAAACTCACTTCAGGAAATAACTGGTAATGTTGAAAACACTGCAGTATACACATGCAAACACATTTGCGAGAGACAGACGGTACGTGTGTGTGTGACATTAATTGATTGTGTACAAGTGTGTGCAGTGTATGTGTGTAGGAATCCAAATTAATTTATTTGGGCAATTATGGGTGTTATGGACTCAAAATGATAAACAAAAGGTAATATATATAGTGTTCATAATTTGTTTAATACAATGCCAAAATAGCATTGTATTCAATGCGCAAAATGGCTGACATCTTCGGTAAGAAGAAGTGAATTAACAAAGGAATTAATTAATTAATTCCAGGGAACCATGACCGTCGCATCCATAACGGCCATCTCCTTAACCGTCTTGTCCATAAGATATAGAACATTAAAATTGTACGTTTCCCAGTTTGTCTGAATAAATCTCATCAGGCATTAAGGACTACAGAATATGTAATACGATCAGTATCTCAAGCGTGTGTGCGGTGGAAAAACAGTGTGCCATAGCGATGGCGTCTAGGCTACTGCATGAGTTTTAGTTGGAGTGGGTATCGAGAAAAACACTGTTTGAAAGTAACCATCAAAACATCAGGATTTATATTCAAGCACACTGCTAGGATCCAAAGAACATACAAAGTGTGTTTGTAAGTAACTATCACCGTCTCACTACCTGCCCTGATATGGTACAATTCATGCGCCGGAGAATGGCTTTAAGATAAACCATTGAAATAAGTGTTTGTGAAACTTATAACGGTGTGATTTGGCATTACCAGCTGTACAAAGTAGGCAAAATTGCAAACATGCAAAATAAAGCTCTGTGTTAGCGGAGGCAAAAAGGGGGCGGATATGCCTACCAGACAATCTGCAAACATGTACGGAGCCATACAGCGCAGAGACATCAACAGCAGGTTTCACAGAGCCAGCCTAAATGCATAAAAGCAGACATCCATTGTTTCCTCTTTGTCCACCGACTGACTGGTCCTGCGATAAGGTCATTACATTTGAACGAATGTCAAGGAAATGATAAATGACTCTGGTAAATTAAGCACAAATAAGGTAAAAGTAATAACGATGATGGAATTGAATATTTATGATTCCAAAAACCTAGATTACAAGCCAATTATTTTAGGTTCGAGCAGCACATTTAAGGAAATACAGAAAAAAGCTTGCTTGAAGATTTTCCAGACGTTTTAGTTGAGGTTGGTAAAATAAATATGATTTAAAAAAAGAACAATCTACGACCGAACATACTGGCAGATTTTATGATAAACTACCCAAATAGCCACCGCTGAATCCAACAGTATTCCAAGCATGCCAACAGGATTGATTGAAAGTTTGATTAACAGTATTATGAATAGCCTTGCATTATCACTAATATAGACTTGACATGTTATGATATACCCCTTTCATTATTCATCAACAGTTGCCCTCCTGTATTAGATGCACTGAAAGGATGGGATGTGTTGGGGCTTTGATGAGAGGCTGGAAATACAATACTATTTAAGTTTCTCTGAGTATGTTTTGAAGATGTGAGGTATGATGAGGGTTCTCCTCGAAAGAAATCCAATGTATGCCTTCAAAATTGTGAGAATTACATGGGAGGAATTATATTGCAATTCATTCATACCTACTGCAATACAATAAAGTACACTTGGTTTTCAGTGATATTAAAAACAAATTTACTTTTCATCACCTAAAGCTGCTGAAGCTAAGATTTGAGAGTTTCAAAGAGGGCAGAAAAGAGTGGAAGAGAGCAATATTCTTTAAATAAACCCAAAGGTTCCCGAACCAATCAGGGAAGAGATGCCCTGATTGGTCAAAAATGAGACGGGAGCTATCTAAAATCAAGTCTCATGCGCAGTCAACTCTAAACACATATTCTCATAGAACATACCTTTCACTAACAGCTGACGAATGCCAAGGCATTTCTAATAAAATGACACTGAAATAGCTCTTCAAGGTTATCTTAAAGGTGCCTTTACCTTATCCTATACCAAAGTCGTGTTTACCATTTGTGCTCCCTAATCTGCTCTCTGCATACAACTGTTATTCACTGGATTATATTCGATATGCGTCCTTTTTAGAGGAAACATGAATTCTAGTATTTGTCTTCTCTTCAATGTGTCATTTTGCCAGAGAGGAAGCAATAGTTCAGAGTTTTGCAGACTTTACATTTTGTACTATACAAGGTGTAACAGAGAAAAAATGTGTATATTGCAATATGTTAATCTTCCTCCACTGCATATTATGACTGTCTGCCGTATTGGAAGAATAATAAATGTCTCTTATCAACCTAGGCTGTTTGCAAATGTGCTTGTGTGTGTGTGGGTGAGTGTGTGTGGTGTAGGTGTGTGTGTATGTATGCCTGTAGGTGTGTGTGTGTGTGTGTGTGTGTGTGTGTGTGTGTGTGTGTGTGTGTGTGTGTGTGTGTGTGTGTGTGTGTGTGTGTGTGTGTGTGTGTGTGTGTGTGTGTGTGTGTGTGTGTGTGTAGTCACTGTGAAAAGGAGAAACCAAAAGACAGTCTGTTTCAGAGTGGCTCCTGGCTCCAACCAAACGACTTTAACATTGAAAACCTTTACATAGAATACTTCCTGATTCGCATTACAAGGCAAGTGTGTGAAGTTGACAACGTGAACAACGACAAATTCAAATATTACTTAATTCTTTCAGAGTTATTCATTTTGTAGATCCAGCAAGACACGGGCAATGTTGATTCCTTAAAGGCGCATTGTGTAGGATTGAATGACATCTAGCTGTGAGGCTGCTGAATGCATCCAACTAAATACCCAGCCGAAGAAGCTATGGTGGTCTGTACTGGCCTGTAAGGTGCCAGCAGGTACTACCAAAATGATGTCATCGTCCACCCAGCATCGAGTAGCCAAGTGTCAAGTGATGAGGTACTCATCTCAGTCTGTCAAACTGTAGGTTATAGCTTACAAGTATGACTTTTAAAGCGTTTTAACATTTAAAACACTTCCACCCTAGAGCCGTTTGTCCGTTCTGGGCTACTGTAGGAACATGGCGATGCAGCATGGCGTGCTCCGTGGGAGAGGACCTGCTATACCTGCCGATATAAAGAGCTAATAAAAACACAAATGATTCATATTTTCATGGGATAATACACAAATTAAACATACATATTAACATTATTTTCCATTTCTGCAAAGTCCTTTCCGCTGGACGCCACTTAACTCTGCACACTGCACTTTTAACATCACATACAGCAACTCCTTTCTATCACTATTAATGATATTAAAAGCAACTCATATTGTACCTGTTATATGTAACTTATACCGCCCCTTGTAGCTTCACATTGTCAAATCATTAGGATAGAAGATTGTACTGGATTGATCTGAGATGTGATCTGTGCTTGTATAATTAACTCACCGATTTAAGTAAGATAAAGGTCTCACTGGTTTCACATGTACTGTACATACACATACCTTTGTCTAAGCTTGAGTGACAGGGAGTGAGTCACTTGCAAACGAAGCACCAAGTCACGGAGTCCAATGTGTTTCTGGACAAAACGTGTTACCATGGTGACCAGAGGAGAAGAAAATAATAATTGCACTGTGCAGAGATGATGATAGAAGGCCTGCAGAGAAGATGATAAATATCAGACCATCGAGGAATGATTAAGAAAGGAGAACAGTCCTTTAAAAAAGACCAGGATTGTGAAATGCTTCACTTATTACTGACCTTACCACCATCCTGCTTACAAGTTTTATTTTTTGACTGCTGATCGCTGAAACAGCCCATGACTGTAAGCAGAAAAAAATCACTGTCAATTTTGTCAGACCTCTTGACTTCTCTTTGATCTTGTTTCACTCGTTCCTGAAAAGACAATCCCAAAAAGAATAGGTGGTGCTGAGTTCGGCTTGGTTTGTCCGCGGTACGTCTGAGTTTGTTCAGTGAGATGACGTTTGAACTTTTGTTCACCGTTCATTTAACACAGAGGCTCATACCGCCGCTCTCCTACTCGCGTTCCTGCCTCTGCTGCTCCAGTCTGCAAGGCAGGCGCAGAGATCCCAGGATTCAGCATTCAACACCAAACCCCCGTCACTTCAATACAACCTCAATCAATTGCAGAAAGTTGAGAAAAATAAGCCTCTGCGTTTTAGGTTTACTTGAGACCTTATCTGTGGTGTCCACGATACAAATGTCCAAATTATGAAGTAGGCCTATACCAAATCTATTAAATAAGGAATTGTGTGTTGTTGTGTCGGACACACATCACCATATGCGCAGGGTGTAGTTCTCAAATGCTTAATTGTTATAATTAGCGCAGGACATTGTGTTGCACTCGGGAAATATGTGTTAAACATTGTCCAAAGTGGTGACCAAGACTAATCTGAAATAAATCGGCTCTCAATGAGCTATTGAGATTAGGAAGCAAAAAGTGGGACTATCAAACTGTATTCATCAACTGTGGGATTCGTTCGTTCATATAATGATATGGCCTGATTAAAAAGGTTATTGTCATTGTTGCGATAGGCTAAGATATAAAACAAGTGGCAACCAGCGTGTGCGTTGTTGTGTCGGACACACACCGCCATACGTGCAGAGTGGGGTCCTCATCTGCTTGACTCCTTACAGCAACATCGCGTGGCTAATTGCAGTGATCGGGACTGATAGGCCTTTGTGACTTGATAAATACATAGATACGTCTTCCAACTTCAAGACGCAGCTTGAGGTGAATGTCTGTCTGCCGGTAGTTAATTAGCGCTGAGATAGCTGCAGAAATAGGCGGAGCTGGGTTGTGGGTCTCCGCGCAGGGCTCGGTCCTCACGCGCATAGGAGCACTGGTTACGCACGGAGCGGCGCACTCGTACGTTTTAGCCCACGCACGGGTGGGCAAACACGACATGTATGCTTGCAAACACGCACGCACGCACGCACGCGCACACACACACACACACACACACACACACACACACACACACACACACACACACACACACACACACACACACACACACACACACACACACACACACACACACACACACACACACACAACTCAAGCGTTCTCATTAGTGTAACGAGGAAGCTTTGAGACAGCCCGGCACCTCCTGTAGCAGCATTCAGTCCCACGTCTCCGAGGCCTCACTGCTCTTTGCTAGCTAAAAATGGAACCACCCACCGGCGATCCTGTTGCGTCTGCTAAATTAATGAAGCCGTTCTTCGTTTTCTTGTTACATTTTTCTTTATCTTATTCTCAGTGGAGGAAGGAGTAACCTTTGCGTGTTTGATGGAAGTTGTATTTATTATTCACACTTCTTGTATGACTGCTATTCCTTTTTGTATCATAGTGCTATCGTTTACTCATTGGTAGGTGTCTTGGGAAGCAGGAGTGTTTTGCCCTGAGGGAAGTGATTTATCCCCGCAATTGTGTCTGGTGTGTCTGCACAGCACTTTGAGAAGAACCCAAAAGCACCCATCATATATGGCTTTGAGCGAAAGGAAGAGGAAGATGTGCCTCTGGAAATAAATGCTGTCAGTTTTCCTCCTCCAGTACATGAACACGGTTTATTTACTTTTTTCAAACCACTAAAAAGGTAATTTTCCACATGGCTCCGCCGCAATGATGCTCAGCATATTATTGCCAATCTGAAGATGACATTCATAGTTAGGCTTTTATTTTGAAGTCAATACTTTCATATTAGCTCTAATGAAATAAACGCCAGTAGTAGCCAACAGGAGTCTGGCAAACTGACTATCAAAAGTGTGATTACACATTTTCTATTGATATTTTTCTCAATTCAGGACTCAGATTAATGGGTTGCCAAACAAAACATTTTCCTATTCTACCGTTTGGATGTTTTTCTGTATAACAAATAATTGACACTCTAGCTCAGAAGGGATATTTAACTGTGGTATACAATAGTAGTACAATAATAATAACACACATTTTTATACTCTGTGTGTTGTCATTTCTTGTGTCTTTGTATCTGGACCCTGAGTCTGTAAATAAAGTTTGATTGATTGATTCATAAATAATTCATTCATTTATTCATTTAAATTAAAACTGTCTCCAGACATAGTTTGATAATATTCTCCACTGGAGACAAGATCATTAATTAGTTAGATGATAATTTTCTTAGAATTTGCAAGTTATTGCTGTCTGCACTGTGACCTAAATAGCTGAACTAGTATTCAGTATAAGTCTGATTAATAAAAAATATGCTCAAAATGTTACATGTAAAACTTATTTTTTAGGAGTTAATTACATCATAACTAACTGCTTTTAAACAAAGGTAATAAAAGGTAAACATCTACAGTACATAATGTCTGTAGATGACTTGCCCAGAGACTGAATTCAATCAAGTTTTATACACCTCCATGTTCAAGTACAACTGAGAAACTTTCTCATGCCCGTGATTTAAAACACCACAGACAGACTGACTATAGAAAAATACAAATATGAGTTATCATGTACAAAGCATGAGATGAGCTCCGGGCCTAAGTCAAGGATTAGAAAACATCCACCAGCTGGTGCCTCAATCTAAACACGGTGTGAATTTACGTACTATTGGGAATTTCCTATTATCTTTACATTTAAACTCAAGGGTTTACATCCCCTGGGGCTATTCATTAGCATCTCATCTGCACTTTCATCCTTCGTAAAGTTTAAAAACTATAAAACATCCAAGCTGCTCTTATTTGAGCAGCTTGGATGTTTCAGCTTGGATTTGGGCAGAGATAGCACTGGGGGGAAATCCAGCAGATCCAGCAGCCTTTCTGTCTCTGCACTTCGCCCTGAACAATCTTGAGGCCTGCTGACGGGCAGCATTAGCGTTCATGCCCTTCCGTGAAAACATGTTGTCCAACGTAGTTTGGGAATAAGTGGGAGATGGTTCTCACTGTGTATTTTATTGATGCCGCTTTACACTGAGCGTAGCTCAACGGCGTTGTGCTAAGGCACCACAGCTCACTGGTGAGGGGTCAGGGAGCAAAGACAGCCGTCTGGCATGGGGCGGGCCTGAGCAAAGTTCACCTGCCATGCAAAGACTTCAGATAATGCTATACCGACAGAGGGACTGTAGCAGTCCCAATATGTGGCCGGCTATTTCTTTAATCAATGCAATTTAAAGTGTTTGGCAAAACATTGGTATATCTTTTATATCTATATCTATATCTATATATATATATACTGTATATATATATATATATATATATATATATATATCTTATATTATATATATATCTTATATCTTTTATAAAAATACACGTTTTGGATCCAGGAGTCCTACTATGATGTAGCAGAAACTGCATAGAGTCTGGGCCGGAATCAAAGAAATGAAGGGGGCGGAGTTACACTTTACTTCCTGTTTGGTTTGAGGAGATATTCTACTGAAGAAAACTCATTTGCGCGACTGGATGAAGCTTTTAAAGGGGGATTCTGTTTGTATTTCTACAGTGGCCAGTCTACATGCTGTTTAATTAAAACCTTTACAGTCACTTTCTTTTACAGTTTACTACTGCTGGTAGAGTTTGTGTTTGCCAATTAAGCGCTTACAGATCCCCAAAAACGGTGAAACGCCTCGTTCACCCAGATTTCAGCTATTCTGCCATCGAACTTCCGATTTTTATCTAAAGTCTGATTTGTGAGGCTATAAAAATAAAGACTTTATAGGGCTCCTTTATACATCTTGTTTACCAGTGACCCATTGAATACTACGGCCCATGGCACTCAATCCATCGACACATCCACTCGGCTTAGGCCAAAGCTGTGGTTTATGATGCTGCTCTGGTTGTTGCTGCTCTTGTTGTTGCTGTGCATGTCTTATTTCAATGCTGTGTCGTTCCATGTTTTGCTTTCCAGCCTGATGGTTTAATGTAGGTGTTTGAAGATGTGTGTTCAAAATGCCAGTGGCTAGTTAGTTAGTTAGTTAGTTTTCATACGTTCTTCTCAGAATTAGGATGCCTTCATGCATACCTGTAAGGGGTATCAAAGCAGAAACATTTAACGCCCAATGCAGAAACATTGGGCGGCAGTGACTCAGGAGGTTGAGCGGGATAGTTTGATCCCCAGCTCCTCCTAGCTGAGTGTTGAGGTGTCCCTGAGCAAGACACCTAACCATAACTGCTCGCGACGAGCTGGCTGTTGCCTTGCATGGTTGACACCACCGCCGGCGTGTGTGTGTGAATGGGGGGATGTTAGGCAATAATTGTTTGAGTGGCCACTGGTTAGAAAAGTGCTATATAAATGCAGTCCATTTACCATTTTACTTACCATCTGTACTGAAGCCCAAAATGGTATCTGGCGCAGAGTTGTAAGGGACAGGGGTTGACTATTGCACCCTGAATCTATCTATCGCAAATATATATTCACAAACAAAGCAGAGCATCGGCTTGTATCCTTAACTAGTCACCTCTGAAACATGCATAACAAACACGCTTTATGATTTCATCAAAATGATGCTAGGACTTTGTAGTTATCCCTACACTGAATGAAAAAAGAATTCTGCATATTCAACTAATTGTTTGTGGACTGGACCGTGTTATCCGAGTATGAGGGCCAATCCCTGCATCCTGAAGATTACATGGATGCGGCTATGGGGATATGAAGAGAGAGCTAGTACTGTGATGACTGTGAAGCTGTGATGGAGCAGAGAGAGAGAGAGAGAGAGAGAGAGAGAGAGAGAGAGAGAGAGAGAGAGAGAGAGAGAGAGAGAGAGAGAGAGAGAGAGAGAGAGAGAGAGAGAGAGAGAGAGAGAGAGAGAGAGAGAGAGAGAGAGAGAGAGAGAGAGAGCGAGGAGCTAATTTCCTCTATTGTCGTACTTAATTGGACACACCAGCGGATTACCGCTGCCTCATCCTCAGAATCCAGCTACCACCATTGTGTCTGGAACCCACTGAAGGCAAAACCGAACCAGTCACAAAGAAAGTTTCATTGAGGACAACGAGCCAAAAACAAAAAAAGGGAGGGATTTTGTGAACACTTATGTACGTCCAATATTTTACACCACATATACATCCATGACACCACAACTAAACACGATAACATCAGACAGGCAACACAAATACAACCGCTGTGTCTATAGATAGATAGCATGGCAGTCGCTGGCCTCAAGGTCCATTAAACAGAATAATCCCATCAAAGTGAATCAAGCTCAATGCGGTTGAATCAAAACTAATCCTACTTGGCACAAGGCTAGCAAAAATAATAAGAGTCAAACATCAAGCAAGCATAAACAAACATAAGTACCCTGGGAGCTGGCGGAGTCAACTCGGGCCCCTCAGGGCCGCAGCGATGACCGCCATTACCATCGGTCCCCATCAGCGTCCATCTCACGCCCACCCCGGCCCTCTGTGGAGCTTCACTTCCCCCCGCCATGGCTGTGTGTTCCCTGGGGAAATATCACTAAAGTGCCAAAATGGTTCTTTGGCCCCTGCAGGCGCATGGGGTTGTTTAGTGGTGCTGGGGACCTGACAAAGGTTCTATTGCAGTAGGGCGGGGACCACAGAGGCTATGGGCTATGAGCTCTCTCTCTCTCTCTCTCTCTCTCTCTCTCTCTCTCTCTCTCTCTCTCTCTCTCTCTCTCTCTCTCTCTCTCTCTCTCTCTCTCTCTCTCTCTCTCTCTCTCTCTCTCTCTCTCTCTCTCTCTCTCTCTCTCTCTCTCTCTCTCTCTCTCTCTCTCTCTCTCGTGGCTGTCTTAATATGCAGGTGGGAGAGAGAGAGGGCGTGGTAGAGAGAGCGAGCGTGCCAAGTCCTCCATCGTCACTCTAGGATGAAGCGAGAGTGGAGTAGACAGTTGGGAAGAAAGGAAGCCTTAACGGGGATAACCTTATATAGTGTGGTAGTTGCAGAGTCTAATGAACAGCTAAATCATAATTGAATAATTCCAACATGTGCCGTTTCATTAGAGACCGGATAGGTTTCGAGATCTGGTGAATTGGATATTAATTATTTTGCGGATTATTTCTGTTATCTCTGTGATCAAATATTCTCTGACGTTCAAAAACATTGTAATCTTCTCATCAATTCTCCATCCACATTACGGAGTTCATATTTCCAATGTAAAGATTTCTAATTTTATGATGATTTTCATATATTTCTCTTCTGAGCTACTTGCGAGTTTTATTCTAATTATACGGGAAAAAATACATCTGTGAAACATGAATAATTCAAAACTGTGTGAAAGGATATTACTCTCATTAAGGAGATGGCTAACCTGAAGTGGGCAGATTATTGAAGGTGGCATTGGTCCCGCCACGAATGCCACTCAAAAAGCACTTGGATTTGTGATCCTGAAAGTTGGCCTTTCTGTAGAAGCTCTTCCTGAACGCCAAGCCAATGTATTTAAGCACTGTCCGACCCTTCAAACACAATGAAGTCATCTCCGAAATATATCGCTATGCATACAAATACAGACAACACAAATACAACCTATAATGTACTAGGTTGCTTCTCTCAGGCTTTTTTGTTGCGGGGCATGACAGCAAATGGCAGAGTTTTGTCTCTTCGAATTCAGAGCGCTTTCTCGACGTGTAGCTCTGTGAACAATAAACCTGAGCGAATGACATATTCCTTGGTGCCATTCATCAGTGACAATACATAATTATGTATCGATACCCGACGCGTTACTCAGAAGAACCTGAACCAGAGCCAAACTCCGTTTCGGCTCCTCACGTCATTCAACGCCACAACGCCATTGGTTCCGAGCTGTCAAAAGTGGACAAAACGTCTCAATGGAGCTGGCATGTGCGCCGGCGGTTGTCTCTCGAGACAGACAAGTTCCGTTTATACGTCTCCAGCTGACAGCGTCCGTCCTCCAGGTGGCCCGAGAGGACAGACGTGCTGCCGGGCCGGACCATAAACACATGAAGAACGGAGCGGACGCCCTCGTCTGTCCTGAGAGACGACGCCGGCTGGGTCTGCGGACGCCCCCCCCCCCCCCCTTTCCCTTTCCTCTGCACCCTTCCCCAAACGGGTCGTCGTCTGGCAACCCGCCGTTAGGACCGGCCCGCCGGGGCCCGGGCAGAACCGTTTCCCCCGGCGACCGGCGATCTCAGGTGAGCTTTTCAAAGAGCAAGCCTTTCAGAAAAAAGCCTCATTCAACCCGCACTAAAGGAGGAGGTACGCAATGATCCACTTCAGTTTTCACACAAAGGAAGGGTGGGTGTGGGGGGGGGGGGGGGGGGGGGGGGGGGGGGGGGCTGCTTCTGCAATAGAGTGTGGAGGAAGAAAGGGGTGTTAATATATACCCATTACACCACACACAAACGGCGTCCTCTCCTCAGGTCAGAATTCTCCTCAAGTGGAAATACTCGGATGGAATATTGACAGCACGAGTTACATTCGAGGTTGGAAAATTTTTTGACTTTCCTTGCAGATCTTTTTAAGATAGATTATCTTCAGAGTTCTTTTTAGTTTTTTTTTTTAATGTTTTTAATTTGTCCACACAGATTTTGTGCTGTTCTGAGATCTTAGCACACCAAGAGTGTGGGGCAGCTTTTCGACATTAAGGGGCTTTGAAATGGCTGAGGTAAAATGGTGAATGAACCTTGAATCTCTTAAACAGCAGCAGGTTTTAATAGGGTGCAGCAGGCTCTGTAAAGTTGGCTTTCACAGTGCTTAATTATGTGTCTCTGTTATGTTTGAACCGTGAATTGGAGCATGCAAGACTTTTCTGTTCGAATTCATCACGTTCTATGTAAAATATTCCACACGCAAGCCCTAGTATTCTCAACATCTGGCTGCAGAACGCTGTAATACAACAAGCTATGACCAGACGTCTGCCTCTCAGGGGGCTTCATTCTGGTCCTCACTGCGTTCCACATGGTTGATAACAGGTGCGCATATTTTTCATCCAAAAACGAGATTGCATTGGACTTGCATTGTGTACAGTGGATCCCACCTCACATTACACTGTGCACATTGGATCTCAGAGGAGGGAATAAGGAGCTTTAGACCGCTTTAAAACGCCTCATTACAATACAGTTAGCCCCTGGCACACAGGCTAATGCAAACAACCCACCCCCACACACCAAATAATTTGATGCTGGCTCTTGTTTTGTTTGTCTTGTTTTGTTGTGTGTGACAGAAGGAAATGACTAATATTCAACCTCTATGATGAAATATCAACTTCCCACCGAGTCACAATGCATTATGTACCGACATTCTTTATTCCCACTGAGTGCATAGAGAAATGAGCGCTAAAACATCCGTTAGCGCTTCCTCTATACCGGGTCAGGATGTTCTGGGTTACTGCTCTTTACCCTTCATTCTGAAGAGTACCACCTAGTAGCACACAGCTTCAACCTTCAAAAGTTCAAATATAAACCTTCAAGCCATCCAGTCCACCTAAAGGAGGTCCAGCAAAGTGTAAACTGTGCATTGTCACCTACTGAGCTCCACTGTGGAGTCTGAGGTCGAGCTCGTCTGGGAGTCCGCTCTCCTGCAGATGTCGTTACTGTACACAGCGTTGGCGTTTTGTTGTGCATTGTGAACCAGAGGGGCCGCGTGGGGATTTATTATTTTGTGCTACACAAGCCCAAAACGGGGGCCAAGTAATACAAAGTGTTCCAGTACTTTCAGTGGAATTGGTGCAACTGAAATATAATTCATTTGAAGGCGCGGCTTCATTCGTTTTCTTTCCAAAGAGTAACACAGCTGCTTGGGTCTCGTCGTTCTTCAACGCGTTTAGTGGGTTTGTGGAGGAGCGTCCCTTCTCTCTGGCACGCATCCGATTAAAGATGCAGTCATATTTGGAATGGTGGTTTATCGAAATAATGAATTGACTGAATTGACGAAGTCCTCTCTGATCCGCTGGAATACGGCTACGACCTGATTAATATGAGATTCATAAGCAGAGCGGGTGATGCCCGTTGTGTTAACAGTGGCTATGCTGGTGTATAGTGCATCTCTCCCTGTGCGAGATTGACACCCCAGCTCAAGCAGATTCGTCGTCTGGGGTCCATCAGAGTGGGTGAGTCAAGTCCCCTCACCCCGGCCCCATCACCCTGCCCATCAGAGATCACCACGGTTCCCACTCGAAAAGGCTGTCGTTAATACAGCATGCGTCACACCAACATTGGAAAACTAATTTACAAACGTACTGAATCCCAGACCCTTGATCGCGGTCGGAGGAAGAGAGAGACAGAGAGAGAGACAGAGAGAGAGACAGACAGAGAGATTCAAAGAATACAGAAGGAATGAGATGAAAACAAGGAGATAAATACAAAGAAAACAAAGAGGGTGGCGAGTGAAGGGACAGCAGACGTGGATGAAGAAGGAGGAGGCGTGATGGTACGAGAGAGTAACAATGGCACTGCGGAAAGCACTCTTCTGAGGACAAGAGAGAGAGAGAGAGAGAGAGAGAGAGAGAGAGAGAGAGAGAGAGAGAGAGAGAGAGAGAGAGAGAGAGAGAGACGGAAAGACAGGCCCGATTCCGGCTTTTAGTTGATAATTACGATTTCATCCCTGAAAACTAGGCATGTTTTTATAAATGTCAATGTACAAGGACGGGTCAAAGTGAGAAATGGTCTTAATGGATGAACATGTGACGCAATATAAAAGAGAGCGAGGGACTAAATTGAAGAGCAATGCCGTCCGTCACTTTGACTCCAATTACCAGTTCCCATCACTTGAATGGATCGGCAGACGGCATTCACACGGTCACAATTCAAATAGCAAAAGTGCAATTTGAACAACTTTCAATGTGATTTGAACGGCAGCATTACTTAAAAGCTACCTTTTTCTTAGAGTTGTTATGAAGATAGAAATAAGTACTTGAATATGGCCCAATTAAATTAAATAACCTTGCACCTGATAAAGAACCAATATTCCTATATTCCAATTACCAATATGTGCCTTGATTAGTTATTCACTTAGAAAAGTGGAAACTATTTACGTAAATGTTTAGTCACACATTTCAATACAGCTACTGCCACACGGCTGTAATGTCGCTCTTTATAAACTTTTTTTGACAGGTTCTGAACATAAACTATAGATCAAAATGTAACTACAGTTTCTGTTGTATGACCGATATCCATTGATGTGATTAGCTACTGTAATATCAGGTTCTGCTCCATGACAATGACTCAAACTGCTTTCATTTCCTTCTGGAAATCAAATAGGCTTTGGGGTTTTGTTTGTTCCTTGTCACAACATGTTTGTGTGCATGTACAATCTGTGCCCGTGGATGACAACACATCCCTGCGAGAACCAGATGAATCCATTAGTTCAAGACAAGATCATCAGTAACAACCCAACGGCCCACAAAGTCCCTTGATTCTCCCGCGCGCCGCTGCGACCACAGCGATGCTAGACGGCCTTGTGTTTACTGTGGGTGCCCGGGAACCACAGCCATACAGGAGAAGCTCTGCGCACTGTCACTGTGCCTCAGCCACTAATAGCTACACCTTCTTCAGGACATTTGTCATCGCGATGATCCGCGGGTCGTTAAAAGGTGATTGGCCGTCGCAGGAAGGTGTAATTTATCTGGTGGAGGGTAATCACAGGTGGTCCGTCCTAAAGATAGCACGGTGCTGAACACAAGTAATGGGTGATTAAAACCAAAACTGAAGTATACATTGGCAACGGTTTCAAAAGGTTATGTCTGCCTGATTTACCTTTTTTTAGGTAGTCATTTTGTGGGAGTTGACCAGTGCTACTTTGAGCCTGGTTCATATGGTGCCACTTCCTGTATAATGCTCATACTGTATAATGAAGACAGAAAGCTTCAAAGTGGACTGCCAAACACCTAGCATCAGTCACAGCCTCAAACACCAGCATGTAGCATTTCTTTGTATCTGCCTGCTGCTCAGAAAGTAGCAGATGTGTCAATCTAGGAGTATTGTAATACTCATTACAAGCGTTCAAAGTGGAGGGTGAGCGATCTGGCCACATGAGAGATGTGGTGTGCATTCTAGTGTTCCCATTTAAATACAGGTCTTAAAACGCTTTGCGACCGCGATTCAGGGTCTGTGATTCAACACGTTAGTTTTGCAATTGTTGGTGTGACGCACGCTGTATTAATGACCGCCTTTCAGCACCTCCCCTCCCCCTGTTCCCTGGTCATGACTTTCAGATCGTCTGAGGACGTACGCTCGCATCTTCTCTGTTCATTTCCTGTCTACTGAATGAAGCAGGAAGCGGCCTGCAGGGGACTGGTCTCTAGACAAACTACCTGCCCCTCCTCTGCCCCCTCCAGGCATGGATTACCCACCACATTGTGCCATCCTTTCTGCAGCGACAGACCACTACACCCAAGCCTCCACACACAGACACCGGCCTAGCCTCTGGATGTTTACCTTCACCAAGGCACTGTGGATGGGATTAAACAGCACTAATGTCGTTTTGCTTTGGCCCGTTATGTGCTTTAGCCTAATCTTAAAATAACATATGCCGATGGGTGGATGCTTTCCCTTAGGGTCTCACGTGAGTGCCGTGAGAGAGTACGTCTCCTGGCCTGGCCTTGGTACCTTTACCCTGTGCTGATACTGCTGTCCTTCCATGTGTAAAGCACTCTGCACTGGACAAGCGTGGTTTGTGTTGTAGGGAAGCCAGGAGAAAGTCCCTTTCTCTCCATCAATGACCTTCGAAGTTTGCTAGAGGATTCAATCAGGACGAACTGCAGCACCTTGTACTTTGTATGATGTCATTCTCTTGTGAGGAGCTGACAAAGCCATTTTGATGAATTGACATCACCATTAATACAAAAAATAAATAACAGTAATGCTACATTTGTTCTTTGTAGATTGCCTAATTCATTTTGGATCAAGGGCATTTAAGTTATGTCCGGAAAAAATAATAATAATAATGAAAGAGCAACATAATTGAGGGTGTACTTTATTTTTCATGGTTTTTTTCGCACACACTTTAATCACAGTCTGTCTCATTCTGGTGACTATAATGGTTGATTGATGTCTTTATGTATCCTAAGCCTCTGCTTTAAAACCATATAAATTCATAGCTTTATTATATTTGAGCTGAAGCCACTGCAGTTAATATCCGTCTGATGCAATCTTAACTTAATCATATCGGCTGAATTATGAAGTCTAGACAAGCCAACTTATCCCCCATACATTATGCTTCAAACTGCTGTGGTTCTAGAGATGGTTCTCATCATTAACTCAGTTTTTTATGACTATTACAGCAAATGATTTCAAAACACCAATGCTACAATATTAAGCAATCATATTATTATTACATATTGGTAACGTTTTAATATTTACTTTTATTTGTTTAGTATTTGATATGCACACACACACGTCAAATGATATGGATACTGTGAGACAGCCAGTGATCACAATCAATACACTATAGGTATAAGGTCCACGGTATAAAAAATGTAGCTACACCAAACACCAAAAGACTGCTATGCCTTTGGTGCTTCATTGATATTGGTGTAACTACTGTGGTAGAAATAAATTCAAACGCAACGACCCCCACTGACAGCCTACCCCCGCCCTTTGCACACGTGCACACTTCATATTGACACCCGATCAATTATGCATTTCCTTTTATGTTTCTATTTTTCTTTTTCATTTGATTTTATATCCTGTACAGTGGCTTTTTTTGTATTCCTGTCTCTTGTATTTCTGCAGCAATAGACAAACAGTCCCTCGTATGTCAAATCGTCCCTGGCACTCAAACTGTTTCTGAACTTTACATAGCATGTAGATGGATATATATGCACAGTATGACCGCGACCATATTTAACCTGTGGGAACTTAATTAACTTCTCCTGTTATCCAATTTCTAACATAAAAAAAAGATTGTTTGTTTAGCACATTTTAGGAGTAAAAAACGCACACATCCATGACTGATAAAAGGGAACTCATCATCATATCTCGCCCACATTGCCTCACAATACGTTCCGCATCACCTCGTATCAGAGGTTTAACAAGCATGCGCACGTCAGGTGAGGCTAGGTACACTCTCTTAGTGATTAGTACCTGAGCGAAGTGTACCACATTTCAGGAAGTCCAGACAGAGTTCTCCTTCTCCACTAGAAGAGGCCCAGTGCATAAAGTAATCCGTCATTACAGCTTCCATGTTATTGAAGGAGTTTACCGTTAAATCCATCACCCGTAATCAAACAAGAAACACGGAACCATTTTCTTTATGAATCAGCCCAGTGCTCGATTCAACCGAGGAAGCATTTCACAGAGTTGGCCAAAAGCAGCTGAGATCAATTGGTCAAATGAACCATTCCAGCTACGCCAAAGTAAAGACATCTGATGGATTTCACTCGTCTCTTTGTGAGTACTCTTTTAGGAAAACATGTTTTGTGATTGAAGGGGGTATTTCTTTGCCGTTTTGACAGCTCTGTCTCCGCAAAGACACAATATGTCTGCGCTTGGGACGCTGGTCCGAAAAATAATGACATTGTCATTCCCACAGACGGGGTTATCCCATTTTTGCATCCAAGAACAAGATCCAGTCTTGATTCATTGCCGAAACAAAAACAGAAAGAAGCGACATTGTGTGGAGGTGAGTGATGTCACTTCCTCCATGGAACACCGGCAGCTGTGCGCAGGTGTCCCAGACTAACGCCCTCGGGTGACACTCAGTCATCTCTGGAGGCAACGGGGTTATAAAGTCACACTGGACAAATTAGGAGGACGTATTGCTTCCATAGCTCAGAGCCCAGCCATTCACTGTGGCTCCACCACCAATATCCACACCTTTGGACGGCAAAACAACAGACAGACAATCTGTATTCACCTCGGTTTGTTTCACATTGTTTGCCAAACAGACAACCCCTGGTTACCAGGCATGTTTTCGTGTGATGCATCTTGTGTGTGGGGGCACTTTGTCACATGACTAGGTAGCAACATGTGGCTGATGTCAAACCAGATCAAACGCAGCTGGGAGCAGTGGCTTCGGTGTCAACCGGTATCAACAGGTTGTTAGCATTACAAACAGGAATGCACATGCAAGGAGGCCAATGCATGTAAAAACACATGCGCACACACATCCCCACGCGCACACACATATCCCCTGCATGCACACACGCATGCAAGCACACACACACATCCCCACACGCACACACATATCCCCGCATGCACGCACATCCCCACACGCACACACATCCCTGCATGAACGCATGCACCCACATCCCCTCATACACACATCCCCACAAGCACACACACATCCCCACACGCAACCAAGCACGAACGCACCCCACACACATCCACACACACACATGCACGCACGCAGATACCCACACCTCTGGTAAATCGCATGCACATGCACAACCCTCCCTGATCCGTTTCAATCGGAAATCTGACAATGAGGAGAGGGAGGTAACGATGGAGGTGGGAGTGGGGGTGAAGAGGGGAGCTGGGGGGGACTGCGGAGGTGGGGGTGGTGGAGGGGAAGCAGGTTCCACTGGCAGAAGTAAATATTTGCTCATCCTCTCCGGAATAAAAGGGCAGTGCAATCCGATTCAACTCGAAGAAACAAACAAACACACACACACACACACACACACACACACACACACACACACAAGCACTCACATGCACACACACACACACACACAAGCACACTCACACTCATACAAACACAAACACAAGCACATGCATATACGACCACACACACACCTCCAAAATAGCAGCTATACCGCCTCAGACAATGCTTGCTATACCATCTAGTGGAGCTCTCTGGTAAGACACATTTCTGGTGTCTCACCCAAAGAGCCTCCAGCGGTGATGAGGGGGGGGGGGGGAAGAGGGTGGAGCTGGGACACCAGACAGGCAGTAAAAACAGAGATATTGAAAGACCCCATAACGAATATTAACTACCATAGCGAGGGGCAGCCATGACATTTTGCAGAACGGTAAACAAATACGTCTTGTTTGTTGTAGGTTGAAATGCCACCGTCGAAAAATGCCACCCTCTCATAATGAATTACTTGCAGAGAAGGGGAATGAGTCACCCTCACAACCGCACGTGAAGATTAGTCATTCCCCTGGATAATCAGCCGCATTATTTAGGTCATAAACATCCAGCAGTGATGTAAACCGCTAAGCAGGAGAGCGAAAGCAATACAAACACCGCGGTCGAACTCTGCATTGTTAAACACATTCCCTGCAGGGTGAGGACCTACTTTGTTGTTGTAGAACCAGCATCTGAAGCCTGCCACCAGGTGGAGCAGTGGAAATATATCCCAGATTCTCCACCACAGCTGCACCTTAGTCACACGCTACACAGTTCACGTCGTAGCCAGCGCAGGGTGTGTGTGTGTGTGTGTGTGTGTGTGTGTGTGTGTGTGTGTGTGTGTGTGTGTGTGTGTGTGTGTGTGTGTGTGTGTGTGTGTGTGTGTGTGTGTGTGTGTGTGTGTGTGTGTGTGTGTGTGTGTGTGTGTGTGTGTGGGTGAATGCCACTCAAGGTTAATTAACTGTAATGTGCTTTGAGTGGCTGTCGGGCTCAGAAAAGCACCAAATAAATTCAGTCGACTTGCTATTTGTGAGAATGCAGCCATATTTGAACCACTCAATGTGACATACACTAGTGTTCCCCTTCAAGGCATGAAATCGGAGAAAGTGATGCATTGAGTCATTCATTGAATGTATAATGTAATAACACGGAACCCAGACAGCCAGAAATGCATCAGCACATGATTTTTATATGAAAATCTAAAATAAAACATTAAAATCACATTACGGGGATCAATGGAATAATTCGGGTGCTGCGTTGCCTCAGTAAAACCATTGCACTTGGTCGACGCCCAAAAATAGATTTTGTGAAGACTTACCTGAAATGCAATAGATCTGCTTTGTGTCTCAGTGCTGTCTACTAATTCCCACAGCTACAATGCAACAGCTGGCAAGCGAGGCACAGACTTCAATAAAACATGGAAACCAAACGCCTGCACGTCAATAAAACGTCAATGAAACACGGTAAGGCGACTTGGACACCGGAAGCACGCTACAGTCCCACCGGGATTACCCCCATTTCATGTTCCCTGCATGTCTCCATCAGAGAGATGCGATCTTGTTTAGTGTTGCCATGGCGATCAAGATCTGCATTTGTATTTGTTTCGCAAACTTGCTGCCGTGGCTGGAGTACACCCGTTTACGGGCAATAGGGCTAAACCAATAAAAGGCGGCGGTGAGGCAGAGGGAAATTTGAAGGGGTTTGGCTTTGATCGACCGGGGAGCTTGCAGTTCATCTCCACATCCCCTCTTACTGAACTGAGTTGGCATGGCCTGCTTTGATCTAACGCTCCGCTCCTGGGTTTTTTAGTCCTGGCCAGGTTTGCTAAACTCTGAAGCTGCCTGCCCCCCCCCCCCCCCCCCCCCCGAATCCACTGGGCCCCTGCGGCCGTGCCACAGACCCATTTGGAAGGTTCTGGAGGCGGGCACAAAGAGCCGGGAGGCGGCAGAGAGCGGGTGAGTAATAACGTAGAACAGAGCACTTACCTGGGTCAGCCAAGAACCACACACAGCCAATCAGGGCAGGAAGCCAGTCAGACGCCCAGAGGTCCAATCAGCCAACCAGCCGGGCCCCCAGGGGAAGGCAGACAGGAGGTAGGGAGGGACACACACGCATAGAGAGCGAGAGAGAAAACGAGAGAGCGAGAGACAGAGAGAGAGACAGAGAAAGAGAAAGAGAGAGAGACAGAGAAAGAGAAAGAGAGAGAGGGAGAGGGATCACCGTTAATGATCATATTTTTTTCCAAGTAGTTGTTTTTGTATGAATATATAATGTATTTATTAAGATATGTAAGATAGTATAGCATATAGTAAGATATGAAAGGCATGCACATTTGAGAAACTGTGAATTATATCAGGAAACCATGAACCACGTTCTGGAAGGCCTACGAGTTAGACCTTAGACTACACCAAACTAAGCGAAGCACTAAGGACTTGTCCTTGCGGTTACGTCCCCACGGTGTAGATCAAAACGAGGCGTGTGTTAGCGTTTGGCGTCGTGTGAATGTTTACAGGAGAGCGGTGGTGGCCGGTACTCGTAAATAAGGTGCGGAGGAACTCATGAACCAAGGAGATATGAAAAGGCACCAGTGGAGCAGAACAATCGTGCACCAAACAATCACCGTGTGGCACCCATGTTGCTTTGCTCTGCACATTTGAATGATCGCTTGCAGGAAGCTTGATGAGTGTCAAAATGATTCACATGCCACGGCAAATAATCGAAACAATTCCATGACGTATGATCATTATCCCAAATGCCAGAATACTCAGCTCACTAAAAGCTTTTCTAGATTGCCTCATGTTGTCAATTAGTGCATGCTCGTGGATCCTAGGTAATGTTTTTGTAATGAAAACCAGCCAGCCGTGTCCACTTCTGCGTATTGCTTTGGGGTATTGTGATCCGCTCAACATAATAAAAGGTCGTCAAATGGAACAGCTTCATTTAGTTAACAATAACATCCCTGCGAATGGTCCCAGCCACTTCCGTTCGTTCCCACGGTGATCCCCAGTCACCGTATGACCCGTCCTGATGTAGACACAGAGCTAGTCATGCCATGGAGCATATGCAGGCAACAGAAGACGTGATTCTCATTGGCTGTCAGCATTGTCACTCACAGAAATGTATACATGGCTGCGGTGTGACACGGGTGAATCAGGTCTACTCCTAAATTGGCATCCATGGGTTTATTCGGTTGTGGTATATATTTTTTCCAAGTAGACTGCCGAGCAAAAAGCTAGACCAAATAAATCTGGTGGTTTCACTGCAGGTGTGTTTTTTGTAGAAGTACTGTCTTGGCTGTTCTTGCATGTCAATCAAGACCTCTTCCTAGCATGTAGGTCGTATTTGACACAGTTAATCAACGGCGTGTCCCAGACTTTTCGCATGGAAAGGTTGGCTCTACCGAGATTAAACGGTGACTGACTGACTGACAACCTGTCTGAGCAGAAATGTCAAATACATTTTACATCAGTGTTTCCGAAGATAATATTCAAACTTAAATATGTCATTAATGACGGGAAAATGGAATTTCTGAGATGAGAAGTCGAAAGGCAAGCACAAGTTGAACAGCGTGTGTCAAAATATTCTGAGTCCTGGTCCACAAGTAGTTAAAAAAATAAAAAATAAAATTGCCTGCATTGCGGCCTCCAGTCCACCACTGTGGTTCAGGTCACTGAAAAAAACGAAGCTTTTGAAAACATCCCAAAACTCTGTTTTCTGAGTATTATTGTATGTGACACTTTGGCACTTGAACAGTGGTTGCCTGGACCCCATTTAGCTGGCCCTGGCAGCAGTTTACACGAGAACAGCTGGTTACTGAAACTTTTAGGAATATCGACCTAGAATATCCTACGCCTGCACCAGATTGTTCAAGTGCTCACATTATTCATTTCTCAAATCTTGGATTCAGTAAAAAGTCTATTTGGCATTTTTATATTCCTGATACTGAATTGCGATTCAGCTATTTGCGTATCAGACTGGGCGTCTATAGGCAATGAGGTGGCGGTGACATTTTATTCGACATGCTTACCGTTGACTTTAGACAAGGAACTCAGCACTCCGTAGACACACGCACATTTCAGAACAGTCACATCCCTTTCAAGTAAAATTCCTCCCAAACAGCGGGTGTTCATTCAAACCCCAAAACTGTTAGTGCGTACTTCTGCTTCTGTGTGTTGGGGTTTAACTGTGAACACGGCCTGTTATCTTGACACCTGCCAGCGGGCGTCTCCGTCTCCTCACCCAGGAGCCGGATAGCGGGCCCTGGAAGGGGCCCAGGAAGCAACACATCACGAAATGGAAGGGAATGGAAAGACTGCACCTTGAGTTATAACCGGCTGCCACAAACAGTGCAACACGCCGTTTTGCTGTCTAAGCAGAGGGAGGACAGGTAAAGGAGGGGTGCGCTGATGAGATCATTTGTGTTGGACATGTGGACGGGCGGAACAGTGTGCTACAGACTGGCAGGTAGGGCATTTTGGGAGAAGACGAGGCCATTTACGACTTCAATTTCACACTATAAAAAAAAAAATGCCACATCTAACCAGGCACCGAAAGTTGAGCTTTCTAACAAATAATGATAATGATCATCAACTGTGATTCACCACCTCTGGATCACTCACATCCTGGGCCCCATTACTGGAACTGGCAGCTACGCACACTCACACACACACACACACACACACACACACACACTTTTATTAAGAAGCAGCATGATAATGAAAACTATAAGTTGGGGATGCTTGTTGCTTCCACACAGCCTGAAGTTGTGTTACTACAGGGGAGCACAAGAAAACAAAGCGTGCTTCCTGGAAACTCTTCTAGGGAGGAGACTTTGTCTTCTCCCAGCCTGGTGTTTTTAATTGAGTCTTTGAATCAAATCAAAAACCTAATGAATGATTATTCTAGTACTCTAGTATTCAAACGTACTCCCTCTAATCCACTAGGTCTTGTTTTGTTGTTTATTCGATTTGTTTTGTTTCTCAAGCACCTGCAATGCAGCACTATCATTTGAGAGAGAGAGAGAGAGAGAGAGAGAGAGAGAGAGAGAGAGAGAGAGAGAGAGAGAGAGAGAGAGACAGAGAAAGAGAGATATCAGGGTAGAGGTCTGGAGTGTTTTTCTAATTGGTTTTTCCACATTAACAAGAACTATTGACCACTCACTTCCAGACACCAGCCGTGTCCGCCACATAACGGTCTGCCTTATCGCATAATATGCTAAGGCAGACAATTTTGAAGGCTTCCAAATCATTTCTACACTCAACAAGTGTTGAGCGCTATGATTCCTTCCTGCAGATTTGATTCCTTCCTGCAGATTTGATTCCCACCTGCTTCTCAAAAGCCAACACCTCTTATCAACAGCAGACACACACACACACTACATCCATACACCCACACCCACACATACTCTTGGCAAAGGTATGCCATGTTGCATACATTGATGTTGTGTTTCTCCCTTACTCCAACGCTGTCCTCATAACAGCAGCATAATTGCTATGATAATCGTCCTCACCATTGTTACAATGACTGTTATCTGTCCTCTGTAGCCAATACTGTTCGTGTTTGCTTTCCATTTCCTGGATAATCAGCACTTCTCTCATAGAAATTCTGGATTTAAGAGGACCTAAAGGCTCAATAGGACATTAGGAAATTTAAATTAAACTGCTCCTCGTGGCATCGGAATCCACTGGCTTACGGTCGAAAGGAAACACATCTCCGGGTTAGACACCCAGTGTTGTGCTACCTGCCTGATACAACATTCAGTATCGACCAACAGTATTGAAAATCGAATTAGGAGCATCTGCGAGTCCGGTTGCACTTCATAATCTAAAGTGCTCTTTTGAGAGCACTTACTGTTGATGTGGGATTGGTGAAGAGTGAGAGAAATGTGTTGCGTGAGTACCAAACGGGTTCAAACGATTTTTTCGAGACGTTCTTTTCTTTTTTTTAATCAAGGAGCTCCAATATTTTGTGACCGTAAATAACGTGTTTATCTTTGAATATTTACACTTCAATGTCTCCCGACACACAATGCACAGTTTGAAGAAATGCCTCTCATCATTCCTTATCAACACCATTTTGAGTGATTAGAAACATGATATAATAACCCCGTATTATATTGCATAACATAATCTCAACAATCTCAACAACATTGAGATGATGACCATATGCTGCCTTTAGCTAGAAAATCACCAGGACACCTTTGTGTGGAATATTTTATAATTCTTACAACATGCCGTTACAAAAATAGACTTTTGTGTTAGGTGTCAGTGTATGAAAAGCCAGGCAATTACTCACTAATATGGTGTTACTACTCAAACAGACGGTAAAGATAAAAATGCATGCATTGCTTTAAAATTAACCAAATGTTTTCAGTGTGACTCCTCTTGGCTTGTTTACTCCCTCAGTTAAATAAAACCATTGTGTTTAGAGAACTGTCAGCAGTGTGGAATAAGCTACACCTTCGTAAGGGAAATGGTCTAATAAGCTTGATTCAATCCAACAAATAAAAGTAAAAACACCTTTGGGCGATAAATACTCGGTTATGGCAGAACTTAATAGGGTGTTTTAGGTAATGGATCAAGGCTCCCATCTCTCCCTCTCTACTATCTGCTCTTGCCAATGCTGCCATCCAACAGCGTGACACTTTGAGTGGTTCCAGAGTTATCGCTCTGTATGATTGCACGTGTCAACAGTCTACCTGCTTTATGGAAACGTTAGCACAGAATAAATCGGGAGCCACTGGCCTTAAAGATGATTCAGCAAAAAAAAAGAGAAAAAGAAAGTCAAAAAGGCACTGCATGATAAAATTCAAATCAAGTTGATCTTTCTCTACTTTCTCTCACTAACTCTCCCTCTCTTCTGCTCCCTGTTACCCAGTTTGGGTCATATTTGCCATGTAGGGCTCAGAGGAATTCCAAGCAGAACCTTAATGAGTTGTTACCAAGTAACTAGGCCACAACTTACCATAAAATATTCTATCTGCTGCAAAATGTGAAAATGGGTGCTCCAAATGAATAATACACGACAAAGAAATAAAGGAAACGAAAGGATGTGTGGAAATGCAGTATGTGGCGAGGAATGCCTTGATGTTTGGCCTCAGGTGGCAGTGGTGTTCCCATAAGATCCTACAGAGGACACTGTGTTTATGCCACATTCTGATTTGTTCATGTACCAGAAACAACAACTGGTGGGGAAGGAAAGTCCAGTGGTGTGGATGTTTGACTCCAAGCCAAAAAGGTTCTGGGCACTAGGGCTGACACCTTCTGGTCTGATGGTCCATCGGTTGGTCGATACGCTCTTGTCCGACCAATGAGAATGGTCGGAAAATTACTTTTCTAAGGAAAGAACATGTTTTATACATTG
This sequence comes from Lota lota, assembly GCA_026745465.1. NCBI lineage: Eukaryota > Metazoa > Chordata > Actinopteri > Gadiformes > Lotidae > Lota > Lota lota. Next base: position 196,381 of record JACYXH010000228.1, on the reverse strand, counting down.
TTTTTTCATGGGCGAGAGGGACATGCATAGAGATAACATTGATTACGTTTATAGATTTTACTCAACAAACGTGTTTCTGTCTTATCAATCGTATGGGTAAATAGATTATCAGACTTATAAGGCAGGAAGTCAAAACACCCCTGTTTTTACAACTTTGATCTGCCAACCTAATGTAGACTACTAGACCTTACTTATTAAACATTTACTAAGCCCCACACTAATTGACAACATGTCAAAGAAAGGTCCTAGTTGTGGCAGCATTTTGTTAAAAAAAAAGGACGACAAAGAAGCAGAATGTAAACCTTGCTCACTGCAGTTTTCGAATCGCAGCTCAACAACCAACATGGCAAATCATCGGGCTGTCTGTTTTGGGATGCTGCTTCAACTTTCGTGTCAACGCTTGGATGGGCTTTGAGTGTGAACATGTCCGAATTGGCACCTTGGAAAGCATCGCAGAGCCATCCGTTGAGATACGTCAGGGTAAAGACAGAACAAGTCCTAAAATCGTTCTGTTACACGACGCGGCGCTCCGTGGCGCGTCTGGTGTGCGACTCGCTTCACCTTGAAGCGCTGCCGTAACCGAGACGGACTCGGACCAAGAGTGGATCCGAAACCCACGGACTCCCTCCACACAGCACTTACGGGATATTTGGGCTACCAGGTAAGAGTGCATTGTGGCCGATTTAGTTCATCGAGAGACAACCGGCAGATTTGTCATCCCTCATCGACCAATCGATTGGTTGAGGGTAGGTCGAATATCAGTTGCCCAATATTGTCTTTGGATGACTAGAGCCCTACAGGGTTCCGACTTCAATGTTTGCCGTCTGCCTGTATCCAGCATCCATAACAAGAAGCCTCATCTGCCTGTATCCAGCATCCATAACAAGAAGCCTCATCTGCCTGTATCCAGCATCCATAACAAGAAGCCTCATCTGCCTGTATCCAGCATCCATAACAAGAAGCCTCATCTGCCTGTATCCAGCATCCATAACAAGAAGCCTCATCTGCCTGTATCCAGCATCCATAACAAGAAGCCTCATCTGCCTGTATCCAGCATCCATAACAAGAAGCCTCATCTGCCTGTATCCAGCATCCATAACAAGAAGCCTCATCTGCCTGTATCCAGCATCCATAACAAGAAGCCTCATCTGCCTGTATCCAGCATCCATAACAAGAAGCCTCATTAATGACATGTATCTCAGTTCACAGTAAGCCACTTTGGATAAACGCCTAAACAGCGAGAAACGTTTTTCAAAAAGACTTTCGCTTGACGCTATCTCAAAGAGCTTCGATGGTGACCAAACATGGTCTGAGATGTTGGACGTTGTGATTACAACGCTGAGCTGCTGGCCCCGATGCCCCTCCATCACGGCCACACGCTTGGGGGGGGGGGGGGTGTAGCGGCACCATTTGCCAAGACGCACAAAACGGCAGTGTCATTTGCAGTGACTCCGCCCCTGAACATTTTGCAGCTGAGGCGGGCGGAGTCACTGCAAATTACACAGGCGTTTTATTTTGTTCAAAGTTAAACACAATTATTTCCGCCTAGCAACGACGTAGCAAAGTGATGCAACACGTGTCATTGATGGCACCCATCGTAAGCAAAATATAATTACACAGATTACAATGGAAAGTGACACGACATTATTTTAAAACTCTTTCCCAATACACCAACTGGAAGTTCAACGTATTTAATGCTGAACTGCCCCTTTAAATGACTTAATTGTGTTAGGTACCCTTCTTCTATAAGGGAACCCTGCAGTGTCTGCATTGATTTCGTGTCAGGTAATATAAATAAGAGCGCTCGACGTTTTGCAGACAGACTTGGCTCGACAGAGGATGAAAACACATTCCCTCATTAGACAATGTCAGAGTCCTGAGATTAATGTCTCAGATAAAAATCAAAACATTTTGATGGTCTAAGGGAAAATGGAGCCGAGTTCAAACAGATGGCCCCTATTCTAGTAACTCTGTCGAAGTGTGAAAAGAAAGGCTATTGATTTTTATGAGTTTGAAGTCTTGGTTTGAAAGGTGTCTGTGGACTTTGGCAGACGGTGAGCAAGGTAAAACTGTGCTATATTACGCTGAACTGATCCATGCTATATCTCAATCCATGAATTGTGCAGTATGTTTTGAAGGCAAAGGTTTGCTTACAAATGTGGAAAGAAATCAAAAGAGGATTCCATGAATCCAGATCATCTGCCACTACAGCAGACAATCAATCACCCTGCACCTTCTCAGAATTGATCTGAGGCCAGACTATTATTCCCCTACCACAACTCAACACCATCTTATACGTGATACCTGGCCTGAAATACCTCTTCATACTACACAAAACCGGGCACACCATTTAATGGTATGATGATCTAGAAAATTAAACCAGTTTAAAGTTATTCAAAATGTCAACGATTCGTTATCATCTACTCTGCAAATGTAGTTTGTTTTAACTCACAATATCCCACAACATGCATTCTTACCATTTAATACTCAAAGTGTTGTTGTTGGTAGTATACAGTCTAGCTGTTCTCTTATGTAAACTCCTCTCAGCACTGGGTGAATCCTCCTCCATGGTTAGGAGCAATGCATTAGTTTCTCTACCTCTGCACTCATTTAGTTTGTGATGATCATACAAAAAATATCAAGATAACGGGGCAGACTTTTAATAACCCCCTTACCATGCAGAAGTACCCGGCAAAACAGCCGATTGTTACGGCGCCCGAGGACGTAGCAAAGCCTGGTGGTGAACCTTAACGATGTATCCTAGCTCCTAGACGGAGCAATGAGGACCGGTCATGTTAAGTGAACCACACACACACACACACACACACACACACACACACACACACACACACACACACACACACACACACACACACACACACACACACACACACACACACACACACACACACACATATTGAACAGTGTGATGCTCCTATCATCGGCTGCGATGTTCTTCTCAGACTCCTCAGTACGCATGGAGGCAATGGAGAGGATTGGGGGGGGGGGGGGGGGGGGGGGGGGGTTAGAGCCCTGAGTCCCTCCACTTAGTCCCGCCGCTCCCCTGATGCACTCAACCGTCACACCTTGGCCCCACGCGTTCTGGAGCCGGCCGAGAGGAGAACCCACGGGAGGCTATGAGTGGGTGAATACATGACAACTAAATAAAAAAACTGACGCATGGCGAGGAGGATGGATGGATGGGTAGAGAGGACAGAGGAACACACACATAACACAGAGAGAGAGAGAGCGAGAGAGATAAGAGATGAATGAGAGAGAGCGATGGAAAGAGAGAGAGAAAGAATAGTGAGAAAGAAGAGAAGAGATGAATGAGAGAGCGATGGAAAGAAAGAGCGAGAGAGCGAGAGGGTGGAATGCGATAACTGAAATGGTGAGAGACACAGAGACAATAAGGGAAGATTTGTTATGAGGCATGTAGGAAGAGTGTGATAATTCATTGAGAGAGAGAGAGAGAGAGAGAGAGAGAGAGAGAGAGAGAGAGAGAGAGAGAGAGAGAGAGAGAGAGAGAGCAAAAGGGGGAGAGAAGATTGGTTTTAATGAGGTGTGTGTCGCAAGAACGTGATCAGTCAAAGGGAGAGACAGAGCTGGGCTGAGAAGGAGAGAGACAGAAAGAGAGGGCAAATTGGTTATAATGAGGTGTGTATAGTGAGAGTGTGAAAAGTAAGAGAGCGAGGGTGACAGAGAAAGTGAAGAGGTTAGTTATTAAGAGGTGCAGAGAAAGTGATGAGCAGACATATGTGCAGAAAGGGGAGGGGGGGAGAAATAACACTGCACTTGGACCAGAAGGAGACAGTAGTGAAGGAGGTGAGAGAGAGGGGTCGATAAGAAGGGAGAGGAGTAGTGGGGAGGTGGGAAGGAGAGGAACGGCCAAAGCCAGACACCTCACTGTTTAGCCACCAGGGCAGCTGGCAGTCGCTTCGTCACCCGGTGAAGAGGGATCTAGACAGAGTAAAATAATTGATGGATGATAGCCCCTCGCCGCCACACACACACACACACACACACACACACACACACACACACACACACACACACACACACACACACACACACACACACACACACACACACACACACACACACACACACACACACACACACACACACACACACACACACACACCTTCTGCAAACAGTAAAGTCAACACCAATCTGTTAGTCATTTAGATCCACATTTAAACATTTAGCGACATGGGGCCAGGTCCTGTTAAAAGGTACAATATGTACTTCCTGCTGTTAGGGGTCTCTCAAATCAAAAAACAACAAAGGATATAGTCTGATGACGTCGTGAGGTGGCGTGGGATCCTCAGAGTTGTCTTTACCACTATTGCCGGTGAAAATATGCAACGTTAACTTGCTAACTTACCATTCAACTTGTTGACTACCCATACAGCTGGATATAATGTTGTATGGCAAACTCAATCGAGGAGTGGTCAAAAAAATCATACTAAAAATAACCGAGTGTACGCTAAAACATTAGCGTGTGCATAAGCTTGGGGCCTGGCATGAGCCCCTTGTCATTGTAGCACATCGTAGTAAGCTAGATCAATATTGAAGTATCACATCAACATATTAGGTCTCTACTGGATTGCGGTTTCCCCGGAGGTTAGGGGGTAGAGGGGATATGGCAGGCGACCAAATGAAATGAATCACTATTGTGGGAGTGTGTGTGGATGCTGGTTTAAGCAGCCTCACCTGGCCCCGAGTCAGACTGATTGGACTCTGGGGCTGGGTGAGGCTGCACACCTGTTGCACATTGAGTAATCAGTGTGCACAGATATTTGAATACGGAAATGTTTCATATTATAACTTGAATTATATAAAATATTTAAAAATAAAAATGGACAAATATGATCATTTCTTTTTGTATTTTTCAGAAGATGCTGTCGAATGTTATCCCCTCCAGAAGAGAGGATATGTTGCTGAGCAAAAAGATGTAAGCTACAGTGGTATCACTGGGGAGGATTACGGAGTACGAGTTGACAACGCGTTTTTGTTACACCTTGTTGAGACTCTTACACTCTTACAGTGATGCAAGCTGATCCAAAAATCGAATGTTACAGACAGACAGACAGACAGACAGAGAAAGAGAGAAAGAGAGTGCGAGAGAGCTCATCATTCCCTGTGTTGCATTCGGTGGTGCCTAACGTGTCAGACGTTCGGAGCAGCCCCGGAAAATAAACGGAAAGCCACGTCGGAGAAACCCCGCTCTATTCAATCACAGCTGTCGGAAATGTGAGACGCTGAGGGGGTGAAATTGCTCTTTAAAGAGTGTGTGACTCAGTCTGGGCCATAAAATAAAAACATTTAAAAGCAAGAGGTGTTAGACCTAATTAGGCTCTTCCCTGGCCGATGAAAGGGCATTCTTCAAGCCTTCATGTTGGCATTCTGAACAAGACAGCAATCGCGTTCCCTCTCCTCGTCTGTCCTCAAAAGGCTCAGGTGATAAAATGTGAAGCGCTGTCTCTGGATGAACGGCAGAGTTTCAGAGGGCCAGTGTTTGTCACACAAGCCCTGATTTACAAGGAGGCCTGCTCCATGTCCCGCCGTTGTACCGTGAGGGCTTGTATTTTGGATTGCTTGATTGAAACTATGAATTTTGCGGCTTCGGCGAGATGCTTTCGATGAAGATTGAGTGGAGATGCATGTGGCCATTTTCTGTCCATCTCAAAGCTTATTTTAGAGTTTTCAGCCACTGCATCTGACCTTCAGTATGAGAGTGGTGCTAATGTGTGTTCGTACCGTGTGCAGTCTTGATCCTTGGTGAACCCACGACATGACGCGTTTACAAATCCAAAATAGATTCTCTGCCCTTCACATAAAAAGAAAGGCTAGCTGTGCGCATCGAACGCTATGGAACCTCTGTGCTGATCGAACGGTTTTGTTGTAACGGCGATGAAGGCAACTCTGCGGTGTTCCTGATCACACTCAGGAGTAATGATTGACATGATGACTGCTTCCCCTCCCCTTAAGTGCCTTTACCACTCTACGTCTCATGGCTTTGAAAGCTAAAGGTAAAATGACGCGCACACACACACACACACACACACACACTAAAGTGCTTCCAAACATGCTTTCAATCAATGACTCAAATATATATAAAAAGCTTTTACATATAACGTCTAGGAATTTATTTACAATGTTTCCAAGCGTGCTTTCATTTAATCCTGACTCAACAGAAAAAGGACAGCTTATAGACAGGTGAGATGGAAATTAGAGACAAGCACCAATGACCGATCACAGTCATATAGCACGTCTCTGGAAATTGCAGTTTGAGCTCGTCCCGGAAATGCCAATTGTTAAGTAGCCAATTACAGTACTGGGGACCAAACGAGGCCTACGGGGGACTGAGCAGAAGACATTCAGTGCCCTTCATTCATGCTTATAGCTTTCGTCAGAGCACAAGCATAGGCCCTGCTGTTGTGCATCTTGCCATCCAACGCTGTCCTTGCACTCTGTGTGCCGTGTTTGATGAGCTCAGAGCATTAACTAATAATGAATTAGTAGGTGCAGAACACGATGGACGCCACACCGAGCCCCGTGGATCAGAACCAAGAAGCATGGAGGAGTGACGGCATTGCGGTTACCGCGAGGCTAATGGTTTTCTGTTCGTCTTCCGTTTCGCAGACAGGCTGTGACGCCTGTCAACAACTCTGCGTACAGAAATCGACGTGCATTTTAGACAGTCCATCAAAACAAAACGAATACCACGCCGGCGTTGTGCGTCTGACGCTCCATCGCAACGTTCTGCGAGCAACGCACAGGCACACAGGACCAGCCTCCGCTTCCAGCCCAGCGGAGTGGGTGATCGACTTGATCGCTCAGCCCAAAAATGCTCTCCACACCGCAGGCTACCTGGAAGGCTTGGATCCAAACCTGGTGCCCTGGAGGTTTGGCTGGGCTACAGTTACTACAGGCTCACTACAGCTCAGCTAATCCACTTCACTATACTATACACACACACATACACACACACACACACAAACATGTGCGCACACACATACGTACATGCGCACACACACGCACACACAAGGTAGCACAGTAACAGTAGATCAACAAAAGCAGAGTCTATCGCACTTGTGGCTGACTCACATCAACATCCTCAAGCAATCTCCAAATTCAAATATGGAAAAATACAACCACGTAGTGCATCAAAATGAAAATCACCCACATTTTACATAGCCAGGACAGCGCATGAATAGGCCATATATTATCTATAGGCATAATTCATGTTAAGTCATCAATTTGAACCTATCTAAAATGTTACTTTACTTATCTGTATGCAAGTATTCATTAACATTTTTGTCCGGTTATGGATTAATCTTGGCTTTAAACCTGCAGGCTCTTAAATGTGCTTACACACACGGTACGCACACAAACCCTCGCAGACACGTGTGTGTGTGTGTGTGTGTGTGTGTGTGTGTGTGTGTGTGTGTGTGTGTGTGTGTGTGTGTGTGTGTGTGTGTGTATAGAGTGACTTGCCATCATGTAGTAATTTAACCTGTGACTCAGGAGAGATAATCATGTACCAGAACTATCGTCGGGCAATGGGGGCAAGCGTGCGTGTGTGAGTGACTGAGTGAGTGACTGAGTGAGTGCGTGCGTGTGTGAGTGACTGAGTGAGTGCGTGCGTGAGTGACTGAGTGAGTGAGTGTGTGAGTGACTGAGTGCGTGCGTGTGTGAGTGACTGAGTGAGTGCGTGCGTGACTGACTGACTGAGTGCGTGTGTGAGTGAGTGAGTGAGTGCGTGCGTGTGTGAGTGACTGAGTGAGTGAGTGCATGTGTGAGTGACTGAGTGAGTGCGTGTGTGAGTGACTGAGTGAGTGCGTGCGTGAGTGACTGAGTGAGTGCGTGTGTGAGTGACTGAGTGAGTGTGTGAGTGACTGAGTGCGTGCGTGTGTGAGTGACTGAGTGAGTGCGTGCGTGACTGACTGACTGAGTGCGTGTGTGAGTGACTGAGTGAGTGTGTGCGTGTGTGAGTGACTGAGTGAGTGCGTGCGTGTGTGAGTGACTGAGTGAGTGCATGTGTGAGTGACTGAGTGAGTGCGTGCGTGTGTGAGTGACTGAGTGAGTGCGTGTGTGTGTGAGTGACTGAGTGAGTGCGTGCATGAGTGACTGAGTGAGTGTGTGTGTGAGTGACTGAGTGAGTGCGTGTGTGAGTGACTGAGTGAGTGCGTGCGTGTGTGCGCATCCCTCTCCCTCTCCAGCAGTAGGCCTTGGACATGAGGCCTGTTTATTCAGGCCATCAATGTCTATTAAGACCAGACAATATGACCCTACTAATACAAAAGGTATTGTGGCCACACTGGCCTTGAGCAAACAAACCCATTCACATTCTGTCCAACCCCACAATTACAGCCCAATGATCCCTCACCTCCGCGGGACCGCATGAATGCAATGAAGAGATAGCGGTGCGTGTATACTGTCCTCGCAGGCAATTACTGCTGAGCAACAGCTAAGTGATGAACGGTCAACAGCCTATTTGATGGTGTGATAAAATCATTAGAACACCCTCTTCGTGTTGGGAGCACCTTATGGAGATGCACTAGAGAGGCTCAAAGGACCAGGAGGAAGAGGAGAGCAGGGAGGAAGAGGAGAGCAAGGAGGAAGAGGAGAGCGGGGAGGAAGAGGAGAGCGGGGAGGAAGAGGAGAGCGGGGAGGAAGAGGAGAGCGGGGAGGAAGAGGAGAGCGGTGAGAATGAGGAGAGCGGGGAGGAAGAGGAGAGCGGGGAAGAAGAGGAGAGCGGGGAGGAAGAGGAGAGCGGGGAGGAAGAGGAGAGCGGGGAGGAAGAGGAGAGAAGGGAGGAAGAGGAGAGCGGAGAGGAGGAAGCCTCTCTTAAATGAGTTGAAAGCAAGGCAGCAGCAATTCCACACGGCTTCCAAAAGCTTTTCGAATTCAATTCAACTATCACAGCAGATCTCCTCTTTATTTCTCAACAGAATCCCCATTTTGTATAGATGTGTATATGTACTTCATAAAGCTACTAGTGCTTAAACTGTCTGCAAGTACTTAAAGGTCACAGCTCACTGCTAGGATGTGAGCAGTGGCCAACTGCTACTCATTGAGAGATTGGGTTAAGATAATGATGCTCACTCAAAAGCAAATGCCATTTTATAGGGTGGCATGCTGTGAATTATTGTGTGTGTGTGTGTGTGTGTGTGTGTGTGTGTGTGTGTGTGTGTGTGTGTGTGTGTGTGTGTGTGTGTGTGTGTGTGTGTGTGTGTGTGTGTGTGTGTGTGTGTGCGTGCGTGTATGCCTTGTCATAGCCAGATGAACTAGCAAATATTGCTTTGCTTTATAATAGACTACACATACTGTACAATGTACTACAATCAGTCCTCACACATAAACACACCCCCCCCCCCCCCCCCACACGAGCCCCACACATGCATACGCACGCACACACACACACAGTGTGCCATGAATTTGAGGTGGTATATAAATCATGTCATCGTTATTCTACTCATTTCCAAATCCATCACAGTATGGATAAGCAGGTCTGCGTCTACATCCTTTAGCAACAGCAGCTGTGCTGTATACTGTTGGCTTTTCCCACTCATTTCCACTCCTATACCGTTCTATAGAACAGATTAACCCCAGTGGATGGATGGATGGTTGAATGAATAGCTTCTGGCTTGCATATCACTTATTTGTTTGTTTCCAAAGATGCATGTCTCACAACCCACTGTTGATTTTCAATGTAATACTCAGGAATCCAAGTCCCCCCAATCAAATGCGATGGACCATACTGCGCGTTAGCAACTGTGTGTTCCATTGGCAGATTCAGCGCTATTCCAAGCAAAAAAAAACAACGCCTGCTCGCAGATGTGTCCCGGTGTTCCCTTTGTCCAACAACAAGCCGGCGTCGAGTCGGCCAGGAGGATCGCCCAGCCAATCCCAGCAGACTCCACAAGCGCCCGTGAGTCTGGGGCCCTGTCGGATCACATCAGAGTCCCACGCAGCCGACGTGACAAGCCCACGGAGCCAGGAGAGACCCCAGACATGGCAAGCCACGCTTCTCCGGGACGAGTGTGAGGACCACCTACTGCCCTTTTTCCCCCCTCTCTGCCAACACACGGCTCACACTGAAGGGGGGGGGGGGCAACCGGAAACACTCACACACACACGCAATCACACTTCAATTCTGCCAACAACACGACAAAGACATGGTCCTTTTATTCTGCTCTTTGCGCGTCTCCCCATCGAAGGCATGATCCCTCCTTCGATGGGCGGGAGTTGCAAGAGATAAAGCGGCGAGATGAGTCTGTCAACTTTGTGGTTCTGTTTGTTTCTACCCCCCCCCCCCCCCCCCCCCCCCCATGTGTGTATTTCAACAGACGTGACGGAGAGAAGTGGTGCGTGGAGGAGGCGTGGTAAATTAACTCATGTCGATTAGGAAGTTGAGTGGGAAAAGGCCTGGTGTCCCGAAACACAGCGGTGATTATTTCCACCCATAAGAGGGGGTTGGAGAGACGTGGTAATGGGAGGAGGCGAGATTGGATTGGACGTGCTGACACACCAGAAAACATCACTAAACGCGGTGAAGGTCATCGCACTGCCTTCTGACAAGTTGCTCAGAGCCATGTAATCTCGGGTACCCACCAAAAGCATGAGCACAACTTCAGGAATGTCTAAGAGGCGATGCTCCAAAGGCGGAAAAAACAAAGCGCATTATATTTGCATACATAACCTCAAGCAGCTTTAATCCAAGAAAGTTGAATCGTTTTTAATGAGGTGTTTGATTGGCAAAAGTTGAATAAGCAATGCAAATAAAAAGGTAATACGGAGAGAATTACACTCCAGGGACAACTATAGCTCTCCTGTGTAAACACATTTGAATAATTCCACGTTGACAGAACAGATTTTATGAGTCAAGCCTGTCATCTACGTTAAATCCTCCCGGTATCCATCCGCCCCCTCACTCTTACCACGACGTTTCCTGAAGACCGCGTCAGCCTTCATTGTTTAGTTCAGTTTTTGTATTTCTGTCACAACTTGTCAGCGTTCTAATGAATGGTCTAATCTAGCACCATTACACCATTAAAATAATTATATCCTGGGCCTTCCTCCACACTTGTTACAACATGAGCATCCGTTGGGGTGGGGGTGGGGGGGGGGGGGGTATGCTATTTTCAAAATAGCAATATGGCCAAGTGCAATACTAAAATCGCAGAAGCTAATGTATTTTTAAAATCAATATTTTTGAAGTGCTGCAGAGATGACATGGGCTATAAAAGAAAATGTCCCAGGTGTCCCACAGGTTTGTTTGGTACAGACCCAGACAAACATGACTTTACATGATTTACATACGTTTCTTCAGTGGAAATGAAAATTGTGCTGCAAAAATTATCATTCCCCCTAACACTGAGTCGTATCGCAATCTCAATATCTGTCAAATTAATCTCAATATGATTTTCTTTTAACAGATCGTTGCATTTGAACCAATCGCTCTCCCCCGCCGTGCACCGTAGGTGTGGAAAATGGGGAAGTGCGGGGGAGGCAATTACTCTCCACTTAATCAAGCAGGAATAATGGTGAGTGGGATGCGACGCGTTGGGGAGTAATTCATGTTAACAGAGACGAGAGAGCGTGCAGGGGAAAAACAGGAGCAGAAAGTCGGTAACTCTGCACCGCTTTCCTTTTCGCCTGCTGACATCTTAGCACTGGAGAACGTAAAAAAAAAGACAGGCAACGTCAAAGTATAATGGCCACTGCTAACTAGGCATACGTACATGTATCCTTATGTACAGGGTCATTGGATACTAAAAAAGGTGCTTTTAAATCCAAATTATTATTTATTTTTGTTAATAATATCAAATCCTTTCCATATTGTGCTTATGTATTTCAGTGACTTGGACTGACCAAGAACCGCGTTTCTATTTAAATGCCATCTGTATTATATAAGAACAGATGTGATTCATACTCATTGAAACGGTGCTCTAATTGGTCGTTTGGTTCAGCCTGCTGATCGAAGAGCCCATTGCTTCCCGATGTGTGGGAGCAGATGGCCGCTGGTAGGTTCTGTACAAGTAGAAAGCCAGTGACCGTTTCTGAGGAGCAGAGCGGGCCCTTATGTTCACAATGCAGTAAACAGTGAACGGTGCTTTATTCCTATTAGTCAGTAGACATTTTTAAACGACAGCTGAAAACATATCTTTTTAAGCTGGCATGCAAATACTTTTCTTTCCTACTCTTAACTTTGTCTTGATTGTTTTAAGTCGTTATTTTCATTATTGGGACATGGTTGTGCTGAACTGTATGAAAGGTGCTATATAAATACAGTTATTATTATTATATTCTCATTATTCAATCTGAACAATGGATGATTATATTTCCACATTGCTAAGCGCAGTTTTGTAGTCTACAACACAAACACAAATCCATGCGTACTTCTAATACTCATATTTATCGGTACTACCCCCTTATTTGACATCCGTTATATTTTATTACCACGGGTTTGAATATAGGAGTGTCATGTATTTCTATTCCAACCATTTTGTGATTGCTGCTGTTTTGCTCGACTCCCCTTTGTCTGTCTCCTTGCGTGGCCATGTCTGCTGTGTGTGTGCGCGCGTGCGCGCGGCGTGCGTGCGTGCGTGCGTGCGTGCGTGCGTGCGTGCGTGCGCGCGAACAAGAGGGTGAATGGGGATGATTGGGTGTGACTGGTGATTGGCTAAGTGTGTGCGGTTGGAGAGGGCGTATGGCGCCTGCTGATTGGTTCAACAGGTGGCAGCTTAAGAAGAAAGAGCAGCAGTATAGAGCTTCTATTAAACTGACATCACATTACCCTGCAGAACATCCCATTTAAATTATATTACTTTGACATTACACTGGCATTAAAATACGTTATGTCCTCCCTACACTTACACTGACAATATCCAATTACATTTTTGGATATTTTAGTCGCCAATATTTCATCGCATTTTATGACGCTATGTATCTATTATAATATTATTCTGATGGAGAACTAAAACGGTGTCACTAGAAGCACTTTGTATTAAAATTATGGATGGAAGGGAGAGAAGAGGCTCTGCTGGCTTAAAACAGGCCTAATGAAGCTGCACTACGACTGGGACTAGGCTGTGCCACGGCCCTCTGTACCAACCTGCGTGTGGGTCTTGTGATTGGTCCAGCTCCTAAGATACCTTATATGGACCCAAGCCTATTGCTGAGCGTTTTTCTTCTCAACGATAAGTATGTAAATGTAACCTTGTACTGTGAACAAAAGTTGATTATGAGTCAACTGCGCTTCATCACAAAATAGTTAATGCTTCAGTGTTAATCTCCATGAAATGTTCCTGGGGGAGTTGGTCTTATTAAAATGTCCTTTTCCACATCAAGAAATATGTAATATGTTTAGCAAATGTCATTGGTATAAGACTGTATATATATAGAAAAAATATTCTGACTGACAGACTCCAGTCTACACATGAAAACACAGTCGCGAAACACTGTCACACCCTCTGCCTTTGAGCCATACTTTACAATGACATATAAAACTATGATTTAAAAACTATAAACATAAAACAGATACCACCAATGGCGTATCTCTGAAGAGAAGCGAGCATGACCCACCAACACAATGCTAGTGGCTACTGCAGTTCGCTAGTGCTATCCATCACCAAAGTGAATATATCGCATTGGTTTTAAATTACATTCTGTAAAAAGACGATTCGCCTGACGTGATATGATTCACACTTCACACAAATCACAAATGTACGAGTGTTGGGAATGTGACTTTTAATAAAAATAGAGAAAACCCCACTGGGGAAATGAATGGGGCAGCGGCGAGCCAAGGGCCACCGGGGGAGGGCTGTGAAAATGAGTCTCTCTCTCATATTGTATAATATAGGTATTTATCTCTTTGGTATTGGCCAGTAGATATTATATAGTAGTCTCACAAATCAGACTTTAGATGAATATCTAAAGTCCGATGGCAGACGAGCTAAAATCTGGGGAATTTGTGTCAGCCAATCATATTGCTGAAGGCGGGGATCTGTAACCACGCAATTGGCTAACACAAACTCGGCAAGCAGAAGTAAATTGTGAAGTGTCTGTGAAGGTTTCAAATCAACACTGTGTAGACTGGCCCCTGTAGAATTACACTTACTAAAATCCCCTTCGGAAATCTTCATCCGAGTTTCGTTCTGTAGAATATCGCTGTAACTACACAGGAAACAAGGCGTAACTCCGCCCCTTGCAGTTTCTGGTTTCCTGCCCAGGCTCTGTGCCGCCTCCCCCTAGAGGTTCTGCTATAGCATAGTAGGACTGCTGGATCCCAGATTAATTATATAGTTATCGCTATCGTGTTGGGCAATACATCTTCACAGGGTTTAGCTCTGACATTTAATCTTATGTAAATGCATAAAAGGTTGACGCTAAGGCATTCTTCATAGCATAGATTACATAAAGTCATACAGATTTGCCTGAAGAGAAATCCCATGGAGTCATATAACGGTATAATATGAATGAATTAAAATGCTGTTTCGCGATACATTGATGCTATCTGCTCAATGCTAGGCCATGGAATAATTCAACGTGGAATAGAAATTATAGTTAAATCATCACCATATACTTCTACAAAGAAGTGCCTTGCTATTTGGGGAAATCAAAGGGTACGGTGGGAATGTCATCGCTGAGAAATGTGCTTTACGGGAACCAAGAGTCAGGGCCCTACGCTTTTAACCTTTAAAAGGAGACGGTGTAGTTTCACGTTCCCCTCAGTGCCGCAGGTGTAGGTATATAGTCGGGAGATAAGACGGTTACCTTTGGTGACCTAGCGGTACATTGTTCATGCCAAATCACATTAGGATGACTCACGAAGCCTGTCCCGTGGCCTCGGTCAGCAGTGGTGCATCATGGGTAATACCTACTGCTGATCAAAGCAGCAGCCTAGCTTGGTGACTTGTAATGTGTTTTCTCTCCCCCGCCCCCTCACAAAAATGGGAGTGTACCGTGTTGATGCATGTTAGGAACTGTTTTTCAACGCAGACAACACCGACCAGAAGAAAAAACATGGTCCCTTTACGGCCATTTTCTTTGGCTTTTCTTTCCATTAGGGCAGAGTGGAAATACGGAAAACCGAATTACGCTTGGCATGTTGTTGATATCGATTAAACTACAGCGGCTTAGTCGCGGGGCGGATGTGAAGCCCATGGAGGAGGCATCTGAAAAGTGTACATGTAGAAGAAATCCTCCTCTACTTTAGCATTCAGTGTGTCAGGTGGAGCCTCCCCAGCCATCACTAACTGAGCTGCAACCTAGGGCAGATACATAAGTCCTTCCAAACAGAGAGAGGGACGGGGGGGGGGGGGTGTATTATAATCTAGCCATTTCCCCCTTCTGCACCCTAAGCATGAGATATAAGCTTAGGGAAACCTTGACAGCTTGAGTGTGTGTGTTTTATGTTTGTGTGTGTGTCCATACTTGCTTGTGTGTATATGTGTGGGTCAGTTTGTGATTACTTGTTTGTGTGTGTGTGTGTGTGTGTGTTCTTCCATGTGTGTGTGCGTGTCCATACATATGTGCATGTGTGTGCATATGTTTGTGCTTCCATGTTTGTGCTTCCGTGTGTGTGTGTGTGTGTGTGTGTGTGTGTGTGTGTGTGTGTGTGTGTGTGTGTGTGTGTGTGTGTGTGTGTGTGTGTGTGTGTGTGTGTGTGTGTGTGTGTGTGTGTGTGTGACTGACAATATGAAGTGCCACAGACAGGCTCTTCATCCGCAGAACCTCATCTCAGCCCTCAGCACATTACAGAGGGGAGGGAAGCCCTGCCAGAGACAGACTGATGGGGGGTTGGCATCCACACTTTGATATTCCTCTGCAGCCCTGAGACGGGGAAGCGATGGGGGGCTCGGAAGTCGGATTGTCTGGCAAATAAGATAAGATCAGAGAAGATGGGAGATTCACAAAGAACGTTGGGGAAAACCATGCAGCGCTCTCACTTAGCACGAATCAATGGTCAACGTTTACAAAATAGTACTGATTTGCTGCATACCTGGCTGTATTTCCTTGAAGTATTGTGTTGCGTTTGATCGGGGTTTGAAAGCATTAGAAAAACATATTCAATGGCCAACTGTCAAGTGCTAGAGTGGCTTTTATTTAGGCCTCATGGATCTAACAGAACAAAGGCGACAATTCCATACATCCAGCTTCAGGCATTTTATGCACCAACAAAGATGGCGTTATAGATGAAAGAGAGCAAAAGAGAGCGAGAGAGAGAGAGAGATTGGAGGGTGGGTGTGATGGTGGCAGTGCATGTATTTGGCAGGAAGCGATCAGGAAGCCCATTTCTACATAACTGACATGAATAACCAATCTTCATTTTGTTTTTATTATATCTGTATATTGTCCCCAGAAGATTTTGTTAGTGAATGAAAGTGTGTTGATATATTAGTAAGCAGAAAATAAAGAACTATGTCCTCATAAGAGAAGCAGTATGAGATTGAAATAATATCCATGGTGCTACTACTTATACTAGGGATGATATTGACATATTAATTGTCATCATCTACAGATTAATTCTCTATTTGCATTTCTGATGAGCTGTTTGCATGGGTGCGCATGGCTACATGCACTAATGATAGCCGGAATCCCCCTTACTAATGCATTATTAATATGACATTAATGATGTGATATTAGATTGTTAATATCGCCCCCCCCCCCCCCCCCCCCCCCCCCCCCCCCCCCCCGATGATAGCTCCGGTACATGATTATCTCTCCCGAGACACACAGGTTAAATTACTACATGATGGCAAGTCACTCTTTGACGCACACACATACAAACACACACACACACACACACACACACACACACAGAGTTAATTGGAGTTCGTTTATCTGCTAACTCTGGTCACCATAGTGTGACTGAAAGGACACAGAGCCAAATGAGCTTGGCTAAGAATAAAACTTCTCCGTTCGCAGCAAAGTTGGCAGAAGCAAATGACAGCATAGTGTGAAGATGGCCAATTTATGTCTGATAGGTCCTGCTGGTGTGCTGGAGCTGGGTGCTAATCCAAGACCGTAGTTTGGACAACGACTGAAATAACTGAAATGATAGGCATGTATGGACCATTAGGCCTTCAGAAACAGCAGAATATAAAGCTTGACTAGAATCCCCAGCATTGCATTGCATTCCAACACAGTTTGCACTAAACACCTTGAACGTGTATGCATGTGGGTATATTTGAGTGGCCCTCAATGGGCTGTATGTTTCATTGGAGAATGTACGTGGTAACACACCTGACCCATCCCATGTGTAGATGGATGACACAAAAGCACATCCGAGACAGTACCAATGTGGATTGAGCCTATGCACACAGAGACACACTGACACAAGCACACACACACACACACACACACACACGCCAATTGCAGTGTCTTTAAAAACTACATTTAAGGCCGGAGGTAAACTTCACGTTTTTCGCCTTATAACGTAAAGTTTCTCTCTGGCCTTTGAAAGGGCATATTCTGTGGAGGAGGATCACATGAAACATCTGACCTTTAAGCTCAATCCATGCCCACGCACACGTGTGTACACACACACACACACACACACACGTATCAAATGCAGGTGAAAGATAGATACCGTTTGCAATGATTGCCTCCTCTCAAATCTGTTGGGAAAATGTAATCAAAAGATGGTGCACCACACAGAGACACTGCAAAAACCACCACTATAGAGGGGAGCTAGATACGCTTGACAAAACGTTGTAAAAAAGACATCTGTGCTCTATAACTAATTCAATTCTTAAAGAAAATGATATATCATAATTATAATACATTTTTGTTTGGTCATAGCCACTTTAGAATCAGGCCCATATCTCACAGCAATATAACTTTCAGTTTATAAAATTTGGATTTTGAGGTGCGCTCTATTGTTGTACTTAAGATGTGTCTGAGGTATAATCTATGTAGTGCTGCATTACAATAGTTTAGGGGAGCCGACATGAACACTCTCCTAGACTTTCTAATTGAGTGCATACGACTGAAACTCACAGTCTGTCGCGCCCACTTCATGAACACTGCATAATGTTTTGTTCGGAGGTGACCTGGCTCACTATGTCATTAGCTCCAGTCAAGCAGGTGAATATGCCCTGTAGAGCTTAAGCTCGGTTCAGATCAAAGATTTGAGACGAGGTTGCATGCAATGGGCGACTGCTTGTAAAATAATCATTCTGTTCTAGTAGTGAGCTAGTAATGTTAGCAGTTTGCTAACGCAACAACATGTCTTTAGTTTGGAAATACTTTAGTCTTGAAACACCAAAAAGCAACCTGCAATGTGTGTAGAGCCAAAGGGGTGAAGGTTGTGCGGCATCATACACTGCTGGCAATTTTAGGAAGCATCTGCAGAGTTATCACGTGAAACAACACCAGAAGTTCATGCTAGCCAACAACCAAAAAGACCAAAAAGAGCTCTGGCAACAGAATCAGTATCGGTGGTGGCACATATCCAAATTCAGAATCGGATCGAAAACTGAAAAAAGTGGATGGATGCATCTCTTGTACAAACTTCAGGGACTATAGCCGGAGAGCGATAACGTCGCCCTTCTTGGCAACTGGTGAGAAACAAAAGATCAATGTTACGTTGTTATAATTCCTCCTTTGGTTGAAGTACTATTGCTTACTGTAGCTGCGTATGCCGCAAACAAGTCACTATTGTGGGCCGCTTTACGGCATGCTTCAATAGCGGGGTAGATCTATTAATAAGAGCAATACATTTGAAAGGTACTCTGATTTGACACGTTAAATCTCGTAAGACCCTGAGCAATGGCACCAGACTCTCTGCAACTAACCAGCTGAAGAGCACCACTGCAACTTTCTCTGCAACTAAAACTAACATATTTGATCTGAACAGGGCTTAATGTATGTATACAAGGCTAATATCTCTCGATGTGCCGCTAGCTGCATGAGTTATTGTACCTGGGGGTAATGAATTGATAAGAAATCACTGAAGAAAGCGGTTTCAGTATCACTCAGAGGAGATGTGTTGTACTTTGAAAGGGAAGTCTTAAGTGACATCATCGTTATTTTTGGCAGAATGGGATAATATGCAACCAAACTAAATTGAGCTGTAGGGAGCAATTTCCATTAAAAAAAATACTAATAGAAATGTACACACAACATGTTGATGTTTGCTAAATTACTTTTCTAACCCACCGCAACATTTATTGTAATGGCAATTATGCCCTTCAGCTTTGGCGAATGTTTACTCTCATTCCATTGGTCAACACCACTCCGGCTCGGTCTGATCTTCCACAAAGGGACTGACTAATGAAACTCATCTTTTGTCCCAGAAGCTGCCTCACGAAACTGTGCCAAACAGCCACAGGCAAAGAAATAAAATAAAATAAGATTTACTTTCGAGTGCCCTCTTAGTAAACTGTGCAATGAGGACACCGAGATACTGCAAGGAGTGTGCTTGACTTCCTGCACGTCCTCCGTTTGAACCGATTCACCGATTCAGGATGGCCGCGCTTCCGTAGATCCATTTCGTCTTTAGCCCGTCTCCACCTGACGGGCGTGGGCTGATTGGGGAATGGAGAGCGGGGGGGCTGGTGAATGAGACCATTTGCCCGGCCTGTTTAATAACTTTTGGAGGGAAGGGTTGTTCAGAGGGAGACCGACACTTCTTAACCCCAATCAGTTTCATTAGCGTCTCCCGTCTGTTTACGCTGAGCTTGAGAGTGTCGGGCAATTCACTAGGAGAAAATACGAGCTGCATCATTAGTTTACCAGAAAATTGCCCTGTTTTTCCACATAAAATTGCTCTGACCTTCTCTTGCAAGCTGAAAAACACAATACGTTATAATTAGATAAATAGGTGTATTTCAGATACTGATGGATCAGTTATTATCATGTTTCAACTAATACGTAGGTTGCAAAAGAGAGAGGTGGTAGATACGGAGGGAAATTGAAGGACGAAGGGAGGGAATGAAAGGTTCCCATTTTAAAGTCAAGGAGATATCGACTAGCGGTGCAAATATGGTACGTCTTTTTTTCCGGCATCTTACAAATACATTACGTATTATGTACACATTTATTTATTTATTTAGCCAAAGTTTGGCGGCAGGATATATCATTAAATCAAATTAAATTAAATCAAATCAAACAAAAGCCATTGTTGTCATGCATTGTTGTTGAGAGGCTGTATAAAATGTAAAATTCACCAACGTTTAGCAGCTAGCCCGGGTAGGCGGAGGTCCCCACGCATTTGACAAGTTGAACAATGATGACGGCCTGCCAGGAACGTCTAGAAAGGTCAAACTGAAAGTGGACTGTATAGCAAGTGTTGGTGTATAAAACAAATCCAACACCTCAACTTTTTTTTTTTAAGTTTGAAAGATCTTCGATATTCAACAGATATGCGATCGCCAGTATGTGTCTAGCGGTGTATACCTCTAATGCATTCTAGAAACCTGAAGATGAATAGGTTCCATCTGCCTTTGTTTCACCTGTTCACTCTCTACCTGTCTCTTTTATATGCATTAATGCTCCCATGATTCTGAGGCTGCCTAAGTGCTGCACCATTACATTAAGAATGTCCATTCAACAAACCTGAAAAACATCTCTGCTTTTCAAATGTTTCCCATGTGTACTCAGAATGTGTAATTACAGCCTCTTTGATCTACCCACAAATACACTATTCTCAGAATGAAATTGCATGAAGCAATCTGCTCTCCGCTCTGAATCTGTAAGCAGGAATCAGGGCAGTATTTTAATGACCAATATTTTGTATCTAGAACTTAAATCTAGAATTCCACTGACCGATTCTTTTATTAGTTTCTGAACCAATACTTCAATTTTTGTACTTAATGTTGAAGTTTTAACATGTGCATATAATCATTAAGAGTTATTTGGTACAAAGACTAGCGGAAAAACATTACGTTGACCAAGGCCTAGTACTTCGGATTGTAAGCCTTTCAGTTTAGTTGATCCACATCAGAGAATTCATTCACACCAGCAGAACCTGCACTAAAAGTATAACTGCATTAGCATTCCTTTGGACCTAGACCAGACCAGTGACCTAAGATCAGACCTGATTGGCGCTCAAAGTGGGCTACGAACCATAGGGAGGTGGTACCAGCACTTTTACATTTACTCTTTGGCATACCGTTTTTCTTGCACACCAGTTCCTCTCAAAAGCTTACGGTACCATTTTCTACCCTCACCTGGTCTAACAAATCAGACTTTAGATAAGTTATCTAAAGTTTATTTGAGTTCAAATCTGGGTGAATTTGGCGTTGGTGGAAGCGAGGATATGTAAGTGCATAATTGGCTGTTAACAGCGAACATAAACTCACAAGTAAACAGTAAAAAGGTGTCTGTAAAGGTTTCAAATCAGCACCATGCAAAAAAATAAAAATCCTCCTCTGAAAGCCTCATCTACTTGCCTGAATCGGTTTCTCTTCGAGTAAACTATCTCTGTAACAAAACAAGGCATAACTGCCTCTTCAGCTTATGGCTTCAGAAGCTCTGCTATAAAAAAAAAAAAAAGTATGATTCCTGGATCCAAGATGAGCCCTTTCCAAACAGGATTCTCTGGGTGAGCCATAAAGGCCCTAACTACATAGATTATTCAACATAACACAGGCATTGCTGTACTTCCTCCACTGCAGACTTGTGTGATAATACATTTACTGGGACTCGTTCTACTTAAGCCATGTTCCTGTTCGATAGCCAAGACTTCATTGCACCGGTAATAGTGTTGTACTGCATGGAATCCCTTATTATTTTCCTTGAATACAGCAACAACAACATTGTTTATGTCATCTAGATGTGGGAATCAAAGGGTAGGCTAGGTGTTGTGGTGCCCCAGGCCAGATAAGCCTTAGGCAGCCCGCTTTGGGCGGAACAGGCCTAGACACTCCTCCATTCCCACAGTACACTGACAACTTCAGTCACCATAACACTATGACTGTCATACAAGAATGAAACCATCATAGGCTCAATATTGTGTAATACATTACACGCTTGTTGAAGTTTAAAAAGAAAATCCCCAAATGAAAGACTCTTGTGCAATTGTGAAAACCATTTGCATTTAGTCATTTACATTTAGTGCTTTGGATTAACCAACTGTGTAATTAAGACTCTACAACATTACAATGCTCTGTTTATGTGCTGGTGTGGCATAGTGTGTTTTTCCACATCCAAACACATTTTTCATTGTGAACCTAGACAAGGTGTCCTGTTTCAAGCAGACACACTGACAACAATCAGCCAGGAGAAAAAGTGCCTGCTTTCATCAGTCACACATTCGACAACACTAAATGACACTAATCTTATCCACCCTCCTTCGCCTCCCGGTGCCCGTTGGCCTGTTATGGATCCGCGCAAATCTCGTATCTGTTGCGTAGTAATACACTTTCTGCGCAGTCTCTGGCCACAGAGATCACAATAGAGAGGGAAAAGAACAAAAAGACAATCCAAACAGTATTCTGTAACTTGTGACGAATTTACCAGCCTAATTATTATTGTGGACAGGAAGGACTCTAGACAAGCATTATCTATAATACTTGCGGTGAACACATCTGTTCACTGCAATCATTATATTATATAAATAATTATTATAAATATTTAACTAATACAACTATATTTGTCAAAAAATATGACAAGAGGGCAGTTTCCCCCCAGAATATACAACTACTAGGGCTGTGCCGATTTTTTTAAATAGTCTGACCAGTGGTGATCGATGGCCTCCGCAATTCAAATCAAATAACCGTCACAACCTCAGTAAACCCAAAGATTTCTGCATCCAACTCCTACTCTCTCCTTTCACCTAAATAAGCTGTGTTCACACGCTGCACTCACCGTTCCAAAGCAGGAGGGGTGAGGGAAGGAGAGAGTGCTGGTGCAGTACATTTGGCTTGTTGATTATCTACTAGGGCTGGCCCCGATACATCATTTCAAGCTTTGGATAATCGTTGGGCTTTCCGAAAAGATTTCCAATGTTTGGCGAAAGAAAAGTAAATTCGTGATGCATATGCTCTTAAATCTGCTCTTGTATATCTAAATTGTGTGTATATATTTATACATATATTTATACTTATTTTGTTTGTTCTGTTTAATGTGCAATAGAGAACGTGACGTGCACCTACATCACCAAGACAAATTCCTTGTATGTTTAAAAAGCGTACTTGGCAATAAAGCTTCTCTGATTCTGATTCTGATATTCGTCGCTGCCTGAATCAAAGCCAAAACTGCAGTACCGTGTTCATATCAACTGATCGTTTTTTCACTTTCATTTCTAAATGTGATTTGAATAACGCAAAAAGCAAAACTACATTAGCTCCTGGAATTGCAGCGTGGACGCCAGTGGCTTTCAGATTCAGCGGTCATACAGCGGTATGAGTCAGACTCGGTTACAGTAGGGCGTCAATGTTCAGAAGACACACGGCACAAAGTATGAGAGCAGACCTTCTTCCAAACAGCATAAAGAAAATAGGAGCGAAGCTTTGATGAAATTGCACAGCAGGATTTGCACACCCTAACCCGAAGAGAGGAAAACGAGGACAAAAAGCAACAAGACGTGGCCACTGCCAATAACCCTGTTCAACACTCATGCAACAACCTCAACAATCCCCACGCCTGGGTGCACCTCATAGCGTGCATTATTAAAACCCTTCCCCGATACGACAGGACTCGCGTGTCCCACCTGCGGCGTGGTGGGCGCGCTGTCACCATCAAACGACACCTCGCCCCCCCCCCCCCCCCCCCCCCATTCGGGATCGGAAAAGAGATGCAGCCCCGGTATGGATGAGCAGAGCGTAATGTTACTGTTGGGTTTGAAGTATATCTTGGATGCTAGAGATCATTTAAAACAAAAACGCAGAAAATGGCAGCTTGGCAACAGGCATATGTAGAGTGCAAAGGAGGGCCTGAAACGCACACACACACACACACACACACACACACACACACACACACACACACACACACACACACACACACACACACACACACACACACACACACACACACACACACACACACACACACACACACACACACACACACACACCACATCTGCAGAGCAAACCAACAACAAAACAGCTTCATTGAGTTGGAGAGGTTTGTTTGTGACTGTAACAGCCATCTGTCGTGTCGGCTGATGGCTGTGTCGCTGATGTTTACTCTGGCTGAGGGACAGCCTAATAGAGCCAAGATTGGGAAAAAGAAATAAATAAACAGGTTAAAAACAAATCACATCACGCTCCTCCAGTTTGATCCCGGTTTACGTTTTTTTTTTTCTTCCTTCTCTGATCACGGGGTTGTCAGTACTTTGTAGTACAGCACCGATTTAAACAGCTTAAACCCAGGGACCAATGCATTCAATGAACGCAGTGGTGAAAAGGAGATAATGGGCCTGAATAGACCAAAAGCCGACGGAATGCCTCCATCTTCTGTTTAATCACCAAGTTTGGCTAGCAATTAACATGTAGCAACGTGAAATGTTCTATTCCTTGTATCTTCCCTGCCAGATGAACACCGACCAATCAAAGGTGCGTTGATATGATAATTTATTTGAAGGCATTTGACTTTCTGTTGCTGTCTGGTTCGGCCGCAGGAAAGATCGGGAAATTGGGTTGACGTTAAAAGTTCAGACGAAGATCAGACGGAGCTTTGTAAAAGTAAGAAATGGCAAACTTTTGAAGAGCTTAAGCAGCTAGGAACCCCTAACAAGCGTTGAGATTTCACACTCTGTGGAAACCCGGATGAGTTTGGCTGCCTGCCCTCCCACCCACATCGACGCCTACCCAACCCCCTGGTCTTGGCCCCTGCCCAACAAACTGCAGAGACCCGGTGATGTACACAATACACGGGCACGTCTCGGTTGTTGTGAAACACACTAGTAGATTTCATAATATTATATATATGTATGTCTCTTGGGTGATGCACAGTTTTCTAATGGTATTGGATTGGACATCCCAGTATTGTCAATGTTGAGTTGGCTTCATTAACTGTCTGGGTGTTAGTGAAATCAATGTCAAGCATAGAGATATAGTGCCACTGTTTGTATGATTTTGGGGCATAAATGTGCATAAAGCATATGGATGTGCACAGGGGTTTGACAGTATACGCCGACAATGGGCCTCATGCAACAACATTTTCTTAAATATAGCTTATAGCTTAAATATAATATACAAGAGAAAAATAAGACAAGTCAACTCCAGATGCACCAAATCTAGCCACAGATTGCCAGACCAATTTGCAAAGGCGATTTAGTCTGGAACCTCCAAGTACATTTTCAAAAGGCCGTTATCAACGGGTACAGATCAAAAGGCTGGACGTCATTGGATAGACCTACAACCAATCAAAGCAAGGAAACTTGTGACAAATCAGCGGCAGCCATCTTGGTTGTTTATGAAAATGCCTCAACGGCGCTCCACTAGAGCCGTACATTAGATAACCGGCTGTGATTGGTCCGACCCGGGCCAGGTTTACTAGAAACCAGACGCATATGCCAGAGCAAATAAAGCTAATTCATTTGGTTCCCAGGCTACACCAAACTTCCTTGACCATCCAAATCTGCTCTGACCCAGGTGTGCTGATTGATGAACCCCACCTGATGCCTGTGGCCAATTGTTTGTTATGAGAATAGGCAACGTCCCTTCAACTCTATATACGACAGGTGTTGTGCCATGTGCAAATACCCTGGCATATGCCTAAGAATTGGAGAGATGCCACCAAAAAAAGGCTGTAAGCTGAAGTCCTTTAGCAAACGCCATGTCAGCAGAGGGACGCACAGTAACTGAAATTAACACCACCACGACCACTGACCCTAGGTTGGTTGAAATAATCAGTGTGGTGGACACTAAAACACACACTTACGCATGTGCTCACACACACACACACAAACTTACACAAACTCTGAGTGCGCTAAGTTCTTGCAGGTGTGGAGGCACAGGATTAGACCGGTGTTTGTTTCGCCTAAATTGAGGCTCCAGAGTATTTCACAAATCTAAAAACAGTACTCTTGGCAATCTGAAATGGCTCAGCAGCCAAATCATCCGTCTCATCACATAGATCTGTGTGATCTCTGAAAATGCGTTCTCTGTGTACAACCTGGATGGCCAAAGCATCTGAGAGCAGAATGGAAGCCATTCATAAGCTGAACCCAGGCAACATCATCCGAGGGTTTTTATAGTCTTGATATTGATCAATGGACCAAAAGTATTTACCTTTCAAAGGCCGCTGGATTCGCGAGATCACGTGAGAATCCATCTTACCAGGCTTCAAGTTATGTGCTTTTGGTCGAGCCACTGTGGTTCGGACCAATCAGCGTACTAAATGATCTACGTGTTAGAAGGTGACAGACAGATGGCTCATCCAATTACCTGCCAAGTATTTTTGAAAGTGCCTGCCTTTTCCGAACTGTTTTAAAGGAGGACTTCCCAGATGGTTCTGTGTAACAATTCATCATGCGTCAGGTTACAATAGTATTCTTTAAGCCCACAAATGTAATAATCTAATCATTGTGATTACTCCAAGACATACAAATCTAAATGTTATTGCATGATATTTATGCAACTTAAGTTCCCTTGCTTTGGACAAATAGTTGTGGACTGTGAAAACGACATGTTTTCTTCTTATCTTGGTATAACAGGGCTCTCAAGCGTAAAATAAGAGAAGAGCAAAAATAAGAAAATCCATTGGTGAATCCCAGAAATCAATAGATGAAGAAGAAGTCATGGATGCAAACAAGAATGAGAGGAAATTTCTTTGTATATCGTTTCCAAAATGCGGTCCACTGTATGTGAAACGGTGTGTGAATGTGTGTGAGAGAATGAGTGGAAACTCGAGGAAAAGTGCTTTATCCGAGTGGCTATATTAAGGCAGTCCATTGCGTATTTTGGCTGTTTGTTCATTCATTAATAGATTCATTAATAGATTCGGTAGAGTAATTAAGCCCCGAAGCCGTGTACATAAAATAACTAGAAAACTAAATTAAGAACATTGACTCGCTTTTTTAGAAGCTTTTCGGCTCAATGATGCTTGAAGTAGACAAGGTCAAACTTGGCTCTGTTGAGATTCTGGAACGCATCAAAATCAATGCAGCAGACATTACGATAGACCAGCTATGTTTGCAGTAACTAGCAGGATCTTAGAACGAAAGATCCCTCCCTCTTGAGATAAAGACAGGACTAATCCCTTTAAAAGCCGAAGACAGCGATGATGTGAGAACAACAACAAAGGCCTAAATAAATGAAACAGTTCCTGGGCTGCCTGGCATTAATGTATGGACCTTCTTTTTAAAGAACAGACTCCAGACATATCATGATAACATCAACAGTTCAGCACACCTCGAGCACACGGTTTGTTTGGTTTGAAAATACATATCTGGTTAGGATTAATTTACTTAAAGATTCAAGAAATTTCATTTGAGTGTCATTTTTGGAATAGCCATCCGTCAGCTATTAGTGAGTGAAATACGCTGTAAGAATACCTGTTTCGACTTGACGGCTGCGGCTGCCTCTGTATGAGCCCGATTTAGATTTTAGACCATTTCTGACCAACCAGGACATCACTTCCCTGACGCGTTCAGTGAATCCATCTTGCCTGTCAATCACGGGAACGTCAATGCAACACTTTTAAATGGCGGAGAGACGTAGGGAGGGAAGAAGTGTGGTTTAGTTTCAAAATCGTGCTCTTTTCTCTTCTCTCTCGGTTCTCCAACTCAAACATCGTATCTACTGCATCTTTAAGAGTCCCCGTTATGGTCCTCGTTATTGATTTGCAAGGACACATGATGGAAACAGAAAGAACAGGTATTACATGCAGAAACCACTTATTACAAACTAAAATGGATTGATTTGACACACACGAGGTAGGGGCAGGATTGGCTCCCAGTCAAAAGAGTCCAAGAACCCAAACGTCTGCAGTCTACTTTATGCATCGTCGCTTTGGATAATACGGCCTACTAAATAAGTAAATGGATATGGATGCACAGTGCTGCAGAAACACACACACCATCTGTGACACTGCAAGAATCAGTTCCTGTCTTTCACAACAGAATGCACCGAAATACTTCAGGTTATTGAAAGGGACGTCAATAAAAGATGGTCGATCCCAGTCGAGGACTGGAGGACGAAAGGGTCGAGAGATGATGATTTCTTAAAGGGGAAGGCGCACGAGAAAACAAAAGTGATCTATTATTTACATTGTCTGACACACGCCCTGAAACAGGCGGATGGTGAGTTATCGAGTTTGACAGTTGCTAAATTTGTCCTCTGAATGGCGTCCGTCCAGGCACATGGAGTCCCTGCCATGCTAATGAAGGTCTGCTACTTTAGATGAATGAAATAGCATTCCGCCATGGGTAGGACATTGATTACTTTAATTTCACAGTCAATAAACTGTTCTCAAGTGCCAAAGGGATGCCTTCTACTTTCCCCCCCCCCCCCCCCCCAAGTTGGAAGAAAAATCAATTGCAAAGCTACGTGATACAATTTATGTGTGGTTCTGTACTTGCGATGATATTGAGTATATTTTCCTAATCTTTTTCCATTTCAAATCCATTTAGATTTCGATCAATTTCTTATTCAGCACTAATAGAATTTGCCTAATCATGAGCTGCCCTGAAAGATGAAATAATTGTGTACCTTTGACCCACAGTTGAACTACCTGTTGATGCCATACCAGCAACCAGATGTAACCAGATTAAAGTGACAGGCCCCATGACACCCACAGCTGCTCTTCCTCCCCTCCACATAACGTTACATGCAGCAGGCCTGTGCGTCCCTCCACGTACAGCCTTACACAAGGTCGCTGGATTCCGTCCAGGCGATGCCTTGTCAACGCACATCAAGGCCTTAAAGTGTCAGTACACACTCAAGCTCTCTCTGCTGCTCCACTGAAATGAATGGTCGAGTCCATCAAATGAAGGTTGAACACATGGAAATTCTTCTTATTGGACAATCTGTACAATCAGGATGTCCCTCTACAATAGCCAGCAGCACGCCCGAATAGCTACCTCTAAAAAGGTAGTCTGATATCATGAACAAGGCATGGGCAGCATTCAGTAATGTTTACTCTGCATATACCACAGCTACTAATAATGATTAGATATTAGTCATTTTCATCTATAACCCATATATAAAATTCTCCATTATATTGCGCTGCTTTGAGCATATTCATCAAGGGAACATCTGGCTGATTGTTGTATTTGACCGTTGTTTTGTTGGGTTTTTAGCGAAATGATTCAGAACTGTTACAAGGCAGAGCTGTCCCGTTATGAAAAAAGAATGCACACTCTTGGAACATTATTGACAATAAGGATCAAGTATTTAACAATGCATAATAATACAGAGAGCATTTTCCAACTCCCAATGTCACTGCCTCATTTCCCTGCGTTTTCCCTAGAAACGGCAGGGAATCAAATGTCCAAGATCATAGGGAACATACCAACGTGTATGACGGAAAAAAAGCAAGCTAACAAGCCGGTTCATCCTCCTTCAAAACGGCTGCAGGGGTAAACAATGTACACGGCAACTGGTGACGGGGGGTAGCGCTCGGCGGCTACACCAGTGAAACGGATAAAGTTTCATTAGGATTGAGTTATTGGTTCACCGGGGCTGCTTTTAGCACAGCCCCTCTCTCTCTCTCTCTCTGCCTCCCCAGGGTCTGCCCACACGCCCATAGCTGTCACTTTCAAGGCAGTCAAGTCAAAGACGGGCCGACGTGTTGGATGCACCGTGGGCTGGCTGCCCCTGGTCCCCGATGTGCGACAACTGCTTTCGATCACTTAACGTCTCACCTGAGACACGTACGCAACGCATAACACACAACATTACACTGCATCTGCTCCCGGTGGAATACCCGCGCCAGCGTTGTGCTCAAGAGCAGAGATCCGGGGGTAACCGGGAGCTCTTCGGAAAGCCTTTTAAGTTAACTGGCTCACTGAATCGTGCTCTGAGTCCTGTACCTATTACAGACTCGCAAAGCTTTAGGAGATGTCAAGTGGGATTAAGAGAATCCGAGACTGTAGGGAGTCGGCGAGGTCTGGAACAGAGAGAGGTGGTGGATGCTAGGTGGGTGGGTGGGGGTGTGCGGTGTCTGTCTGTCAGTCTGTGTGGGCATGTGTACACAAGTGTATATGTCTTTGGGCGTGTGTGTGTGTGTGTGCATGTGTACACGTGTATACAAGTGTGTATGTCTGTGGGCGTGTACATGTCGACGTGCGTCTGTGTGTGTGTCTATGCCATCTTTGAAGATGCACATGGATGAGTGCACGTGTATCTGTGTGTGTGTGTGTGTGTGTGTGTGTGTGTGTGTGTGTGTGTGTGTGTGTGTGTGTGTCTGCGTGCGAGCACATGCCTGTGTGTGTGTGTGTGTGTGTGTGTGTGTGTGTGTGTGTGTGTGTGAGCACATGCCTGTGTGTGTGTGTGTGTGTGTGAGCACATGCCTGAGTGTGTGTGTGTGTGTGTGTGTGTGTGTGCGCATGCCTGAGTGAGTGTGTGTGTGTGAGCACATGCCTGAGTGTGTGTGTGCGTGCGTGCGTGGAACGAGGGCGGGTCTGTGCTGCCTAGTGACGGCGGCGGCAGCTGATGCTGATGCGAGCACCCTCTAATGAGCAGCTAATGGGAGCGCAGCATGAGCCAGCAGAGCGGGAGGCCATGCCGGCTTGACTCTGGCCACGGGGACACAGGAACACGTAGCAGCCTGACGCATGCAGCCCCGCCGCGACCGCCCAGACACCCGATGCCTGCGAGTGGACCGATCGCTGCTAAATAGTAAAACCTAATGTAATGGGAAGATTTCAACAGAGTGATGACATTATGATCTATTGTTCTTACGGGACTCATCTCTGTGTTGTTGTTATTTTTCTTTTTTTCGGCGAGTGTGTTAGCTAGGTCAGCTAAAAATAGCACGGCGCTGAAAATTGAGGCTAATCTTTGCAGATGGGATGTGTAGTGCAGCGGTGGCTGTGGCAGCAGTGCCGATGAGCACGGAGTCCAAAGGCCTTGAACTCTCTCCGTCTCTCTCGCATACCCACGGTTCACACACACACACACACACACACACACACACACACACACACACACACACACACACACACACACACACACACACACACACACACACACACACACACACACACACACACACACACTGCGAGCCATAGACAGACCCAGTGCTTCCCCTCTTAACCTCTCCACTCACCGCTCCATTTCCCACTGTGATGTCCGACACACACACGCCTCACTTCCTCCATGCATGGAGTTGCTTAGCAACATCTTCCCAAAATCTATTCATCCAGCCCATGTGTTATCGCCCGTTCAAACTGGTAGTGGATGAGGTGTACCTCGTACTCCCCCCCACCCCCACACACACACACACACACACACACACACACACACACACACACACACACACACACACACACACACACTATATACAGCGCTATATAAATGCAATCAATTCATTCATTCATTAAAAAGTAATTGCCGTCAAACCCTTTCTGATTACTTGGCGTGGAGAAAACCAGAATACTGACATCATCAATAGGCGTCACAGCATGCCTGCACACCGACCACATGCCTCCACTGTTGGTCAACATTTCAGCACAAAGCTCAGCAAGTATCCATCCATTCCAATTCACTCTCAAACGTCATGGGTTGTGTGTTGTGCTAAAACCAGTTCCAACAGATAGGATGCGATTGAGTTGTCGTCCTTTCCATCACTCAATGAAGAAGGTAAAGTGATTCAGAGAAATGGGGAGGATATACACTCACAATGACCTGCACCTTAGAAGCTGTTTATTGGAACCTATTTCTTATTTATTTTTTTACTTTCTAATTAGCAACCTAATTTAGCCGTGCAAATAAGCAGTGATTTGGCCGGGTGTCCTCGTAATGAATTGTCTCACCGCTGAAAGGAGAATGGAATTAAATCCATTTACAGCCTCTAGTCCATGATTGTTCTGCTCCCCAGTGGGGAACAGAGAAGAGACAGTTGGTTCATCGCTTGAGGGGGATAATACATTGCAATGTTCACTAGAGTTGCTTTTACCAACCTTTACTCTACTATAACTCAAAGAACAAATCTGTACTTTCTACTCATTGCCTTTTCTAATAAAGATTATGAAAATATGTGGCTAATGGCATTGGGGAACAATGTCAGTCGCAGATATGTTGATCTGAAATACAATTTACCACAACTAACAGGGAGGACGACATTTATTTCTTACCCAGTAAGAAAGAATTTCAAAATAAGTGTCAGCTTTAATCAAGAGTTTCCAAAAAATATAATCCAGATACACAAAGTAATGTACATTTCCAATCATCCAGCCAACTGTTAATTAACCGGTACTTAACATTTCCGTGTTAGATTTATCGACATAAAAGTAACTGAATTAAACAAATATGCAGTGCTTAGTGCTTTCAAAGGGTCTGATGACGAGCACATCAGCCCCTAGTTTCTCTGGAGTGTGTGTGTGTGTGTGTGGAGCCAGGCGGCATCTGGTCCCCATAACCTGGACGTGCGGTTGCTGCCGCACAGTCCAACCATCAACATCCGGACTGGGATCTCTCGACATATGGGCGACCCATAGTAAGCGGCACCTCAGAAGCGTGACAGCGCTTCTTGGCCACATAGGATGACTAAGAAGCCCTGGAAGAATCCCTTGTCCTCCGGGGGGGGGGGGGGGGCTGAGAATAAACGACCAACCTAAATGGGAAGCACGGGGCTTTGCGGATGATCATGAACATCCGTCACTGGATGGCCTGAATATCTTGATCAGCAGAAGGTGAAGTCTATCGGGCTCTTCGGGCCTCGGAGGAGTGTACCAGGAGACACGCACATCAGTGCCATTGCGGTCAGCATCACTGGTCGCCTTTGCCACTGCTCCTCGTCTTGTGGATGGACGCCGGACCACTTTTGACACGCGGGAGCAGCGGGTCCGAGCTAGCCGGCGGTTAGCTCTATAATCAAACGTACGTCTGGATTTAACGGTGGAGAAAACGGGTGAAATGGCATGCTCTGTCCAACCGTCATCGCGGTAGACGGTCGTCCATGGTGGGCCACACGTCCACTTGGAACACCTCGACCAATGGGAGCCACTTTACCCGACTTGACTCTGCGCTCCTCCAGTCTGTCATGGACTCTGAGGCGGACGAAGGCAAAACAGATTCAACGGAGTCCGTACCAGATTATTCTCCGCAAAAATACTACTTAGCTCATTTGTGAGTCAAATACTGTGTGTCTGAGAGACACAAGGATGGACACACAACCACACACACGCAGATGAAATGGATGTATTGGATTATCCGCACTAACCGCACTACGGTAACCACACAACGTTGGTGGAGACTATGCATTTACCAGTGGTGGTCAAATCACCCACACAGTTTTCTGGTCCCATGGGAAACCAAGTATCCTCACCAAGACTGTATGAAGGTAACACTAGATACTGCTAAGCCTTTTTCTACTTTCCCAGCAATGCTAGACTATACTGCACATCGGCAGCGGAAGATTCTGATTCGTATTCTAGTCGGTTTCCAGAAGGCTTTAGGAAATTCAGCACTTGTGCATCAGAGACCTGCATGTCTCCTGAAATGACTCTTAATATTGTGTCGCTAGCAGCTGATGAAAGCGTTGAGTGCATTCAGTCGGTCTGTGGATCCAGCAACGCTCCCCTCATTTGGTTATGTCAAAATGAGTCCTGTCTGTATTTCCGTTGAGCTTGATATTTTAAATGTTGACATTCAACCGCTCGATACTGCCGTATAATGTATGGGGTCTCATTCAGCCGTGCTACCACAGGGCAATGTCAAGCGGACACGACCGCCCTTGTCAGGAGAGTCTGGGGAACACCTTGACACACGCTGTTCTGTCGGGAGCTGAGATCCCTCCGGCTGCCTGACTAGCTCTATTCCTGGGCTACTGCGGGGATTAGAAGAACGGGTTCAGTCATTTGGACTTGAAACACAAAGATAACAAACAGTCTCAAATGATCCATCTAAATCCACTGAACAGAAGTTGCTTTCATGTCATGCAAATCTCTTCAGATGAAAGATGCGCCTGTCTTAGAACAACAACAATCATAGCTCAGTCTCAGCGGCCTCGCGCACATAATGAAGGCAGATTTGTCTTTGAGTGACAGAGCTTTTGTTCCCCAAATGCATTTCATACGTCAATTTAGTTTTTGCTTCAATCCCACAACATGCTTAAGAATACCATGCAACTTGACGATAAGTAGAGCCATGCACCGATATGATTCGCATTGTTTAAACAGATTTCAGCCATCGGCCAATACAGAATCACAATCTGATCTTTCTCTGAACATACGTGCACCATTCCTGCCAGGTCATTGGGACGTAAGGGTTTAGCCTGTTGTAACAGCTCATCCCAGGTCCTATTTAACTGTGTTGTGTCCATTTTGATTTGACTCTGTAGCTGTAGCTGACGTGATGCCTACAGTTATCGGGTAGGGTGGCGAAAGGCATTCTGGGTAACAAAGGAAAAATATGACAAGGGAGCCACATAGGAGGAAGCCTGACAGGATATCAAGTGACAAATGCCATAACAAATATAGGATATAAATACCTCCCTGCAATGAGCTGTACATCTATGTTAGATGATTTCTCATGTCGACATCGTTTTTTATGATCAACTTTATGGCTTATCTACCATACTGTAATATAAACGGGAGACACTCCTCTCCCACTCAGCTAAAGCTGCTTAGGCCATATATAAATAGGTGTCAGCGGAGGAAAACAAGGAGGACAGGCAATTAAAGATGATATGAGATGCAAAGATGTGAAAAACAAAACAAGAAAGAAAAACCTATAGACCCAGCCTCACCCGCACCACCGTGGAGTGAAGGATGCTTAATAGCCTTTAGCAGTGCTTCTGTTCTGTACAGGGACTGTACAGGGACACCTCGACACTTTGAGGCTCGACCCAGCATCCTTCTGGTTGTGAGACCAGAAGAGCCACCTCAGTACCCCAGGTACCAGCCCCACAGTACCCCATGTACCAGCCCCACATTACCCCATGTACCAGCCCCACAGTACCCCAGGTACCAGCCCCACAGTACCCCAGGTACCAGCCCCACAGTACCCCATACACTGGGTACCAGACCCACAGTACCCCATACACTGGGTACCAGACCCACAGTACCCCATGTACCAGACCCACAGTACCCCATGTACCAGCCCTACAGTACCCAATATACCAGCCCTACAGTACCCCATGTACCAGCCCCACATTACCCCATGTACCAGACCCACAGTACCCCGGGTACCAGACCCACAGTACCCCGGGTACCAGACCCACATTACCCAGTGTACCAGACCCACAGTACCCCGGGTACCAGACCCACAGTACCCCGGGTACCAGACCCACAGTACCCCATGTACCAGACCCACATTACCCCATGTACCAGACCCACATTACCCCATGTACCAGACCCACAGTACCCCATGTACCAGACCTACAGTATACCATGTACCAGACCCACAGTACCCCATACACTGGGTACCAGACCCACAGTACCCCATACACTGGGTACCAGACCCACAGCCCCCTGGGTACCAGACCCACTTGTCTCCATTCCCACAGCATTCATCGTCTGGGTCCCAACCACCTTAGTCGGATGGGCACTTGAGGACGTGTGTAAACAATGGTGAGAAAACATTGGAAGGTAGTACCATTGTTTCTTCAAGACATTCACTGATTGTAAGCAAATGTGCTTTGATGTCGTTTAAAAAGTGATGTCGTTTAAAAAGTAAACACAATAAAACATTGTGTTTAATTGTTGCCTTCCCTTTTCAAGTCCGCTTTTCCTGGTGATATCAGTTTCTGGTATTCACACGCACACACACAGATGCTTTTCTAAACGTTACTAAAGAGGTAGTTGCGTTTCTTGTAAAAGCGCCCTATTTAAAAACAGCTCTGGAGACTTGGTGTCACACTTAAGGGAGTGGGGACTTCCCAACACACAGCCAGTGTAAACAGTGACTCCTGACGTATATATACCTCCACTGAACCTTGTTAGGCCTTTCATAAGCAATTCAATTCCCCATCTATGTTCCTGCCAACTCGATGCTTGGCCCACTAACCCAAGCACTTCTCGTCCGTGCCGTCTGATCGTTAGCGGATGTTAAGAGAATACAGATATGTTTCTGCCCCCCAGCCCTTGTTCCCACCAAGTTGGCTCGCCTGCACATCACGTCCTCAGTGTATGCTCATTTGTATTCCATCCAAAAGGGTCAACCATTATAGAATAATATAGAAAGATCCACCCACGTATGATTCTGCTGACATGAGAACAACAGCTCAGAGGCAGTGTGCATGCGTGGGTCCCAATAGGTGGCGTTCCTTCGTGTAACGTGGATGATTCTGTGCGGTCTCCTCTTGTCTCTGGCTATGCTTGAATAGATCAGTGTAAACTACACTTGCATACCATACACACATTACAACAAATGGTTAACACATAGCCGAGAGCAGATCATAAACACCAAAACTGTTCCAATAACGCTGCGTAATGGCACACACTCTCATTCAAGGTTCTAAATTGCACACACTCTCATTCAAGGTTCTAAATTGCACACACTCTCATTCAAGGTTCTAAATTGCACACACTCTAAAACAAGGTTCTAAGTTGCACACACTCAGACACAAGGTTCCCTCTTCCTATGCTTTCTGTGCTCTGCATTTCTGAATTGACTGTAACCAAGTGTAATTGTGGAACAGGATACAGAGGCACATCTCAAACTGAAGATTAAGGTTAATAAGCTCATTAGTTGCTATTTTGATTCAGCTGGAGGGGCAGGAGAAAGGCACGGTATTGAGGTTGCCTAAAAGCTTGGATAATCGCTGCAGGGCTTGGTCGCCGTCTTACAATACGTATTGAAATGGAAGGAGGAGGCGGGACAAAAGTGTGAGTGACAGAGAGGGATGTGAAGATGACGTGAATGTTTGTTCACGCACAGTCTCTCTCGTTCCAACCAACTGACTGAGGCCATCCTCCTTTTGGTCGCAATTTCCTTTTCCCTCTCCTTTTTCTCCCCCTCCCTCTCTACATTCCAGGCAGTACCTCAGTCGGCTGCATGATAGATGGGACAGTACTCAGGGTTTTGGAGCAGAGCAAAACATGGAGTGCTTCTCTCAGCGTCATCCCGGACTGGGGGGGGGGGGTAGTCGATGTAGTCGACCGTGTAGTCGATGTCACTCCATCACGGAAGATCTTGGCGAGCCAATGAGAGGTTGTGGTCACGCAGCAGGCGGTGCCAATCGACTGTACACCCCGGCCATTGGGCCGTGCCGTTGAGCCATATTGGCGTGCGCTCCGTGTCACGGGAACACCGTGAAGTCCGGCGCGCTGGCGCAGGTGGGGGCGGCGGCCTCCCGGGGGGCGGGGTCGTAGGTCTGCACTACGCACCACTTCACAGCCGTTATTAAAGCGACGCCAGAATCGACCTTTACGGCCCCAAAGGTCGGCGCCGTTGTTATTGCTGTATTGATAGATCACACGGCCAGGGAGAACGCGGGCGACGGGGGTGGGGGGGCTGCTGTATTAATGGCAGCGGAGATAAATCCCATAGACGGAAGAAGGCATCGTGTGCACATTTCGTGTGTGTGTGTGTGTGTGTGTGTGTGTGTGTGTGTGTGTGTGTGTGTGTGTGTGTGTGTGTGTGTGTGTGTGTGTGTGTGTGTGTGTGTGTAGATTATTAGCATTTGCATACTGATGCAATCAGTCATGATGGGACGGGCGCCTCTAAGCCTGCCCTCAGCTCCTGATGGTTCCTTTAGCTGCTGATGTATTAGTTGAACAAACTGTTATGATCTGCTATGAATCAGCCCGCAGACACGGCAAAGATTACAACGTGGGAGGGAGAGAAATGAGGAGAGAGGGAGACACACAGTCAGATAAAGAAATATAGAGAGAGAGAGAGAGAGAGAGAGAGAGAGAGAGAGAAATAGAGACTGAGACAGTGAGTGAGTGAGAGAGAGAGAGAGTCTCCAGGAGTGCCGAGTCCTGTAACTTAAGTCCCACCCTATATAATATATATAACAATTAATTGCCAACATTACTAGAATCCTCCACTGCACCTGGGCTTACTCTCCACGGAAGGCACAAGCCTTACGTCTGCACACAGTTTGGTTCTGCTGTCAGCACTAAAGAGGGTCTACACAGCAGGACATCTTCCACCAGTCTGTGACACATGACCTGTGATGGTCTTCGTGGTGTGCACCCTCCCACCTGGGAATGCATTTCTACAGCGTCACGTCTCTACCGTTCAGGGCTGTGGAGGTGTGTGTGTGTGTGTGTGTGGGGGGGGGGGGGGGGGGGGTGAAGTGTTTTGAGAGCATTGTGGGCAGGCATTCAGCAGCCGACAGCTTTCATACGTCAACCTGACGCATCTGCAAACAAGGAGGCATCAGACGCACAAAACGCCAGGGGGGAGGCGAGACGGAACGAGAGAGTGACTTGTTGAAAAGCAATGTTCTGTCGTTGAACAGCGTGAGATGTGGCGCTCACAGAACACCTCGCCACTTTAAGGTAACGCTAAAGTCCAGGCTGAAGCTGGAGAATTATGAGTATGGCGTGTTTGTTTGTGGGGAAGCATGCTGTGAATGCACAGTCCTTCTGTACTATAGTGTCCTTGAATGTGATAAAGGTAGATGTGAAGGGGAAATCCAAGGTAACGGTATGTTCGGCCCGTACACTCGCAATTGTGCGCACATCCCTCACACACCTCATGTATATCCCAGTACCAGCCCATTTCTTAAATGGCTGCTCATCTTTTGAGGAAATATTCAGTCACTTTCAATCTGAACTTATTTTATCTAGAACTGTGTTTCCCTAAATTTGACTGTGTTTCCCTAACTTAGTACCCCCCCACCCCCCAACCCCCCCCCAATTGCATTTATTGCATGATATAAAGAGAAGCATTACTCCCTTCAAATTGTATGAATGAACCTCCTAGTTCGGCAAAGTGATGAATCGAGATGCAGTCCGCATTGGATCATCGTTACAGAACCACAAATCCTCTCACTAATTATTTGTGATACACCTCAATCATCTGTTAAAAGACAGCCTTTCTGCGGTCATTTGCCCCCCATCAACTTGCAGAGTAAAGCGTTGATCGATTCTACGTAGCAAAACAAATGAAGAACAGTCATTGGATCGCCGTGGCTCGTTCGCCGTGCCGCTGCTCTGGAGTGTGAGTCCTCCGCTGGCGGCGCTTCCACATTTCAGAGGTCTGCGACACGGGACACGGGTTCAGATTGCATCCTTTTTGGTTCCTGCCACATCGCTCGGTTCACGGCCAGCAACCGTAAAGCTTGCATGCCACTTTGGCGCGCACACGCGGGCATTGCGTTTCAGTCGTATCAGTAGTGGATGTGTTTGCTTACAGCTCGTGTGTGCAACACATTGCTTAATTGTTCGACCGGCCTGTGCTTTGTTTTGACACAGTATGCCATTGAGTTTTTATCCCTCACTGCAACACATTCAACTCTCTCTTCTATCACATCTCACTGCCCCCCCTCGCCCCCCCCCCCACAACAACACATTCAACTCTCTCTTCTATCACATCTCACTGCCCCCCCCCCCCCCACAACAACACATTCAACTCTCTCTTCTATCACATCTCGCTGCCCCCCCCCCACAACAACACATTCAACTCTCTCTTCTATCACATCTCACTGCCCCCCCCCCCCCCCACAACAACACATTCAACTCTCTCTTCTATCACATCTCGCTGCCCCCCCCCCCACAACAACACATTCAACTCTCTCTTCTATCACATCTCACTGCCCCCCCTCCTCCCCCACAACAACACATTCAACTCTCTCTTCTATCACATCTCACTGCCCCCCCCCCCCACAACAACACATTCAACTCTCTCTTCTATCACATCTCACTGCCCCCCCCCCCCACAACAACACATTCAACTCTCTCTTCTATCACATCTCACTGCCCCCCCCCCACAACAACACATTCAACTCTCTCTTCTATCACATCTCACTGCCCCCCCCCACAACAACACATTAAACTCTCTCTTCTATCACATCTCGCTGCCCCCCCCCACAACAACACATTCAACTCTCTCTTCTATCAGATCTCACTGCCTCCCCTCCCCCCCCACAACAACACATTCAACTCTCTCTTCTATCACATCTCACTGCCCCCCCCCCCCCCCCCCACAACAACACATTCAACTCTCTCTTCTATCAGATCTCACTGCGCCCCCCCCCCCCCCCCCCCCCCCAGCAGCTGTACCCAGAGCGGTCTTCCCTGAGCTGGGAGGGACGGCTAAGGCATTGCACGCCAAAGAACAAGAATTTCTTTTTTTTTAAGAAAGGAAAACAAAAGAAGGGGAAAATGCATAAAACGTTGCCGTGGAAACCAACAAAACCATTCTTTTTTTTTGTGTGAGGGTGGTCACTCAGACCCGTTTATTCGGCCAGCGCTCCTTGGCTCCCGGCGCTGAGCGCGGGGGCCCCCCACTTACCGCTCAGATACCAACCATTACGGGGCCCGCCGCCTCGGACACAATGGTTGCTGACGCGGCTCTCCAACCCGCGCCCCGCTGGGTTAAATGTGAACCGCGAATGCAACCGGCAGCTGGGAACGTTTGAGAACGCGCCATTCAGGGCACACCTCTGGCAGGCCGGGGCCGCTAGTCTGCTCACGCCGGTTCTTCAGTCTGCCTGGAATAACATTACGGCCGTCACCGCCCTCTTCCTGGGGAACCCGGTTCTTCAGTATTCCCCGGGCGTACGCCCAGTGCCGCATTCAACCACAACAACTCCAGCGACCGTCTGGAACTGGTGAACCCGTCCGCTTTGTAAACACAATAGAAATTCACCGTCTTCACCCCTTGGCCAGTCGAACACTTTTCGTTTTTTGACACCTCTGCAAATGCATTTCTTTTGCTTCCCCCCTCTCGAGGTAAATACCAAACGCGAGGACTCCTTGTTAATGTAAATACAAATTCTTCAAACATCTAGGAGCAGCTGTCCTGAATTACCAGATGTGCTTCTACACCAGCTGCATTTGCATTGCACAAGGGTAAAAATCACGTGGTGACAAATAAATGAGAACTACGACCGTTCCCTCATCTACGCCGTGACAAACGTGAAATCTCCTACCGCAGAGAACCAGATCACAAACACGACATATCACCATCTACCGCCGGCCCTCACAAAACCAGCTGTCTCAATAATTCAGGACATTCATTAACCGTCGCCACAGTTTCGAATTAAAAAGGAAACATGGGTGCTGCCGACTGTGTAATTGTGGCAGAGTCTGCTCTCACCGGTGCCCCTAAACACCCCCCTTACACACACACACACACACACACACACACACACACACACACACACACACACACACACGGTTTCTATTACCTCGCTGGTGATTCTTTCTGTGCCGTGTGAATGATTTATCCGATGTCAGGCCCTGACCTGTAGCGCTGGGGGGGGGGGGGGGGGGGGGGGGGGGGGAATTGGAGAAGGAGCAGGGTCTTGCTGTACCGTATTAATGACACCGCAAACTATTCTCTACTATTTTCTTCTTCTTTTGCACAGAAACGACGGCAACCGTGTTCAGCTTTTATATCTGGGCAGCCCGGTTCCTCCTCTGCCCATGGGTTGAGGTTCGAACCCAGGTTTGTTCAAAGGATGAATCCGTCATCATGTCATATTACCTGTGATTATCATTCTAACATATTGAGAAGAAAAATACGGCAAAATGACATGTATTACTTGAACGCAAAACCCTACAACTAATACCAATAACACTAACCACTACTACAAGTAGTTAATCTACAACTTATACCACTTATCACTGCTACTATTACTACTGCTACTAATATTAGGACCTACTAGCATCCTTGTTTGTTTTGTTGAGTGAATAAACGGTCCATTGTTGTGATGTACACTTCCACACAATTGCTGCATGAAGAAGAAACCTGGACATTTATTTTCTCCTGGATAGCAACAAACTCCAAGCCAAACTCTGCTTGTTCTTCGCATCAGTCGACAGCGCTGAGGTTGGATTCAACGTCTGATATCTCTGTTCGGTGTGGAGAGTACAGTGTAACCCTGGCAATGTTTTACTTGGCCCTTCACACTCAAACTCTCTGGTGGCGGGGAAAAGACAAGGACTCTTAGCATGGAGTTTTACCTCCAACCCAGACAGAGAGGGTCATGAATCGTACCGCAACACTATTTCCGTCCGCTTACTTCCTATGGCCTGTGCACGCCAGTTAACAGTTCCTCGGAAAGAGAACAATAACTACATGACGAGAAGAACGACAAAGAGAATAAATATGTATTTGTTCGACAAGGAATTTGACAAAGCAATACCCAAAGTTGACAAGGCATATCCGAGACGCACATCTCTCTATCAGAAGTCCCTCCCTCCGTCTTGCCTCTGGACCCGTGTAACTGAAAAGGATATCCTCCGAAGATCCCGCCCTCTCCCTCGCCCATAACGCGGGTTCCGTGAATCCCGCTGCAGGCGTTCCGTCATGAGACGAGAACCCCCTGCGAGGTTACAATCCCACCTCAGCAGAACGTGTCGTCTAACACATTGGACTGATCAGTCCACGCATTCACGAGACTTGAACTCAAGTAAGTGAGTCTCGAGTGAGTGAGTCAGTGGGATCGCAAGCCAGCTGGGCTGTCCCCACACCTCACCTACAACTTGTAGGAACGCCACGACACACCGTTGCGTTCGCACCAGACCGGAGGGCTGCTTGGCACAAAGTTCTGTTTGAGAAAGTCAACTGCAGCACGAGTCGCAGTCGACTGTGGCGAGGGCATTATCAATTCACCTTCCGTCTCGTCGGACAGCCTACATTATCGCCACATTAATACAAAAAAGCCAGTCTGACAAGAGTTGTCCGGACAACCGGACACAAGTGGAATATTTATACGATAATGGTCCACAATGCTTGTTTTAATGAAGTGCATTTCTTATCAACTTATGTGAAGTATATTACAGTGACGACTGAGAGTTGTTCATTGTGAGGTCAACTTTTATTAGAGAAAGATGATTGGACTAAAGGCTACCCCAATCCTTTCCAATGGTTTAGCCTATTGACTGCCACTTAAGTCAATATTAAATAAATAAATATGACTGAAATAAATAAATGAGGCAATAAATATATAACTTAATATTAATATATAAATGTATCAATATATTGAAATAAAGAAATATGTTTTTATTTTAAAAAGAACGTTTTTAAAAAGGACTGCTGTTATTTATTGCAGGGGACTTTTATTTCATCAAGCCACATTCATTTATTTCAGGGAACTTTTATTTCATAATGCCACATTTATCTGTTTAATGCCATATTTATTTCATAATTCCACATTTCTTTCATAATGCCACATTTCCATCTGGTATATTCAAATGAGTGGGGCGTGGTTATCTCAGACCAAAGCAACAGCACTGAATCACTGAACATACAGCAGCACTGAATATACGAGGAGCTGAGTAATGTCTGGCGGATGGAAGGACACAACTTACACAGGGTCCATGAATATAAGGTGGGACAAACTGTGGTGCGGACAATATGGAAGACATCGATGGGCTCCGAGATACCATTCTATTCTTAGCAGATCGAATTGATCAGATACAATTCTGAATTATTGATGAAATGTGGAGCTGCTTAGATTGCGCCTGGGGTGGCGTTTCTTGTTCCTATGTACAGTGTGTCTATGTGCATGTGTGTGTGCGCGTGTGTGTGTGTGTGTGTGTTAAACACGCAGCCTTCTGAATGATGTACCTAGACTGCACCGCTGTGTGTGGTATTAAGTGTGTGTGTGTGTGGCATTAAGTGTGTGGCATTAAGTGTGTGTGTGTGTGTGTGTGTGTGTGTGTGTGTGTGTGTGTGTGTGTGTGTGTGTGTGTGTGTGTGTGTGTGTGTGTGTGTGTGTGTGTGTGTGTGTGTGCGTGAGGATTAGTGTTTTGCAGTAGATGTGTGCCACTAATCAACTCTGCATCAAGCCCAGGCGTTCCCATCAGTGAGTGATTGTTGGTTGGCAGGCTATTTGTTTTGAAGAGCACACATAGGCACACAACCACTCACACACTCCCAAGTAGGGGATAAAGACACAATGTTTGATGGTTATTACCGTTATGCCATAGGTGCGGTGGCATTTCAGCTGAAACATGAAATTACGCAATTATATCTCTGAAAAACAGACCTGCCATTTAAAAAGGCCTTCAATTGTACACGATTATTGCCTAAATGCCGTGATTTGTTCTATTATTCAGCTATTCTGCTTTTAAGGCCTCTTACATAAAATACTGTCTTATTGTTTTGGTTCTGGAATGCCAGCGTTAAAGTTGCTTTCCTTCAGTTGTTAATGGGTACATTTTCTTCCATTTGAAAACTTTGGCCTTGGGCAAAGTTGCCTTGTTGCCTGATTATAAAACCATAAGGTGGAAGCCATAGGTTGAAATGTTTGATACTGCATTCAAAATCCTTGATTTACATTATAATGTTGGGTACACACTACTATCTCTCGCGATCAAAATCGTGACTTTAGTATAAACAAAGATGGCGGACAACGTTCAGGAGGAACTAGCTATGCTAGCTTTTGCAATAGTTATTCGGAAAACCACCCCACTTTTGCCACCATGGCTTCTGTTATGATTACTTGATG
The DNA here is from genome assembly GCA_026745465.1 of Lota lota. Taxonomy (NCBI): domain Eukaryota; kingdom Metazoa; phylum Chordata; class Actinopteri; order Gadiformes; family Lotidae; genus Lota; species Lota lota. The sequence goes on along the minus strand of JACYXH010000228.1, from coordinate 151,732 downwards.
AATGGTTGGTATAACATGAAGTTAGCGTGGCTCCCAATTGGCTATCGTCTTTACCCCCCCCCCCCCCCCCCACACACACACACACACACACACACACACACACACACACACACACACACACACACACACACACACACACACACACACACACACACACACACACACACACACACACACACACACACACACACACACACACACACACACACACACGGATATTGGATTGTAATTATTGTTTAATATGACTAAACATGTATAATATTGAATAGGCCTTTCATTTTGAGAACCAGCTACGTTTTGAACTGGACCTTTATTGTATGTGTTGTACACCAGTTAAGGAGTTAGTAGGTGAATATGGTATCAAGTGTACGTTCTTATTTTTGTAAGTCAAAGGCACGTTAGACCCTAAAACCAACCCGGCTCGTTGGATTCCTTGTTATTCTATTGGCTTACTTTGGCCACAATCGAAGTTCTGTACATTTGTTTTAAATGACTCACAACAACATAAGCAACCAACTAACTTTCTTCCCATCTCAAGCCCAATGTGTTCTTTTGTTTCTGCTTCTAGACTATGTAGCTTTGTTCCCACAAAGTGAAAAATGCTGGTTTCCAGCTACACCTTTGTTTGCCCTGCAATGATTCTTGTTTCTGTTAAACCAGAACCCATTATGAAAAGAGAGGAACTTATGTAGTAACATAGATTTTCCAATACACAGGAAGACAGGAAGTCAGGGAGGTAACATTCACATTAATTATTTATGCTTGCTTATATTGGTATTGGTAGCTGCAAAGATAGCAATTTAGTTGACTCTACTATCCATCAAGGTATATTAAACTTGCCTGCATGGAGTGCAGATATGGAGGCGAGTCACTTGTGTGGTGGGATTAATAACTTGTACTAAATCATAGCATTCTGAGGGCGAAAAGCAGTTTGGAAAACATGTGGATAACTTTTAGAGAAATCCACCGGCCTGCAGGCCATACAAACAAAACCTAAAAACTCCCCGTTCAGCCAAAACTGAATTCACACATTGTGTCCTGTTAGAATGTGTCCACTTGTTTCTGCAATTGTTTTAAAATGGTATGCTGGAATAAATATTTGAATTGATACAAACGCAAAGTGTTTTCTATGGGGAATTAAATTCCTGCAGTTGAATTCCTTAGCTCTTATGTAGTGTGGCGCTAGGGCTCCTTATAACTTCCAACCCAACCTTACTTCCTTATATCCGTCCTCCTACGTGGGTGTGGCCCATTATCCCCGACCAATCAAAAGATAATATCCTCAAATGGGGACAAATATAACCAATGAATGAAAAGGTTTCATAAAACATTACTTTCCTGTAATTATTGACGTAAATTAAACACTTTGGCTCCAACACATACTATGCTAACTAAAGAAAATAGTGATATAGTAGAGATATTTAGTTTTGGGATGTTGTTGGGGGAACCCTAGAGATGAATCAGCTGTGGAGGGAACCCCTTAGATAGCACATCAATAGGGGAGACAAAAACTCACATTATGTAGAGCGAAGCAGTGATGTAAGAAACATGAATTATGATGCTGGACTCAGCGGCAACTGAGGCTACTTAACCAGCTATATGATGCTATCACTGGCTGATGTGCTTGCACTAGCCATGGGTACTACTGCAGATGTCCAGCCCCAAGGAGTCCCACTGCTATGCCAGAGATGAACAAAATGACTACAAAAAGATTTTTGCGATTACACTACAAAAAGATTTTTGCGATTACAATATTTTTGTAATAGTTAAATGGTAGGCTTGACGAGTACTTGCTTGCACCAGTACGTGTTTGCACCACTAAATGAGATTTGATTATATATCCACCTCAGGTTACAGTATGTATACAGCTAAACAAACTGAATGCAGTGAAGTTGTCAAACAGTACAACAAAAGCACATCAATGAATCGAGCAGGCAGACAGTCACGTCATTAAGTCGTTTGACTGCCAGACAACAGACAGACTCTGCAGTAAAAGATACCGGCATCCTTAGGCAAGCTGCCCAACGCCTGCCTTCTCCTAACTTTACTCTCCTCCTTTATGTAAAGGAAACATGTCGCTAAGCTTTGGATGACAGCATTCGACAAATGTCCAAATGATGATGAATCAGGGCATGGTCAAATACAACAAAGTCTGGGCGAGATGTTGTAGAAACTGTGCTTGGTTGCGCAGATGACTCAGTTAACTAACTGGAAGTATAGCACATATTTGCCCATTCATCCAAGTGTGCCTCTGGTCTTCGCATGACAAGAGCAGAGAGACAAGTCTCTAAACAGCTCCAGATACGACTTCAACGGCAATGGAGAGCTGTGCTCAGCCCTGAGTCACGTTCACGTTTTCTCCGATAATGGAGGGAGCTACTTCCGCGGTCTGCTTGTCCTGTTGGTGTGACTTAGCAGGAGAGATGAATTAGAAGTAAAGGGTCAACAGCCGGATGTGGATTAACAAAGATCCAATCTGTATTGTTAGCGGGTGGCACAGCGCTCCATAACCAGATTATACCGATTAGGTGCATGTGTTGGCTTGGTTGGTTGTGCCATTAAGCGTGTGATAAATAAGGACTTTGAAGACGCATAATGCTGTTTGGATTAGGAGGAATGCCAAGTCGTCTGCACTGCAGTCTGCTCTGATTCCTATTTTGGGGGAAAGAGAGACAGAGCGTGATTGAAGAAGGTGAAGAGAGCTCAGAGACACACACTCACAATCACACACAAACCCTCAATCACACACACACCCTCAATCACATACATACACACACACACACACACACACACACACACACACACACACATTCACACACAAACATCATGGCAGACTAGTATGATAACACTTTCCCTGACTCACTGTCTGATGTCTAGCTCTAAGCATTGGATCGTTTGATGAAGCAAAAATACGTTTTATTTGTATACTACTTGTAATCATTAGAGAGTCCTAAACACACACACTAGGCCCTGCTTGATTAATTAATAACAGTACACTAAATGAAGAAGAAAGGGGAAGGGGAATTTGAGGAACGAAAATAAGAAAGTACAGAAAAAGATGTAGGACTATTTCTTTCTGGTTATCTGGAGCCACATTGTTGTTGAAGAGTCAGAGTGCATCTCGTCTCCTGGCCCTGTGTGGTATGTGTTGGCCCTTGTTGTAATTATAAGAACAAGGGGTTACGACACTCTTGGGGCGAATGAAGGTTCAGCCGCAGCAAAGGCGCTGGCTGGACGCAGTCACATTCAAAATGTAATGAAAAGAAAAAAAAACTAAATGCTTAAGGTCACAGAAACCAAAAAAAGCTGAAGAAAATACATTCCCTTGATTAAGTGGGTTCCTGAAATCGTGAAACTGAAGTCTAGTGGACTAAAATGTCACAGAGTAGTAGAACAAAAATATGCAAATAGACATGTAAGATCTAAGTGAGGCGACACCAGCCTTCTCTGTTAGCTGACCAGCTGTCAATGCCTTCCCTCCAGTGTAAAATGCTCCACTTCTTCTGCATAACCCCCCCCCCCCCCCCCCCCCCCCCCCCCCCACACACACACACACACTGTGCTTTTTATTCCCTCTAGACACAATTTCTGCCTTTTCTAGCAGAATGTAAGGCCACAAGAAAGATTAAGTTTTACATCTCCGGTGTTTTTTCCAATTTCCTGAAAACATCGTGTCTGAAATTGCGATTTTTTTTTTATGTACCCCAAAACAACAACAAAAGCAACACGCTCTGCGTTTCTCTGCCGGCACGCGGCCCCCAGATGAAAACCAATGCAGATGTGCACGCTGACACCATTACGCCACACACACACAATTCCCACACAATGGAGCAAACATTGCACACACACACACACACACACACACACACACTGCAAACATACACACACAACAAACAGAAATACACACACACACACACACACACACACACACACAGCAAACAGAAATACACACACACATACACTGCAAACATACCCACACACTGCAAACGGAAATACACACACACACACACACACACACACACACACTGCAAACATACCCCCACACACACACACACTTTCACCCTGGCTGTCTCTAATAATCAACATGGCCACTGCAGCACCGCCTGTTCTAAAAGCCCAATCCATCCCAACGGTCGCCTCCACCTGCTGGTGGTGTTACCGGCTTCATTCCATCACCTGCCCCCGCACCCGACAAACACTGACTGACGGACGCACACACCCACAAAAAACACACACACACACACAGCTGAGACATTATTTCATTCACACTATTTCCATAATACCCGTGGGCTGCTGACTGACGCGGTGTTTCCTGTGCCATAGGTGCCACAATCAATTCCAGTAAGTGGCAGGAAATCCTTATTTGATGGAGAAAAAAAAACTAAAAACGATATTTCCCTCAGGAGACAAACGGCTGGGTTCTATAAGTTCCCCCAATTTGGCCTTTAATTGGCTCCTTCATAGCGTGCTAAGATGAAGCATGGTTCATAGAAGGGTTGTGAGGGTGCTATGCTAGTGGAGGCCAGGATTTGGTGCAAAGACTCCCAACTTCCCATGGCTTAGTGCCCGCCTCATTCCTGTCCTGTGAAATGAACTGAACTAATAAGATTGAGCCCTTGACTTTGATTACCTAGAAACGTCTGCAGTGGAGTATCCTGCTTGCGAAAATCATATAAATCATATCACTTACGCCTGGCACACACTAGACGATCTTTCTAATTTAGAAAACGTGAGGAACCACACACCTAATGATAGATGAAGATCCATTTAATTGAGTTCATCATTAAGTATAGGGAGGACAACAATTTGGCTAGCAGCACAGCACACCACCCACTAACCTATTCCATTCCCCCAACAACCCATTCCTGATTGTTAAAAATGGAAATCTCACAGATTGCAACCACACGGTCAAAAACTTGACTTTAGTGCAAACAAACATGGTGGACAGCGGCCATGCTATGAACCATCACAAAATCAGGGCTTTGCTGACCATAGATGGTAGGCGGAAATTGGGCTCAACATCGGGCAAATTATCCTTTAGTGTGTACCCAGCATTAAGTCATTGTTGTCCAAACGCTCTCTGCTGGGGCCGCCCCTCGGCTCTCGTTAGGGGGCTGGGGCCCTGGTCTTGTTTGCACACTCCACTGTGCTCGCTAAATTAGGAAATTAATGAGCTGGGCTGCAATCATGAGGATACCCCAACCTCGGATGCGACCGCTCACCCCGACCGCTCCGCCACCCCCCCCCCCCCACCCCCCGACCGCCATATCGTCAGTGAAGATTTACCGCTCAGCCCCCCCCCCCCCGCCCCCGCGGAGGAACCACACTGCTGTAATCTGACACAGTCCAGAGAGCGGCCGAGACCAGGCTTCTGAAACAGATGCCCGACTTGACACTCCATGTTTAATTAATGAAGCAGAGAAAATAAATGAATGACTATCACTGGATATAAAGCTCTAGTAGGAAAAGCAAGTCCCATCTAAAGATTGTAGGAAACCAATTAAGAGTCCATTGAATAAACAACCAACTACAGACTAATTGATGGATTGCATCACGTCGGTTCCAAGTCGTGTAGACGTGCAAAATATTAGGTCTGGGGTGTAAACAGCCAACTAACTTACAGAAGAGTCATCATGCAGCTGACTATTTTAGGCAAATGTTTTAAAAGAAAAGGAATGTAGACCTATTAGAGCATCTACACACACACACACACACACACACACACACACACACACACACACACACACACACACACACACACACACACACACACACACACACACACACACACACACACACACACACACACACACACACACACACACACACACTTTGTTGCGGGCCCGGAACTGCATAACATTTTTAGCAAAAAAATGAACACACCTCTTCTTTTGTAATCCATGTCACTTTACCAGGGAATATTTAGATAATTAGCGGGAACAAGCCACAGACTTCACAGGAAGGTCGCGACGCAACGTATGTGATCACAAAAGTCGCATTGAAACCACAAGTGTAACCGAGACCAAAGTCTTTTAATACCACAACTTTAATTAGACATCATATCAGCAGTTCTATGGGCTTTCTACGAACAAAAAGGCAATGAAACTATCAACCTCAACTTTCACATAGAAAGAGCGCAAAGTGTAGTTTTTCTTTTGTTCAGAATTTCAATCTGCGTTTGGATTAGTGAGCGGCAGATCACACCAAAAACTAATCTGTGATCGCTATCCGCGCCAATCATCTTGATCGGTGCATCCTAAATGTAAAGCCAAGCTACACCGATGGTCCTGTTACATTATTCATTCCCAAGTAATAATAAGTTATATGGCCTTTCAACTCTATAAAAAAAGTTGTCTAGTTCAATATCTTGTAATACTGAATATGCCGTGTCCTCCGTCCACAAACCTATCTCCATGGTTACCTCACATTAAGTCACAAGGCGTTGGAAACCACGCGTCTTTAACACATGCACTCAGTTAGCCTGTTAGAGCTGTTAGAGCGGGTGCATGGAACCACATGACCTGCTCACATTTTCCAATTAAAACCTTCCAATTAGACCCACCGAGCCAGCGGCTCCCGGATCCAGCTAGTTCTCTTTGCAAGCTTTGTCCTCCCATTCGGAGAATGTTGAGATGTAGCGTGGGCAACCTGATATCCTCAAACACTATACAGTCAGGGGCCTGTGTGACGATCACGATATTATGAAGTCAACCATACACCACAACTCATTCAAACAAACAGCTTCATATTTATCTTGGTCACGGACACGGGTGTATTCCTGAGTCAAACAAGACCCCCCAATCAGAGTACAGAGAGTACCAGGGGCTGCACCTGTCCCTCTAAACTTTGCGTTTTATCGGCTGGGTCGTCTGCCGGCAAAGAAGCCTCGGGTGTATTTCATCAGCTCGGTTACATCGTTGTTCAGCCTTGATTGGCCCACGCTGAGACAGTTGATACGGTTACGACACCCCTCTGGCAGCCGACCAGATGCTGCTTACTAATGGGGCCGGCGGGGGCCGCACATGATCTGATGAGCGATGGGATGAGAGTGGCGGCTGCCGTTTGTCGAGCAATCGTTCACCGGCGTTGCACCACTGTGCACGGCGTCGGTCGGTGCCGGCGACCCGTTTTCGATGACCTCTCCGCCGCCGGGGGATCGGCTTTGCGCAGACGTGTGGAGGAGCCCTCCGGCGCGATGACACGCACGCCATCGTGTGAGTCGGGGCCACGCCTTACGGCTCCAATGTCGTGGGATACGAGAGACGGAATTGACGTGGAAGTATCCCTGAAGTAATTCTGAAAGTAGAAGTAGTGTGCACGACCGGTGGGCATGGTGTTTTGCTGTCCAGCTTCTGCTCGTATAAACCCAACTCTGATCCTTCTCTGCGTTTTCATCTGATTAGCAGACAAACGTCCCCAGTGGTGAGGTAAGATCTCACAATAAAACTAGCACACACATTATGTATCGCGTTGGAGCTGTGAGGGCAAATCTAAATGTGTGGTTTCTCTCGAAATTGAACTGAATAAAAAAAACACGCACGTTACCGCCAAGCCTAAATGCACTTTCTATTAGTTTTTATTGAGCACAAGTTGGTGCTCAGCATCGTTTATTTGGGTTTGGGTGCAGGCAGCAAATGCATATGGTGTCCGTGTCTGAAGATGTTACCACAAGCAGGGAGCTTGCTGACGGTTGCTGCCCTTAATCCATCAGTTTAAGCGCACACAGGGGAGCAGTGGCTGATCAACATGATCAGCCCGATCGATATTCAATTCACCCTCAGTCGTTAGGACGTTGCCTTGCCGATGGAACTCCTGGATGCCCAGAGAGTGTAAATAATAAATGTAGTACTGCCTCACTCTATCGTTCGCTCTCTCCTTTCCGCCTTCTGCCAGATGTATCAGGGAGCTAAAGAAAGGGAAATAGTGGGGGGAGAGGCCGGTTTGATCCGTGTTGCTGCAGGCGCTGCTGGAAGAACAGAGGGTCCTTCTTGCTCAGCTGGTGTGTGGGAGCCCCTCTGGAAGAGGAAGACTTTGCTCCTGGGGGCCTTTGTTGGGAGCCGCACAGAAAGAAGGCCTTCCTTATTGGAGGAAACCAGCAGCACAGAGTGTCACTTACAATTCAAATAAAAACACAAACGCTCCAGTTTGTTGTAAATGGATGATTGATGATGGTTGATCAGAGAGCAGGCCGACTCAACGCCCTCATACGTCTCTCTGGAGGCGGGAAGAAGCGGTTTGTGTTTAATGTGTCCGGAGGAGTGGAGGCTGTCTCAGTTGCATAATTGCTCAAACATTCGATTATTGTTTTATTAACTGCTCTGCCCTTACCGCAATGCCAGGTAATGGCTCGATGCTAACGATAGCCGCATCACAACATACTTCATTTCATTCACGTCCTCCATCCTGTGAGACGCATCACACTCGACCTGCACAGAGACAGCCAGTTAGCTCTGTGGCTTCTAACCCTCGGCCGGTGTTAACTAGCCAGCCGGTTAGCTCTGTGCCTTCTAACCCTCGGCCGGTGTTAACTAGCCAGCCGGTTAGCTCTGTGCCTTCTAACCCTCGGCCGGTGTTAACTAGCCAGCCGGTTAGCTCTGTGCCTTCTTACCCTCGGCCAGTGTTAACTAGCCAGCCGGTTAGCTCTGTGCCTTCTTACCCTCGGCCGGTGTTAACTAGCCAGCCGGTTAGCTCTGTGCCTTCTTACCCTCGGCCAGTGTTAACTAGCCAGCCGGTTAGCTCTGTGCCTTCTTACCCTCGGCCGGTGTTAACTAGCCAGCCGGTTAGCTCTGTGCCTTCTTACCCTTGGCCGGTGTTAACTAGCCAGCCGGTTAGCTCTCTGCTTTCTAATCCTCTGCCGGATTTGACTAGAGAGCCGGTTGGCTCAACTCCCACCATATTCTCACAAAGGAGATTAAAGCCACCACTGCACCAGGGACTTCCAAATTAAATAAGCAGCTAATTAAAGTGTGTGTGTGTGTGTGTGTGTGTGTGTGTGTGTGTGTGTGTGTGTGTGTGTGTGTGTGTGTGTGTGTGTGTGTGTGTGTGTGTGTGTGTGTGTGTGTGTGTGTGTGTGTGTGTGTGTGTGTGTTAGGAACAGAGCCGATTCAGGAGTCGTTTTACTTCCAATTTAGAATTAGCTTAGTGTTACGATTTGTACTTTTCGTCAGAGATCGGATTTGGAAGTCGATCCCGGGCAACCGTAATGCTACAAAAGATAACGTAGATTTCAAACATGACTTTGAAACAGAGTTCCAGCAGCCAAAAACTAAACATGGAGCGATAAGCTTTCCATCTTTCATTCATTCAACACCTCTCATGAACCCGTTAAAGCTAGCCTCCTGAGACCACAGCGATCTCACGAGTTCCCGTTCCCGTTGAGGGATATGCATTGCGAAAAGCAAAACGTGACTATGTGGTCTCACGAGGCTACGTTAAAGCCATGGCACTAAAAGCAAAAAGCACTAAACAAATGCGACCCTTGGGGATGCGACACAAGGGCGGTCCAGATCATTGGAGTTGCGTTGGGCACAGGAGGATTACGTACAGTGCCTTGCGAAAGTATTCGGCCCCCTTGAACTTTTCGACCTTTTGCCACATTTCAGGCTTCAAACATAAAGATATAAAACTGTAATTTTTTGTGAAGAATCAACAACAAGTGGGACACAATCATGAAGTGGAACGAAACTTATTGGATATTTCAAACGTTTTTAACAAATAAAAAAATGAAAAATTGGCCGTGCAAAATTATTCAGCCCCTTTACTTTCAGTGCAGCAAATTCTCTCCAGAAGTTCAGTGAGGATCTCTGAATGATCCAATGTTGACCTAAATGACTAATGATGATAAATATAATCCACCTGTGTGTAATCAAGTCTCCGTATAAATGCACCTGCTCTGTGATAGTCTCAGAGGTCCGTTTAAAGCGCAGAGAGCATCATGAAGAACAAGGAACACACCAGGCAGGTCCGAGATACTGTTGTGGAGAAGTTTAAAGCCGGATTTGGATACAAAAAGATTTCCCAAGCTTTAAACATCCCAAGGAGCACTGTGCAAGCGATAATATTGAAATGGAAGGAGTATCAAACCACTGCAAATCTACGAAGACCCGGCCGTCCCTCTAAACCTTCAGCTCATACAAGGAGAAGACTGATCAGAGATGCAGCCAAGAGGCCCATGATCACTCTGGATGAACTGCAGAGATCTACAGCTGAGGTGGGAGACTCTGTCCATAGGACAACAATCAGTCGTATACTGCACAAATCTGGCCTTTATGGAAGAGTGGCAAGAAGAAAGCCATTTCTTAAAGATATCCATAAAAAGTGTCGTTTAAAGTTTGCCACTAGCCACCTGGGAGACACACCAAACATGTGGAAGAAGGTGCTCTGGTCAGATTAAACCAAAATGGAACTTTTTGGCAACAATGCAAAACGTTATGTTTGGCGTAAAAGCAACACAGCTCATCACCCTGAACACACCATCCCCACTGTCAAACATGGTGGTGGCAGCATCATGGTTTGGGCCTGCTTTTCTTCAGCAGGGGCAGGGAAGATGGTTAAAATTGATGGGAAGATGGATGGAGCCAAATACAGGACCATTCTGGAAGAAAACCTGATGGAGTCTGCAAAAGACCTGAGACTGGGACGGAGATTTGTCTTCCAACAAGACAATGATCCAAAACATAAAGCAAAATCTACAATGGAATGGTCCACAAATAAACATATCCAGGTGTTAGAATGGCCAAGTCAAAGTCCAGACCTGAATCCAATCGAGAATCTGTGGAAAGAACTGAAAACTGCTGTTCACAAACACTCTCCATCCAACCTCACTGAGCTCGAGCTGTTTTGCAAGGAGGAATGGGCAAAAATGTCAGTCTCTCGATGTGCAAAACTGATAGACATACCCCAAGCGACTTACAGCTGTAATCGCAGCAAAAGGTGGCGCTACAAAGTATTAACTTAAGGGGGCTGAATAATTTTGCACTGCCAATTTTTCAGTTTTTTATTTGTTAAAAAAGTTTGAAATATCCAATACATTTCGTTCCACTTCATGATTGTGTCCCACTTGTTGTTGATTCTTCACAAAAAATTACAGTTTTATATCTTTATGTTTGAAGCCTGAAATGTGGCAAAAGGTCGAAAAGTTCAAGGGGGCCGAATACTTTCGCAAGGCACTGTACATACCACTACGGTCTAAACACAGCACAGGGGTTGATCCTCCACCTGATGCACAACAAAATGCTGCACGGTGTACAACATCCTCTCAGCCATCATTTCACCCCCACCGTCTACCAAAGTCAATTTTTTTTGCCACTAGCATGACAACTTATGTAATGCGTATGTGTTCACAAGAATATTAAACATCACATCTTTACAATGAAAATGTGTTTTGTGTCATTTCCCTTCCCTTCATCAATAAAGATATTTTCCCTTGCCAAACTTAGAGACCGGGAAAAGAGGACGTTTCAATAATAACTGAAAACATGGTGTCGCCTGGTCACATTTTACTGAGCTCTGGCAGCGCGTAGCTGTGGCCGCTCTCCGCAACCAATAGTCTTGTTCCTGATGCCAGAGTCTCTACAGTGACAGATGGCACCACGGTCCAAGGTCTAGGACTGAGCCCTGCTCCCGTCTACAGGGGCTGTGATCTGATCGCTGATGCGTATGGCTCTCAGAAGGAGACAGGCAGGGAGGAGGCAACAGGGAGCTCCTTTGGCCTGCAGGATCCCACCAAATGATCACAATGCAGAGACGGGGTTGCAGCAACAACCACTGTTCCTTCTCTGCGGTGCTGTGAGGTGCGCCCGCTGTGCCGCCAGGCAGAGTACGTTGTCTGCCATAACGCGGCATTAGTCTGCAAGCCTTTTTTTTTTTTCTATCTGGGAGTGTTGACATCCTCTTTCATTAGCATGGCACACAACCTGGGTTAGAAGAGTCTCTGTGCCCCATGGTGTTCTGGGGTGCCTTTCAGTTTGTCGGCACTAATTACTCATTCAGAATGGAACAGACATACACAGAATATGAACATCACTGGCATATTCATGCAAGGCAAAGTACCGCCCAGGACTGTAGAACAGTCCGGGGCACTGAGTAGAACAAGGGGACTGAGTAGAGGGAGGGAACTGAGTAGAGGGAGGGAACCGGCTAGAACAAGGAGATTGAGTAGAACCAGGGGACTGGGTAGAACAAGGGGACTGAGTAGAGGGAGGGAACCGGCTAGAACAAGGAGATTGAGTAGAACCAGGGGACTGGGTAGAACGAGGGAACTGGGTAGAACGAGGGAACTGGGTAGAGGAAGGAAACTGGGTAGAGGAAGGGAACTGGGTAGAGGAAGGGAACTGGGTAGAACGAGGGAACTGGGTAGAACGAGGGAACTGGGTAGAACGAGGGAACTGGGTAGAGGGAGCAGCAGTGCATGGGCATCTACAACCTGCATTGAATCCCAGGGCTCAAGACGGCGACCATAATGGTTTGATTTGCGACCATTTATTATGTTATGTTATATATGTTGACATGTTATGTCATTTTTTCCAAGGTCACAATGTTGCCAGTTAAAAGAAGCGGACCTGTAAACCGCAGGCAACACAAGCTGCCAACCTCATCAACGCAGTTTAAACATGAGACATTGAAGTTACATATTGAAAGCGCTAAACACAGAAAGTGGAGAGACATTTCCGTGTCCCGGGACACTGAACCCCTTCCGATTGCATTTCAGCGCCAGGAGACACGGCTTCAATCAACCGAGGTTCCTGAAATGATAATCAAATCCAAAAGTGCGTATAACGTAGCCAAGGAAGAGATCGCTTTCACAAAATTGCAATGTGATTGTGTGATTGCAAATCAACGGTTTGGCTGTGAATCTAACGTACGCCAGTGGCATTGCTTGTGCCAAATTTATTGCCGTGATCTCTGACAGACTGGGAAATAATACCAGAGATAAGCTGGCCTCGGCCCAATATTTTTCATTTATGATAGACGGTGGCAGAGATGCATGTAGTACAGAGTGAGAGTTTTTTCCAGTATCGTTGAAGAGGGAAAACATCCTGATTGGGGTTCAGCCTGCTCATGCAAACGGTAGGCTTTCTTGCCATTCAAAAAATACAAAATGCATGCATGTACACACACACACACACTGCCCATCACTTATTATCAATATAAATTATATCATTATTGATGTTGTTGTTGCATACATTTATAGTATTGGCCTACTATTAGTATTTGTGGGTTATTAGTAGTTGAACAAGGACGGATTCAATAGTTATATTAACATTGACTTGTATTTAAGGCATACATGCTGCAACCAAGACGGTCTTCACTGGTCTCGGTCCAACGTGTGCCGACCGGCTGGTCAGGCCCATTGCTCTGGGGCAGCCGGCGCTCATCCAGGGAGAAAAGGGGGAGTGATAGCGCTCCTGCAAGAAGAGGTGGGCCCTTGTGTTGTCCCCTTTCACTGAATACCCCATACGTAGGGCAGCTGACTTTTATTATTTTATTCATGTTATTGTATAATGAATTAACATTGATATAATTCGTTCAGTCTAATAAGTCATTTCATTACTATTCTGTAATAGTGGTTTTGTTAAACGGATTGGAGCTGGGGTCGCCGTCCATGCAGCGGGAGCTCCCCATGACGGGACGAGCGTACGATCTGCTCTGCCTGGCCGGGAAAACATATTTTCAGCCCCAAGTATATCAGGGAGCTCGTGGTGCTTGGACCGGGAAAAGGGTTTAGGGTTAATACTGCCAGTGGCGTGGAAGGGGCAAGGTGGCTTCCCCTGTTCCCAGGGGTCTCACTACCTTTCTCAAACGGAGCGAGGACACTCTGCAGTGCCGTACACATGGACCACCTGGCAGGAGCCTCGCTAACGCAGACACAGCTGGCACAGCTAGGTAGGTCGAACATGTTTTTACTGGTGGGATTCGATCGTAGTGTTGAATCAGTATTATCACAAACGGACGGGTCTCACGAGCGCGAACGAGATGGTTGGTGTTTGCTTTATTTTATAGATAAGACAACATCATGGAGGATGGGCCATTTGTGGCATCCTGCCACTTTCTTGCTGATCTTCTCTCTGCAATCAGTAGGTCTAGCATTCTTTGGCAGGGGAACGATTTAATCCTGCCTCAAGTAAGGGGAGAGATTTGAGATAAAATAATCTCCTTGCCACCATAAAATCTATGGCAGCCAGACCCGAAGCTGGTGGTAAACTGATGGAGCTCCTAGCAGCCAGGGTGGAGCAGCATCAGGAGGGGAAGAAGAGGTGGAGAGACTAAAATTCAAGTTTCAGGTAAATCTAACTTTTATATGATTAATTTATATGAAATCAAATATATAACATTTTGCGTTCATTCACATAGTCCATATTTCACTTGAATTTAGAAAGTCCCACTTTCTAAATGAAGGTGAAGCTGCACAGTTGTCAGAAGCTAAGCTAATTGACGGGTGTGGCCCCACAAAGCCTTCCAGCATGCCTGCCAGTCCACAGTGAGACGCCTCAAGGCCAGGTTCAGCGGTCTACCGGGTAAGAGGTTGTATTTCATTCATATACCCTTGTTCAGAATGTAAAAAAAAATGAAACTAGAAACTGTACTTTAATAATAGAGGAAATCACAAAGGACTTGCCAACAGCCCAGGCAGTGGGGTAACTTAATCATGCATTCAACCATGACTCCTGGCCAGATGAAAGCAAGAAATACTGTAGAAGTGAATTATCTTTCAGAACACTTCTCCAATGTACTCAGCAGGTCAGTATTTTATCCTACCAGTCTGCATTTCCTTTAGACAAATTTCACTGAACGTCATGTTAATATGTTCTGATATTAGGAATGGTTGCAACAAAGTCTTCCCTACTGAGGAATACCAATCAATGAAAGTGATGATAGGCACATCGTTCTATGAAAAGAACTACCGGGAGGTCTACACAAACTAAGAGCTGGCCTATCTAACGTACGCTAGACAAGATGTCCCATTGATCATGAAAATAGTTTTTCTACTGGCAGACAAGTTACTTGTGTTTATATTTGTCAAAACGAAATGTGCTGTACAGTAGTCAGAACGTTGATTACAGAGCTCACTTGTATTGGATTGTTGTTATACTGCCAGTCAAGCTTTATTTATTGTTATTTATGTTAATTTTCTTGCAAAATAAATGTGCAATAAAACCATTGTACTGTTATTTCAAGTGAGTTAGGTCTTTTTAGTCTTCTCAAATGAAAGATAAATGGTACGTGACAAAGTACATGTCAATACCGCGACAAAGTGGCAAATACAAGGGTGCGACCAAATTATTCAGGGTGCCACCAAATAAAAAAGTACGTCTTGAGCCCTTTATCCATACGTCACCCGTCAGCGTATTTGTGTGTGCCTTCCATGACCCCGTCCTCCCATCCTCCCGGGCCAGCATATGATTCCTCCTGCCCCAGCACTCAGCCCCCGCTAGGCCCTGTTTCCCAGCGGACTACCTGCCCCCCCCCCCCCCGCCTTCCAGAGCTCCAGCTCCTGACAAAGCACCCCGCCCGAGAGAGAGACCAGCCGATGGATGGTCTCGGCCACGATCCAGGCGAGGACGGGAACTCCCTAGCTAGGACTCGCCGAGCGTCATCGTTAACATCGATGTTATGCCTCATTACTGGGTGTTCCGACAACTACAGCGTCTAC
This sequence comes from Lota lota, assembly GCA_026745465.1. NCBI lineage: Eukaryota > Metazoa > Chordata > Actinopteri > Gadiformes > Lotidae > Lota > Lota lota. The sequence goes on along the minus strand of JACYXH010000228.1, from coordinate 136,080 downwards.
GAGGGGAAACGCCATCACTTATGGCAGTGGGGGAACTCAACGGCGGTATTCTCTCTCTCGCTCGCCAATTAAACACTTTGATTCACGGCGGTGCGTGATTTGTTGTATTATTTCGGACCATGCAAATGGAAAGCTATTCCTCATTATGAACCACTGCTTCATTCCACGGTTTACCATCAAGTCAAATTGAGACATTATTTGGTCAGTTCATGCAGCTGAAACATAATCCCGGGGATTTCTTCTGCCTCATGGGCCACATCAAAGCAAGATCAGACACAGAACACACATGAGGTGATGAAAGGAGCGAAACACAAAAACATATATGAGCAGTCTGAACAATAATTGCGCGCACAACAACAGCGGCCCAGACAGAGGGGATAAACAATGAGAAAACCAAGCAGAATATTAAGTGGAGGAATAACTAGAACCCCTTAACTTGTAAACGATGATATATAGGGCGCTGAGCCAAAGCAGATTTTAACTGCATGCATCTGGACAAGAATATAATCCAATAAGTGGGCTTTGAGCATATATCAGGGCTAACACTTGATCTTAGATCAAACGGCGAGAAGCAGCAGTGCTTTAATAGATTGAGAGTTTGTTTGAGTGGAATGGATCTGACGGTAGGTATCAATCTAGGCAGTGCTGCTATCATCCTGCCAATCGTTACATCTGGCATTTGTATTCCATTTGCAACCTTACAAACTGTTTAATAGCCTAAAACAAATGTCTGCTTTTACTCAAGTTAGATTTGAAGCACCAAACCTAGGAACACAAAGTGTTTCGGTCATCTCATATTGTGTGTATAATTTACTATGCTGTACAATTATAAGCGTATCCTGTACTGGCTTCAAACCCCAATCTCCACAGGCTACCCATACACACCCTCTACCCACTCATTGACAACATGTATCTGAAAATGGTGTAAGTTTCAATAGGATCAAATGTCAGCTACAATGACTAAATAGTACAAAGTAAACAGACAACCATTTTCCATTAAACAGTGACACTAACTAGGAACGTTTAGAACAAGCAGCATGGTGAGCCCATAGTACGGCATTTGTTCTTCTATCCCTTGGCCTTTGTTCACACTGCAGTCCATGGGCCTGGGCCCCCCCTGGTGATCTCTGATCACTGGGGACTTCATCTGCATGAGTCACAGCTGGGCAACGATCTGCGGTCTAGATGCGGTCACTGGAACTAAATGGGACCGTAGGATCTTTCGTCATAGTTATATTGCATTGAGCAACATGGCAGGATAACACGCAGAATTGTAAAAGATTTGCAGTTTAGCAGGAAATGATCGGCCACCAGGGGATTATTAGTTCTGGGGTTAGTTCTCGCGGTGCGTCTCCAACACAAAAGCATACGAGTGCTGTCAGTGCATCCCACACAAACTAGTCAGTGCGGCATCAAACTGACTGTTACACCATTATCTCTTCCAACGACAATGACACGGTAAACTAAACTAAACACAAATGTCAGACACATGCCAACATTGTATAAGAAGTATTTTTCTGTCGATCCACTAGGGACGGGAATCAAAAGGGAGCTCACGACACGATATATTACAGGTATTTGTGTTTAAGTGTAAGTTGGAGTTGGGGTTTTTCCGCCTTTGTATTTTAATGAACGTGGCTGAACAGAATGTAGTTGAGAGTTGACAATAGGCAAATACACTCCAGCCCACTCACTTGCTTCCACTAAGATGTGGTTGACATTTCTGGCTGAAAAATGAATGAATAAAAATCATTTCGGGAAACATCCTTGTGGAAGCAAAGAATCGTGAAACTCGCATGAACTGATTTTTCTTTTTTTACCATCCCTACGATTCACAACCCTCCCCCTCCCCCCAACCCTCCCCCTCCCCCCCAAACCCGTGGTTCCCCAGGGCTCCTGTCCACAGCTGAGGGTGATTGGAAGAGACAACTGCATGCCTGCGTATCACAGTGCAGATGCAGCACCACAGAGAGGCACAGTGTGCATCTAACGCTAGCAACACACACGCACATGCGCACACATTCATGCATGCACACACATACATACATGCATGCATGCATATACATGCATGCATGCACATACATGCATGCACATACACGCGCACGACACACGACACACTAGATTAGAAGGCACAGTCAGCACTTGTGCACACATTACTGCATACTCCAATAGGCACGGATAACACACACTCAATTGAGAAGCGTCTTAGCACAGAACGCCTTACATGCAGACCAAGAGTGAATAGGAATACATAGAGTAAAAACATACATAGGGGTGGAGGGTCAGCTTCTACTGTATGGGTTTCTACAGCCGTCCTCCTTTATTGGACTTGGCGACAAGTCCAGCTGTCGAACATATCAGTTAGTGATTACAGTGGAAGGAAAGGAAGGGCAAAACAAAGTGAAGAAAATCATCGTCAACAAGACCCACCACTCGGCAAGTCCTGGTTGAAGTTCTGCCGCCGGGGTTGCCAGACAGTCATTCTGGAACAGGGGTCTGCAACCGTCACTTTCAAAAGAGCCATTTTTGAGCCACAAACAGAGCCACAAAACCTATTTGACCCCTAAAATGTAGATAACACAGCGTATACAGTTTTATATATAGTTATACTATATAAATAAAATAACTAATAGCCTATAGTTTGTTGCATTAATGAAATTTGTAGTTTTAGGATGTGACATTTATTGTGGTTGACAAAATACGAAAACAAAAATATATATATATTCTTCCGTCACAGTATCACCGTGACCTTCAAAATAAGAGGTGTTCCCTTTTGTTCAAAGCTACAGGGAGCCACTGCAGAGTGGTGGAGGAGCCGCGGGTTCCTGACCCCTGTTCTAGAATGATCCATCCTGGACAGCGCTGGGAGCGCAGACCCATTCTCATCATACTCCAACACACACACACACAGGCGGTGAGGGATCCAAGAAGTTCTCCGTTATCTGCGGGGAGCGGAGAGGCCAGCGAGGCTCATGGAAAAAGTGCTGACACCGGTAGCCATGACTACACCATCGCCCATGCCTGACCGTGGCGTGCTAGCCTCTCTCTCTCGGTGCTTGGCTGACGTGCACATTCGCGGTGCTTTGTCTTAATTTGTCTCCAAATTATCATTGTTTGGTATTTACTGACATTGCACAATACTAGCACACGGTGAGCCGCTGAAATGGAAGAAGTGTGTGTCTTCTCTTCCTCTCTCACTCGTATCTCACCGCGGTGTCTACGTGGGCCTTGGGTTGCTCAAATTGTGCAGCCAATTTGAATCCACTTAGGATATAAACGAACAAGAAGATGGGTCTGGTGAATGACGATAGCCCTCCAAGTCCCTGGGGCGTCCTCAGGGCGTCTTCAGGGCGTCTTCAGGGCTTCTTCAGTCACCGTTAGCCGGGTCGTTTGGTGCACGGTTCTCACTTACAGGACAAGAGAGAGAGAGAAAACGCAGTGGGTAATAAGTGCAGTTAAAAGGTGAAAGGATGTATTTGTATTTTCTCAGTAGTGTGTCCAGGAGGTCTCAGGGGTTGATGTTTCTCAAACATCTCCTCCTCCTCCTCCTCCCAGATGATGATGAAGAACTGTGTCTTGAATCAAGAATCAAGTAACAGTCAAGTGTCTTTTCCAAAGAACTCCACAGTGCTATCGACATAAGCGCCCAACAGAAGACAATGCAGAATCCTGCAACATGAGCAGTTATAAAGACTGTGGGTTTCCATCTGGTCGTCTAAGCTATCTTAGATAACTAGAAGACAAACATGTATTTGACAAATATGGGTATTCCTTAAGTAGTATTATGATTACTCTCATAATTGGTGTGGTAGAAATATTTGGATGAATGAGAAAGTGACTTAAAAAAACACTATGGTTTAAATTCAGTATATCATTGAATTGATAAAACATAGGTTAATAAAATCCTCCGCCTATCCGTTCATGGGCATGTCGCTTTGGATAACAGCATTTCCAAAACCATGCCATACGTTGTTTCATATTTACAGATTACTTGACATTGTACTTGAGGATATTAACTGCATTGGCATCTGTGCCTGAGTGGAGTGCCTTTACATCCACCTGCCTCTTCATAAACGTTACAGAAATACCGAATAACTGTCATCAGCATGCCAGACACAGACCACGAGGCAATCAAACTCTCTTCAAAACCTCTTGTCTCGTAATGAGAGGTATGGGTCGGGGGACCTCTTCAAGCAGCGGGGCAAATACGACTTGGGGCGATGTCCTCCTCAAATCATTTGAATGCATTTGCCACCTTCCTATCGCGCCCCGATGGTCACGGTCTGCTGAGCGCCACATTATGGCGGACTCCACCTTGAGATGGAGAACACAGATTGGACAGGAGCGTGCGAGGTCATGCTGGATGGATGCACTGGAGAGGCATCTGTTCCGTGAATACAGAAAAGGCAGCGGAGTGCGCGGCTGTCCCCTTCTTCCCCTCAAAGCAACAATAGACATTGTGTTGCCCCTATCAGACGTCGTCAGCCGTCGGGCGCGACGCAGCAGAGACACAAATACAAAAGGGGAGTGTGTTTGAATTGCTGATGAAAGTTGCAACGCGGCCCCAAGTTATGAATGTGAATCAACTGGGTGCGTGTGTGTTTGAGTGAGTGAGTGAGTGAGTGAGTGAGTGAGTGAGTGAGTGAGTGAGTGAGTGAGTGAGTGAGTGAGTGAGTGAGTGAGTGAGTACTTGACTGAGTCAAGTATTACTTAAAGACTGAGGTTGAAACAGAATAGTGGTACTGGTTGTGGGCTACAAGTTTTAATAGGGGTATAGACTGTGCCCCACTATAGGCACACACATTCTTCAATCTACACTTTCAACAAACAGCTCCCAGATCAGAGTAAAGGTGGTAAACACAAGAAGACGAACCGCCGCTCAAACACAAATTCACACGCTGCACCAACAACTCCGGCACTCGTGTGAAAGCTTCAGCATTTGGCGCTTGCCACCAGCCCTGCTGAGTGTGATCTTGTCTATTTTGGATTTCTACAGGAGGTGTTGGGACCTTTCATCTCAACATGTTTGTAGATGTGTTAAACTCCGCCTTTGCCCAGCTTATAATGGGTTTTTGTTGGTGATTGTATAGCACGCGCACACGCACACACACACACACTTTTGTCTGGAAAGTATAGTAAAAGACAAAGTTTTGTTTTTCTCACAAAAGCACCACAACAATCTGGACTGAAGGAGTGAGCCTATATCTAAGAGGAAACATTAAATAAAAAGCCATTGCGTATGACGGATCATGTGGACCCACGTGGAATGATCAGAGTATTCTTCATTTTTCCATTCAGCCTTCCTCTCTCTCTCTCAACTCACCAGCCGCACTTAATGACTCTGGCGTTGCGTTTACAATCGTAACACAATAAATAGCCTGACTTCACCAGGCTGCAGAAATATAATCACCAGAATGGCATCAGTCATTAAAAGCCATAGACGAATGCCCGCCAGGAACCATGCTAGTGTGATTCATTCCCAGCCAGATGAGTCGTTTGCGTCTCACCGCCGGAAGGCTTCACGCCCCAGAGATGGGGGGGGGGAACGGGATAAAATGGAGTCACATCGGGGAGGGGAAAAGCGGGGGAACAAAAGTGAGAGGGAAAACACAACGGAAGAAGAAAGAAAGATGAACGAAGACAAAGTGTGTACGCATTCCATTGCTGAGCTCGACGGGGCCGTGTGAAACGAAGCCTGCAATGCTCAGGGTCACCCCGTCATTACCCACCAGGCCGTGCAGCTCTGTCCCCGGCGGTCCAGTCTCCTTCCCTGGGCGGGGCGCAGCGTCCAAGCTGTTCCATTTGCAATGGGATCTGTAGTAGCCTCCCATCCTCCCTCCTCTCCTCCTCCTCCTCCTCCTCCTCCTCCTCCTCCCCCCAGAGCCACGATTACTGCCGCTCCCAGGCTAATGAGATAATCGCCCCCGTGATAGTTCATTCACATCCGGATCGATCTGTAATCACCTCGCCCTGGCCTGCAGGATTGGCTTGCTTTGCCTGATTCACACTTTCTCCAGGTTTGATGTAGGAAGGGATTGGAAACAGTGAGCGGTGGTGCAATGCAGACCGACTACACATACGGGAGAGAGTGTGTTTGTTGGAATTCATATCCATATATACACAGGGCTTTATTGGAACTGAAACACCATTAAAGACCCTCCCTCTTGGATTTAGTGTGTTTTTTGGTGGGATGCCAACTGCATTTGCTATAAAAGCAATTCCACAGCCAGGCTCACGTTTGAAAAATACACCACACACACACACACACACACACACACACACACACACACACACACACACACACACACACACACACACACACACACACACACACACACACACACACACACACACACACACACACACACACACACACACACACACACACACACACACACACAAATTCATAATCCTCCATGGCAGAAAGTGACAGGATTACCCAAGTTTAAGTCTTCATGAAGGTGTTTTTAAAGAATGCTGTATCTCCTTTACTCTACTGATGGAGCAGAGATGAATAGAGTAGCAGTGGGCTATTAAAAGGAAAAAAGCACGTTGAAGTAGGCACTTAAGAGATTCCTCATACAGGCCTCACTACCATGGCAACAGTTTTATGGAGCTTATTTCAGGATTTTGAAAAAGAAAATTCTCAAATGTACGGACAGAGTGGAAGATTAAGGGCAATTGTCTTTTAAGAGTGGCAAGGGAACTGAATTGGACGCAAACACAATCGGTAGACTCCTCGTTGTTTGGGTTTGAGGCGGACCGTGAGCCACACGTGGTTACATGGTTGTTCGGGTAGGTTTTAGATCCACACGCAATGGACGTGAAGAGTCCGCGATGCCCACACTTAAACTGTTAAGGGTGCCGACTACAAATAAAACAGGGAGTTGAGCGGTCTTTGACTTTCGTGATTATTGCAGTGATTGAGATTTTGCGAAAGTGCTTGGTGACCAGGTAGTGAATGATGAACACAGAATACAACACACCACAATGTCCGTACGTACACATGTACACACGCCATGCACACCAGTGTCTCTCGGCTCTCACGCCGTAGCGCTGTCTGCCCGCATTTCATTTAAGACAAACCTGCCTGTGTTTAAAATATATCAAAGCACCTTTGATGAGAAGATTAGAGAGTTCTGAAGAGAGAGCAGACAAGAGCAGAAGAGTGAACTATTTTCAAACTAAACCAAAACACCATCCCATCCCTCTCTGCTCTCTCAGTCCCTACGTTTCTCCGCCATTGAGAAGTGTTGCAGCACCTGGGAATAACAGCCAAGATGGCTCCTCCCCCAATCAGGGAGGTGGTGCCCTGATTGGTCCAAAATCAGGAATAGTCCAAGATCTGATTGGGTCTCCCTTTGATTACCCACCAGGCTGTGCAGCTCTGTCCCCAGCGCTGCTGTGTCCTTCCCTGGGACACAGCAGCGTCCAAGGTGTTCCATTTGCAATGGGATCTGTGGTAGCCTCCCCCCCCCCCCCCTCCCCTCCCAGAGCCACGACTACTGCCGCGCCCAGGCTAAGGAGATAATCTCCCTATAGTTATATAACTATAAGGAGAAATTTATAGTTAATTTACTGCCGGATCGATCCGATCTCACCTCGCACAAAAATCAAAAGAAAAAAAATAGTAATTAGATTTATATAGCGCCTTTCGGTGATGAGAAGTCAGTCAGACGTCAACTAGAAACAGATATTCTCACAGGGCATTTCACTCACCGATAGCTGACGGTGGCTGTGGCCTTTCTAACAAAATACTGTCAAATTATAGCTCTTCGGTTTACCTGCAGCACCTTTAAAAATCATACCTCCAAAAGACCTCAAGAAGACCCAAAACGTTAGCTCTGTATGGCCAAGCAGGTGACGCAGCAACGAAGAGGTATCTGGGTTCAGCGTTCAATTGAAAACCTCCTCCAGGCGAAAAAAATCTTGTTGACCCAATTCCTATCTGCTTCGTATGAGGTAGAGGCTGCTTTACAAGGCTGCCTCTCCCATGTTGTATGAATGTGTTGTATAAGTGGGGTTGGACTAATGTAATTAATTACCTTCTAGCAAGGCTGGCAGGAGAACTGCTGAACCACCATTTGTTTACTCAAATTTTACACCAAACCTATATATAAATGTCCTGTTACAGAAGAACAGAAAATGGGCACACACACACACACACACACACACACACACACACACACACACACACACACACACACACACACACACACACACACACACACACACACACACACACACACACACACACACACACACACACACACACACACACACACACACACACTCTCTCTCTCTCTTTGTTTTAAGGTTCATGAAATATTAAGGCTGCCGGTCTCATTAAGGATGCAATGAAACTATTTGTAGTGTGCGATGCCCCATTAGCATTTACAGTACACACCCATTCGTCTTGCAGACAGAGGGGAAGCGCAGGCAGCATCTGCCGCGACTCACTCTCCAAGCCAAATATTTAATCTGTGTCCTAAGCCCCCCCCCCCCCCCCCCCCCACACACACACGCCACAGCGTCCCGGGCATTGCCATGGATACGAGCCGTCAGCAAGTACAGATGCGCTCATCTGGGTCTTGGCATTCTGCGCGTGGGGAGACACGACGGCGGGAGCATTTCCCGCAGGGAGTCCATCCATATCCGAGGCGGGCTCGCCCCCTAATTACCCGCACAGCCGCAGTGCACCCTCGTTGGGTTCCCGCTGTTCCCATAGACGGAACACGCTGGCTCGCACTATGTTTGACACGTTAAAACACGCGCATTTGTCTTTTTAAAAAGAACGCACAAATGCATGCATGTCGTGCGCCTCCCGCTACCATACAGGGTCCATTTATTACTGTGACAGGTGCTTTCGAAAGCCGGGTAACCCAAACGGATGCAGACTCCCGCGTGGCCTTGCCATTGTTTCGGTGACTTAAATAAACATTGATTGTGTTTCCCGTAGGCTTAAGTGGATGAACTGTTATTTATAACAAACAACAAATGATGTGGCGGGGGATTTATTTTGGCACGGTAGAATGCAGTTCTACAGCTTTTACTCATTAGAAACCCCAAGCATGATTAATTACTCGGCGGAAAGGAGGGGTAGAGGATGCAAGGCCGCGCTCTGAAACTCTAAAACTGTGCATGCAGTCGTGCATCCACTGCAAGGAACTCTGCAGCTCACGTTTTGATGAGCTGGCCGGATCCATAATACATTTAAACCCAAACTCAACTTACCAATCAGCCAATCTTTTTAATAAGGATTATCTGTAGATAAGATCTAAGAACTGTCATTACCATGTCCGTTATCCTCCTCCTCCTCCTCCTCCTCCTCCTCCTCATTTCTCCTCCAAATGTTTCACTTTGGTGTGCAAAATCTGCATCGGACTTGATGTGTGTGCTAAAATCTAAAGCAATTTCCCACCAAATCAATGTCCTTCGCATTTAAGAAGGACTTTGAAAAAGAAGTTCTTTATTCATAACTATATCCGCGATGTAGTGAATCATCCTAATAACACGGAAATTGAGATATCCGCTTGAGATTCTGGTGTGTGCGAAATTATTCTTTTTTTTTTTCTCTATCAAGGTATTTTTGTGAATGTGAAATTCTACAAATGAATAGCAATGCAAGATCAATTCTACTCATGACCTAACCACTGGCCAATTAATAGGACTCAATACATCGCTAGGTTTGTGCTTCAACGCTCAACTTCACAGGAAGACGTTGGCAATGCCGATGCTGGAAGCTCATCGTGTGTTCACAGCTTTAGAGAGGGGCTGACTCTTTCCATTGTCCTGTTTTCTTCTTTTCTCATCATCACCCAACTAGAAGCCAGCTGAGGAAGAACACGTCATATTTCATTGCCTGGGGAGGTGAATTATCCCTAATTTAATTAGAATCAACTCCAAAATTAATTCCTAACAAAGGTTAAAGGAATGACATTGGGCCATGCTGGATTGTTGAGCTATAATTAGCATTTCTCAATGAATATTGTGTTGAATCAAAACAAGGATAAGAATAAGTCATAGAACAGTCATAGGTCCCTTTCATGACCGTGACGTAAAGCAATGCTGCTGGTAGTCACGTCTGCTGGACAATGACTAACTTTTGCCTGTAAATTATGTTCTGTCTTGATATTCTCCTGAATATCAAGACTGTTGGAGTCCACCATCAAAGTTCAAAATGTCAGGAAAGGGTACTATAGTCACTAGAGCTTCCTGCTGGGTGGCATTCAGAGATAAAACATTTGCCTTTGGACTGCTTCAGCCTTTATGCAAACCAGCAAATGTGTTGTGTGCATAAACAGGGCTTCGCTGGCTCAGAATAAGGCTAAGGTGGTGACTTTGTATAACAGCAACTGCAGTCGGTCCAAAGTCCATTTTGATCTAATATGTATGATAATTCAGGATATCCCTGATCCATACTAACCAGACCTCATGACAGCCCCCCCCCCCCCCCCCCCCCCTTCCCCGGCCATAACCTGGATGAGCTCCAGTCCCTGGTCGGCAGTCCATCTCCTGCCTCCACCTGCTCTGGCACCACCTCATCTACCTAGTCTTGCACCACCTACATTCAAGTAAAAGTGTGTGTGTGTGTGTGTGTGTGTGTGTGTGTGTGTGTGTGTGTGTGTGTGTGTGTGTGTGTGTGTGTGTGTGTGTGTGTGTGTGTGTGTGTGTGTGTGTGTGTGTGTGTGTGTGTGTGTGTGTGTGTGTGTGTGTGTGTGTATAAACGCAGTGATGAAGGTGATAAAATACATAACACACACAAAGGTGATACAAGACATTACACCAACTTGCACTCAGGCACCAGGGAGGCTTCACTGCAGACCCGTTCAGCAGATGTCAGAGTAACGGAAGCATCAGAGTATAGTAGCAGAGTATTTACAGAGCATGGTGTTAGCTCACTTGTATTCCTGGATGAGGGGGTATATGAAATCGGTGTAATGTAAGACAATTATACGACATGCATGACACGAAGACTACGACTACTACAAGATAAGTACTGCAACAGGTACAGCGTTTTAAGGAGGGGCCTTAAGCAGCTTCCGAACAATGGCGCTATATATCCGACAGCAGATGTTAACATATACGATTTGTAGTACAAAATAATTCCTAGTACAAAGTAAGGGGAAATGGGAGATGGAATGAGTTCAATAAAAGGACCAGATTCGATTATTTATAATAAAGAAAAACTGGGTTTTGCTGACAGGGAAAACTGTCATTAGTATTTAGCCTGATGCTTTAGCTGTTTCTCACTATTTCTAGATATTCCATCCAAACAAAAACCGGCCATATCCATCAGAAATGCTCATAAATCATGGCAGCTTGGTACCTGTGCTAGAGCAAGTCCTGCTATGGGAACGCACTGGTCATCACTCATGTTGTCTGAGGTGACGGCAGCACTTGGGACAGCTCATCCCCCCCCCCCCCCCCCCCCTCCTCTGCTGGCTGGGGGGGAGGGTGTCCGGGTGAGCTACCCCCCCCCCCCCCCCCCCCCCCCCCCCCGGTAATTCTGAATGCATCTCAGACTCCGACGCCATTACCAACTACCTGTTTTCATTCAAATATTGGATGAATACCGGTATCTGTACAAATGATCAACTTTGGTTGGAATATCGTCGTTCCAAAATAATGACACACAGGGCCTCGAAATGAACTGTTTCCCTTGGCAGCACTGGTGCTCCCAACTTCAAATAGTTAGGAGTACCAGCAAAAATGTGAGGAGCAACGACAGCATTTGTTCTAAATTCTCTATTCAATTTTGCGGTTTAGTAGAAAATGCACATGAACGCTATGCTACAGTGACTGTAAAACACGTATTTCTCCATTTGAAGTTTGAGGAAAAACTGTTCAGTCTTGGATAAAATGCTGTACAGCTGCAAAAGCTGGCAACAAGAGGCGTAGCAAGGCAAGCAATGGTAGCTTATGAACCTCATTGTAAGGGAAGCAAAACTGTCCTTCTATAAAAGCCAGAGGAACAGGTTCGAGGACTGGGCAGAAGGGGATTTGGTGCTATAGCATAGCAGGGCAATTTGGAGGATTTTCAACCAGTGGTGCCTTTATGATGCAAAAGCTTCTGTAAAAATATCTCTCTCCAGTGAACTATAAAGACAGAGCTGGGTGGTATTGACACGTTTTTTTGTTACTTTGTCCGAGAATTACCATTAACTATACATGAGCAGGTAGCCACATTCATTATTCATTCATGATTCATTCCAGTAGACTGGAGCATTAGATCACTTTTACTATCCAGCTTTACGACACATGGCCATCTCTGGTCTTCTCCTGTTAACCGCTTATGAGGGGAATGGATTATCCCTGGCAACAAGAAAACCAACACCAAACCTTTGTCTCATGTATTCCAATTATCACATCGCGCTGCATAAAAAGCCATGCGAAGCCTCCAGCCTACAAAGAAAAGATGCATGCTGGTGTCGTGGTTGTATTGACAACCGAACCACAGAATGATGATCCATCAAACACGCTGAGGTCCTCCTTCTCCTCTCACGTGTGTATTTTCTTACAAACAGTTTGAAGTCTAAGAAAAGTAGTCTCAGAAAAGTAAAGTATTTGCATTTATAATTTATCAGTCATGGAGGGAGATCAATTAAAATGCCTTAAATGCCATAAACAAATGCCCTAAATTCCACACAGAAATGCAGCCAAAGACACCTATTAATAGTAATGTTAGGTGTAGGTGAAACAATGGGCCATGAAGACACAGCACAGTATTAATGGGCACATATCAGACCTGCAGTCTTTCAGATAGCATACCTCAGCCTCTATAGCCACACACACACACACACACACACACACACACACACACACACACACACACACACACACACACACACACACACACACACACACACACACACACACACACACACACACACACACAATCAGTGGACAATGGGTCTGACCTGATTCACATTCACAAAACAATGCACATTCCCTTATTCTTTAACACCATGGTATTCCACAAGATGGCTGGCTTTCCTTCTGTCCGTATAACATCATTTTTTTTGTCCTAAAAGCTCATATAAAAAAGTGACAGATGCAGCAGATCTAGCTCTACATGGATGTTCTATTGGCCAATGGATTGCAATGTTTTGTATCACATGGTTTTGGACAAACCAATACGAACAGTCCTTTCCACCTCCTTCCAAAATACCCTAAAGGCTCAAATGTGATACATTCTCAGAATAGTTTGTTCAGAATTCAATATTTTTCATTTTGAAGAAATCATTGAAAATAATCGAGTTTCAATGTTTTGTTTGCGTTTTGCTCCTGTGGGAAACAGAATCTTAAATTGACATAAGAATGGTCAGGCAATATAGATGAGGTTTATCTGAACAAAACTGATACCATAAAATGCCTGCCTGACATTCAGCCATTCATACACACATTCACACACCAACAGCGGTGTCGGCCATGCAAGGCGACAGCCAGCTCATCGGGAGCAGTTAGGGTGAGGTGTCTTGCTCAGGGACACCTCGATACTCAAGCTAGGAGGAGCTGGGGAATCAAACTAGCAACCTTCCGTTTAACAGTCAACCCGCTCTACCTCCCGAGCCACTGCCGCCCCTAAGAACTGTGCATCTACAATGGAAATATATAAATGGATAGGAAGTACCACTCGGTCGGTCCGTGGAACAGCGCTGGCTCTAGAGCTACAGAGAACAAGCTGTGGGTTGAACAGGATCAAGCAGCTACAGTCGACTACAGCTCTGCTCATCCTCAGAGCCATGAGTCAGAGCTGTCTGGATACGTCTGCCCTACCTGGTTGACCCTTGACCCTCACAAGCATTGCATCCCGACTGTCGGGGCTCTATCCTTAGCTACTTGACTTAACTCACTGCAGCCAGACAAGGCGTAAGAAGTACTCCTGTGAAAGCATAATGAAGGACGATGAACCGAGGGAGAACAAAAATGGTGAGGGAGGGAATGAAGCGAAGTCGGACGCAGGGACAAGACTGCAGAGCAGCAAAACAGAGAGGTAAAAGCAGACATCGCAACGTTACATATTAGGACACGAGTATACACGCACGGAGACGACGATGGAATGATCCAAGCGCAGGGCCGAAGGGGTTTGTCAGTAAGTTCCATTATTTAAGCTGCTCGAGGGTTTTACAGACACTATGGCTTCGCTTTATTGTCGTTTGCCTTGAAGACAAGGGGGTCCGCCTAGATCTCACTGGGGTGTATTATTTCGTCATTCCCATCTCAGCTGGGAAATATGGTAGAAAGTGCATGATATCATGAACCATTTAACAATATTGAGATGAAAATGCCAACGCATGCTTAAAACAACAAACACATTTTTGCTATTCAAGCACATTTTCTAGATACTAGATACTAGGGTACTAAGGATATAAAAAAAACATTTTGAAATGCAGTATTCTTTATTCAAATGAAAATATTTGAAACAGTGATACATGCAATGCTATATCTACACGTTTTCATCATATTTGGATGAAACACGTTTAAAAACAGACTTTTATTAATTACACCAAGTATAAGTGTTGGCTTATTTGCAGATTCATCCTCACTTGATGGTGCCAAAGAGACCCTTAGCCTTATCCTACAAAACCGATTGCAGAACAAAGACACTGTTGGATGGAAACCGAGGTTTGAATAATAAGATGTGGAACAAGGCAAAGTCATGACTAATGAATGTCGTCCTACCCTAAATAAAACACATTAAAAACTTGCTTTGCTTTCTAATTCCGTTTTTCAAACCATGGCGCCTTTGTGATGAGTCTGCGTATCGATGTGCAGACAGCACTACCGGCGAGATGTGCAAGGACACAATAAGATGATGAATAAATTGCAGAGGGGGGGAAGAGGGAGGGAGGATGGAGGAGGAAGAAGGGGGAGGAAGGAAATAACGTTGACCTTGACGGGGGAGAACCTCTGAAACACTGAGCCAGTACACCCAGCATTAATCACATCTACCGTCATTGCTCGACTGGCCGGTGGAAATCTGCTTTACTCAGTGGGAGCAAATAGGGAAAGTGAGTTGGGGGCATTTGTTAAAACCTTGGATTTATCAAAACCCTGCGCGGCCATGCTGGATGAACAATAGCGATGGTAAATGTTGTTAGTGCGTCGAGCCACTTCAGACACGACCCGCTGTGTGGTTTCCGGTAGTCATTGTCTGCCTTCCACCATAATGGTTTTGCGTCCTTTGCAACGGATGCGGCTCGGCTAGCGATGGGTCCATTGAGCCAGAGTGGGTTGTTGCACTGCATGGGGTGCCTTTTTAGACATTCTCCCGTCTATCCAGATGAATAAACAAGAAAGGAGGCCCATTTGTTTCAACAGGGTTTTATAATACTGTGGTTGGTAATCCTCTGCTGAGAGCTGTTTGATTCATTCACCTCAGAATAGTTACAGAACGCCAGGTTTTCTAAACTTATAATGTGTCAGCAATTACCCCCTTCTTTCGGTTTATGGGGGGCCTTGGTAATGGTAGTTCCGCTGGTACCAAATTCAGCCTGGAGCTTCTTGTGAAGTGAATCCACGAGTGTAAGGGCGTCAGTTTGATATGTTACTGCCGACGGCAAGTATTATATATGCAATTACTGGTCAACGACTTGCAAGGTACAATGGAGACACGTGGAATTCATATGTAAAAGCTCAAATAAGTCATGAGTGAAAAGGCTCCTGGAGACACAGCCTGGGCCCCTTTTTCCCCATGATGCTCACTGTCCTTGTCAGGGTTCACCTGGAGAAACCACTCCCAGGTGAACATAAAGGAATGCAGGGTTAGGGGCTTGGGGTCCCTACGCTTGGGCGATCCAGGATAGAGATGTTTAGCTGATACATTTATAGCCGCTATCGTTTTTGAGCACAGATACTACGGTAACTCTGTTCTGTCTACTGGCAGAACAGCAGCAGCGGGGATTAGGGCTGATCAATTGGCTGAATCGCATCCATCGGCCAACGTATTTCAGCGCTCAAGTCTGAGTCATATTGTGTGAGTTGTTTTGACCGTATTATCAGAGCTGTGGTAAGCGTCCCGTCTGCTCCATTTGCGTCTGGGGGATAAAAAACTGAAGACGCTACGCATTTCATAACATGGCTCATGTCAGGACAGAAAATAAATACAGGCAATATAGGCCAAGTCTAGAGTTTCCCATATTTGAAATTGCTGGATCAGCAAGCGGGTGCCACAAATATAGACATCAATAAACAAAACAAACATATAAGCGACATGGGCCGTGTGCGACAGAGTGCATCTGTCTCTCGTTGCGAGAGAGACGCTAAGTGTAAACGAAAACAGCTCATTACACCTGATAATCGGCGCTATGCAAGCACAGCTAACCAACCCTGAGGGGTCGGCTGCATTAGCTACAGGCCCGCGCAGCAGGCTTGGGGCACAGGCGTCGTTGCTTTAGTTCAGGGGCGGCACTTTTCTTCTCCAGAGGGCATTACCGACTTCAATAAAGTAAGCGAAGGGCCACAATTCTAAGAAGATAAGAAGATACACAACAGACGCACGCTTTACAGCATGTTTCGCGGGGAACTAAAGACGCGGTCGGCGGTATGAGTCCTGTGTGTCTAGCGGCGTTTACCTGCTAGACCAGATGGGGCCTTTTTCTTAAACAGTAAAACACAGGGGAAACTACGAAAAACCTATCAAGGGATGGAGTACGTTCTCCCGGAGGGAGGATCAAATGTGTTGGGTATAGTTGGGTCGCCAAGTATTCTTTGGCAGCCGTTAGTAATCCCAGGCGGTCCGCCCATGTGAAGTCTATGTGTTGGGAACACCTTGTGTGGGCCGGATTGAGACGGTCCAAGGGCCGGTTCCGGTGTGGGCACCGTATGTGGCCCCATGTCTGGTTGATTGCCTCCAGTGGGAGAGTACGCCGTGTTGAACACTCAAGTTGACATTGTCAGACAAAACGTTTGCATAAAGAATAAAATAAATAAAAATCCCATTTTGGTTCAGAGGCATCTGCATACATCCATATGCATGTGCCCTCCGCATCATGTCCTTATTTGCGTCTCAGTCTAAATGTAAATGTGAGTATTTCAGACGCACCGCACCGCGCACCGCACACCCCCGATCTGGCACTCAAAACACTCCCGCTCGCTCACTGTGTGTATTAACGCTCGCTCCTTCTCTCTCTCTCTCTCGCTCTCTCTCTCTCTCGCTCTCTCTCTCTCGCTGTCACGGTCCTCTAACCCCCTCTTCTTCTGGCACTCGCATCACTAAGTCGGGAGGGTGTGAGACTGTGTGAGTTAACGCTGGGAGGTGGGGAAGAGGGAGCAGCCCCGTGGCTCTGCTCCCTCTCTCCCCCGCCCCCCCCCCCCCCCCCCCCCCCCCCCCCCCCCCCCGCAGGCAGGACACTTCCTGCCTGCCTGACCCGCACCGCTCGTCCCCTGCTCGCTGAGGAAAAACCTCCGGACGCACATTGTGACGACCCCGCCCCTTCCTGCCCCGTTTGGGTGTTGTGGTTGTGACGCGGGCCCGGTGGAGTGGGGGCCGCTCACTCCACTTCATACACCCGACGCTGACCAGGGTGCGGTGAGAGCCGTCTCACCGTCGACTCGCACTCTCTCGGGGCTCTCAGCTGCACTCGGGATAGCTCCGTGGTTTTATTCTTTTTCTATGCACAGCATCCCACACATCGTTCTCATCCATTTATCCACCCTGCGATGACGCCACTGATTAAGTGACTCGCACACCTCAGGGTCAGCGTAGATTTAACAGACAAGGGCTTTGAGAGATGGTCGGTTTCCGCCGCCCATGCTGGTTTTGTTACAACAGCGCTCAGCATGCTCGGCCTATGCAGCCTTCCAGCCCATGTGCAGAACCCATCCGTCAACGCTGGCCAGCCACTTATCGGGTCCCTGGTGCTGGGGATGATAAGCCCGCAAATGAGATTCCCGTTACACCCTCAGCGTTGTCCCTGGTCTGCTGGTGGCGTTGAAGCCACGGAAGCTGCGAGCGTTCAGGGCGTAGCTTAAGAGCCCCGTACGGTAGACAGCGCTAGCACATAGACGCTGCTGTCGCTCCACAGGGGATCAGAAGCCTGCACGTCTACCGCCAAGTTGCAAATACGGACCGTGATTGGCTACTGGTGGCATATAGGTAGGTGACTGTTTATCAGGCTTATGTTCTCCTGCTTTCGGTTCACAGACTGACTGATATGAGAAGAGCAAAAGGACCCTTGCTGTCCTAAACGTCCCTGTAATAATGTTACAAATATTTGAGCTACATATTATGGAATTATTAATTGAATTGTTCTGAAATGTTCTGTGAAGCAGTACACACATAAAGAGTACATGATTATTAGTGTTTATTGTACACTCAATACCGCTCTTTAAAAGGATAGTATTGTGTGCCATATTACCAAGTTATGAGTCAAGATTCCGTTTCCAATTACAAATGACTTTACCGACAAACTTTCATTTACATCCCACCAAACAAATATGCTTTGTATTTTAAGAAGTAAACAAGCTAAAAGAGTACTCTGGAGCTAGCTGAACAAACGTACCTAGGGCGGTATATAAATATATCCAATCGGGCTACGCTATGCACTGCGCTAATTGTAAACATATGAATATTACAGGACACAGCGTTCAGTCAAATCTCCTCAGCTACCAGTGGCGGACGTACTACTTACATCGGAGGCTACTCAACGAAGGCGAACACGGTCAAATTGAGACTTGTGGACCTCACTGCCACACTACCTTCCATTTAATAAGTAATCAAAATGCAAATATGGCTACTATCTTAAACAAGTATTTGGAGGACATAACAAATAACAATCTGTATCCTCGGGTACAGATAGAAAAGGTCAGCTGCATTTCATCCCACACACACACACACACACACA
Organism: Lota lota; assembly: GCA_026745465.1. NCBI lineage: Eukaryota > Metazoa > Chordata > Actinopteri > Gadiformes > Lotidae > Lota > Lota lota. The sequence continues at coordinate 117,232 of JACYXH010000228.1, read as the reverse complement.
CACACACACACACACACACACACACACACACACACACACACACACACACACACACACACACACACACACACACACACACACACACACACACACACACACACACACACACACACACACACACACACACGAAGATCTTGCTCATGCCAGTAAAATCAAAGGCCCTCTGATCGATATAGAGGTTCAACGCATGTCACCATTTCCCAAGAGGCTTGCCAAAGGAGGGAACAGACGCGGGTCCCCGCGACGAGCGTTTCTGTGCCATCGGCTCACATGCCCAGTCTGCCGTGCTGTGTAACTCTGCCGTCCCTGTGCTACCAGTCGCCGTGCCACCCGTTACCTGAAGGGCTTTGTTTTGTTTTTAGTACCGTGACCGGGGGGGGGGGGGGGGGGGGGGGGGGGGGGGGGGAGACCGGGTTTGAGACGGAAATCACCACGGGGAGACGAAAGGGGAGACGGTTCGCCTTGCATCAGAACGGTGCAGTGGAATGACGTGCTGATGAAAGACAACAGACTGTTTTCTCCATGTCTGCAGAGATGTGGAAACGGCTGCCCTTATTCTCCGTCTCAAGTGTCTCAAGTGTGTAGCCAAGCCGTAGAAGGATGACGGAGTAATACAAGACACGAGACAAAGCCGACAGGTAATAAAAACCTAACCTCCATCCAGAGGCGGAGTCCGAGTGTACATCAACACATTTGATTTGCAGGCAGGTGTTCGTTTGGACAAAAACAGCCCACATCTTTCCTGACACCAGTCTGAGACCCACTGTCTCACACTCAAGAGGCGGTTCACACCTCTTTACAAGGATGTCTGTCACCATCACTGTCTCTACTGTGTTGGCGTGCGAAGGTAGTCTGGTTCTCAGTCCATCATTTCTGCCCATTTTCTACCATGGGCTGAGGTGAAAATACCCCGATACCACGTGTGAAAATATCCATACATTTATTCAGGCAGTGGTCCGTTTGGTAACTCAAACTCCTTCCTAGGGATGGGCAATTACAATTTGGTTCCTTGTTAGGAACCGACCAAATCTTTTGGAACCGAGTAGAACCGAACGTTTTTATAAAATGGGGATCCTAATTTTGGTACCAAAGGAGAGAGAAATTATTACCAAAGAAATGTTTGGGCAAGCTCATGTTGTGAAGGAGGGAATCGAGCTCGAGAGACAGTCGGTCACACCGTACCTCTCGCTCGCAGTCCAGAGGCCGAGAGTGAGAGGTAAAACATTGATAAAACGTTGTCTTGCAAGAATGGCTGCACAAGCAGTTTATGCAAACATATGCTGACCCACGGCATTACCATAAGGAGTGTACCGTGTTCGACTTATTTAAACGAGGTAGCCGTAGCACGCTAACCACCTCCACCTCCGTAGCCCACCCCCAGTCCCCACCTCCGCACACAACCACCGCCGCTAGAAGTACAGGTTTGCTAGCTAATTTAGCGCAGACTAGTGACATATTTTCCTTAGCATTACGTCAGTTAGGCAAAGTTACGGTCAGAAGTCCTAGCAGAAGCTGTGACTCTTGTTTGCTTGTTAGCTGCCGTTATTGTTCTCTGCCCAAAATAGGATACTTTATGCAAAGTTTTTGTATAAGGCTCCATGGAAAATGTTGTGTTCCGTTATATTATGGAGGATGGAATAAAAAAAGAAAACAAATGAAAGTGAAACAACAAATTCTAATAATTCAAAAAGGAACCGAAAAATGTTAATCATTTAAAATTGGAACTGAAAATTAGCAAACATGCCCATCCCTCCTCCTTCCCTTATCATAACGTAGGTCAGAGAGGGCACAGAATATCCAGGCTCATTATTAGTACAGACCATGGGATTTTAATGACGATCACACCTTCTCCATGACAGAGAGGAGCCTATCACTGAATAATCCTGAAGCCGTAGAACAATATGGTGCTTTATATTAGAACTATAGGCTGTATAATATAGCAAAAGAAAGGGTGTAAGCATTTGGAGAAACCCCGAGAGAGACGAGCGTAACAGATCCCTCTTCCAGGATGGCAAAAAAGCAATCAAGATTTATAAACTAATGACATATGAAGAATACAATTCATTCATTTATATTCTCCATCCCTTGCTGTTACCAGCATTAAATTAATCCTAGCAGCACGTTTTAGATTTGACCAATTATTCGAGAGGATTAATTTATTAAGTAATTTCTCAATAATAAGGCTTATCACTTTTTGAACAGTACAATAGATAATCTCAAAAGGTTTTGTTCCGAGTCTAGGGTTGGCGAGTGTCTGTTGGCTTCCCAGCAGGAAATTATGTTAGTTTGATCCCCCCCCCCCCCCCCAACGGCATCAGTGGAACTGTAAGCATCCTTGAGCAAGATAGTACTAACCCCCCTACCTGGTCCTTAATTACTCCTCTCCACATTCACTGTAATTAGCCCTGGATAAAAGACTCTTGTAAATGACTCCATAGTAATGTGATAATGGGAGCTGGGTTGATGACTTGTTTATAGTCATTATCTGCATGTGTCGCAGAACACATGTCAAACGCGCCATTGTCAATGACCTGCCACTGCTAATATGAGGACTGGGCTACATGCTACGGAGAATTACTGATTAGGACCATGTTCCAAGCGCCAATGTTGCCGAAACCCAACGTAGCTAAAGAGATGGAAACTGAAAGACGATGGGATAGGCACGCACACGATAATACACAACACTGAAAATTGCACAGACACTGAATATGAATAAAAAAAAAAACATAACACCTCAATGATCACATAATTAACTTATAAACAAGTGATATCAAAGCTTTATACTTTTTTAGTCACACTCCCCAGACTGGTTTTGTACTTCTTTTTTTTAACCTTATTCTTTATATTCCCACATAAACATCCTTGCTTTTAACAGATTTGACCAAAGATAAATAACTGCCTCAAGTTCGCAAGATGTGGGTTTTTTTTTCCAGGAAGGACACACTCTAGTGTTGCTTAAGGACAAGATGTTGCAGAAAGCTGCCAATTTCTGTTCTGTAAAAGGCTGGGAGCGCCATCAGCTAAAGGCCGACAACATAGGCCAATCTCACAGTTTGTAATTACAGTCATTATTTGTTCAGAACCACCGTGGGCTGACAAATCAGAGCTCCCCTCGAAAACAACTGCACGGTCCCAGACGAACGATGTGCTGAAGGCCCGACAACATTCCGGTTTCTAAGGATAACAGGCACACACATTCATTCCATCGGTGCCTAACAGACCTGGGAACAGCACACACTATAGATAAACCTGTTCCTTTATCCAGTGAAATGAGATCACAGGATAAAAGTGCCTGCAAAATAATGATATAGTCGTATATAGTAACAGTAGATATAATGGGAGTCTCGACACCTGTAACAAAAATATAATGTACCAGCTCTAAATACATTTTAAGTACACCTTCTCCCTCATTCGTTCTTCTCTTTCCGGACATAAGGGCCGACTCCAGTGTCGTGTTCTGCTGCTTATTTTGGTCCCCCTTCCCTCACCGACTGCCAGGGATCCATTTTTTCTTATCTGCGTTCCTCTCCTCGCCACCATCTCCCCCGCCCTGTCCAGCGCCCCACTCTCCCCCCCCCCCCCCCCCCCCCCCCCCCCCCCCCCCCCCACGCCTCAATCCACACAGTGCTATAACCTCCAGAACCGCACATCCAGCAGCTCCAGACTGGACCTTTCTGTGCCTCCTGCCAGGTGCCGTATCAGGCCAGGCTGGGGCGTCCAGCCGTTTCTCCTGGGCGCTTCACTCAGGCGGGTTAGAGGGCGGCAGAATCACCATGGATGCCCTTTTGGAAAGCCTCTGCCAAGCCCCTATAGGGATGACTCGATAATGCCAAGTGAGGCAATAATAATAATAATAATAATAATAATAATAATAATAATAATAATAACACCCACGGCAACACAATGACAGCTTTCTTATTTGGTTCTTGGGCTTTCAAAATGAAAATAAACGCATGACTTTTTTTTTTTTTTAAGTCCATCAAATGCGGAGTCAATAAAATGAAAGACCATAAAAAGAGTGGCGCTAGTTTCCCCATCTTTTACAAGCTTTCCCTCCGGGCAGATGACACCGTCGAGGCCGAGGCCGGCGGTTCGCCATCCAGCCTCCGCGCTCATCTTCGGCCCACGGGATGAGAGAACCGGCTAATGAACTAACGGTGTGAACAGCCCGCGTCACGCCGCGCCAACTCCCGGCTAGGTGCTGGTCGAATGCGCGGACCGTCACTTAATGAGTGTGCTTCGTGAGCGAGACGAGGCCCCGGGTGCAGACGCCGTCATTCGTCTCAGTCGGGTTTGAGCCCACGTCGCCGTGGCGACGCACGGGGCCTTTAGCCCAGCACTGCTTGATCCACTCTGGCAGACCCTGATGTAGCCTGTCAGAATGATCACTTAGTGTTTAATTAAGGTGGTAATCACACTCAGAGGGGAAGAATGAGGGAGAGAGGGAGGGAGGGAGGGGGTGTTTGGTGAGGCAGTGAGAGAAAGAGACGGGAGAAAGGGAGAGAGAGGAAGCAGGGGGAATGAGTGTGTGGCGAATGGAGCATATCACACACACACTGCTATTATTACACCCGTGTATCCATCTCCGCGAACAGACTATTTATCCAACGCAATCTGTTTTCTGTTCTGTCTGTGATGGCACATGAACGTCGCAGCAAATACTGCAATTATGAAGCGTGAGTAAAATAAAACGAGTTTGTGCTTAGGATGGTGACACAGAGATGATGTAATAAAAATATACTCCAGGCAAATATAGGTGCCGTGCAGTGTGCCGTACACCCCGGTCTAACGGGCTAACCGATTTTACAGTCCACGGGGGCGAACGCACAGCCGGCGTTCAGCCTCCGAGTTTCGGACTCAATCCCGACAGTCCCACCATGTTCCTCGGGTGTCATTTGCACACAAAGGCACTCGAGCCCGTTTGCGCAGCCCCCTGCCTCAGCTTCATCAGCCCCATCCTACCAACTCCGGGGAGATCCCGCCGTGGGCTCGTTCATCCCGGTGCCACTCAAAGCTCAAACGCAGAGGCTCGTTCCCAGAAACGACACGCTAAGGTGGTCCCCAAGAGACCCTGTGTGGGTGTGTGTGAGGGATCAGGCGCCGATCTGTCCTGCTGCTGATGGTGATGGTGGTGGTGGTGGTGGGGGGGGGGGTGGGGGGGGGGGGGGGGGGGGGGTAGTCCATGTGTGTGCAACATCACCCGAGTCTGCCTATCTTCTATTTTCGCTCCCTGCGTCTTTCTCCCTGGCACAGCGCTGGGGAGACGAGAGGTGCAGCGAGAGAGAGGTGCAGCGAGAGAGCGAAGTGGCGGAGAGTTCAAGAAGAGGGGGCGCGGTGGAGGAGTCACGTGGTGGTGGTGTTGGTGGTGGTGGTGTTGGTGGGGTGTGAGATGAAGGATGGGGGGGGGGGTGGAGGGAGGGGTGTAGAGAGGAGGTGTGGGCAACGGGCGGAGGGCAAAGAGGATGATGATGCCTTCCAGAAGACTTTCTGTCAACCGGATTATCTTTGACGGCAGCGTTGGGCAGAACGTGACAGAAGACATGCCACACAGCTACCCAGTGGAGACCACTACAGCTACACCATTCCTTCCTGCGCACAGCACAGGAAGGAATGGACCAAGAGCGCTGTGAGTGCCGGCTTTGTAGTTTTCCTTCCGCCACGATTAAAAAGGAGTCAACGGAAGGTACAGAACCTCTGGTTTGTCTGGAAAGTACTACCGGGGTGACATGCAGCGCTGCTTAAGTGCCCGTCATCGCACTAGATGCGTGTACCTAAAGGGTTGAATGTAATGCAACTCTCAGAAGGCCCCAACGGCCCTCTTCACTCGCCAGTCACGCCACATTTGTGTCGGTACCGGACAAATCAGCGTGCCGATTGGATCAGTTCCTTTTAACTAAAGAGTAAAGCCTTGGAAAAACTCCCAGAAGAAGAGCATCGGAGCCATATACAATCCAATACACGTGTACCTAGTCCTCAAACAGCTCTGTCTCTTAAAACTAATTGTTTTTCAATGAGGGTCAAATCTATCTGGATGGGCAACCACTAAAGGGCCTAGTTTCACAGGGAATGGGATTTCCTCCACAAACTGATCCCGGGCCAAACATCATATATATGCTCCTCGATACATGTTTGATCTCTGGCCATGAAACCGCAGTTTGCACATTCAGGGCAAAAGTAAAGCTCTCAGCAAAAAAAGTAAATAAATGATCAGAGCTGAGCATCAGGACCGGTTAATGTGACGGCAGTCCCAGATTCTCTCCACGCCTCAGCCAAAGAGCTGGCGCCTGAGACGGGGTCGAGTTCTGGACAGCCTCCACTAGTGTTGTGTCACTGCTGCAATCACGCAGTACATCAGAGCGCTGATAGCCTTGCCCGGTGTACGCCACCGCTGTCGTGTTTTACAAGTAAACACTGAGAATCTCATCCGCGGCTTCTTCGGCCCTTCTCTGCGCACAGGCATTGACTAAACCTATAGGCATCTGCTAGTCTGGTCACCTCTAACGCCGTGTCGTTACTCAAAGAGCGTAGGGAAACACTGATTAGGTAATATTGTCGTATTCCCAAAATATAGTGCCCCACCACCCCTCTCCTCCTCTCTCCTACTAGTGAGGAAATAAATTATAACGTTATAAATTGTAAACTCTAATATTAATCTTTAACTTACTTTTTACATTTCAAACATTTGCCAAGTGCGTTCTTCACATTATGACTGATGGACTTTGGCCAATAAAGATAATTAGAGTGCACAACAAGTGTATTTAAAGCATAGGCGGTGCCTTGTGGTTGCAGGCAATCATTCTAGCCTATGGTGTGGGGTGGAAATAACTGCCCACAAAAACAAGGCTGTATGTGTACATGTACTGTACTGTAACAACAAAGGGCAATTTGTTTTTTTAAGTAGCGCATTCAGCCGTGCATACCAATCCATCGCATTGATATGTGATGGGCACCAAAATAGGCAGTGGCTACTGCACTGCTAGTTGGACTGCATTACCAGGCGATGATGTAGCTTAACAACGAATACACGGCGAGCCATCTCAACAGGTTGATTGGGCTTTGCAGCAGCGCAGCTCAAAGCCCAATAACCTTTGTAGGAACCTTTGTTTGTCTTCACATACTCTAGATGGAGAGAGATCGTGTCGAGCACCTCCTAGGCACAAAGTGTGGAGCTCAACCATGACACATTCAACTACACCAAGCCCACCAAAGCCCTGCACGGGTGGCGCATACAGCCGCACACCAACACCCAACGGGGGTCCTCTAGTAAAAACACACATGGTGAACTCACGGTTTGGAAGTCCCGGTGGCTGCACTCCTGGCCTTGGTACCGGCAGTAGAGCATCATCTCCTTGAGGTCGTGGCCCACCCTCTCCGAGAACTCCTTCATGCTGAAGGCCCTGGGCCGGTACGTCGTGAAGTTGGCCCTCTCCTGGAGGAAGGCCAGCACCTCGGGCTCGGCCAGCTGGGGGTGGGGGATGTCCAGGTGCACGTCCAGCAGGGCCAGCAGCTCCCCGGCGTGGTACAGGTCGTTGCGCGTCAGCCGGCTGAAGCGGTAGGCGTTGAGGTTGCACACGGTGACGGCGGGGAAGACCAGGCTGCCGGACACCACCGCGTCCACGCTGGTGACGTGCGGGTAGGAGAAGAAGTAGGCCAGCCGCTCGGCGCTCTCCAGCGCCAGCAGGCCCAGGCAGGACAGCAGGGCGGCGGCCCACAGCAGGCGGCGGGCCGTGGGCCGGCCGTAGGGGAAGAGGAAGCGCAGGCCGTGCAGCGTGCTGCTGTGGGCGAAGGCCTGCCAGGACGAGGGCTGCAGGCTGGCGCTCTCGCCGCTGGCCTCGCTGCCGCAGCTCTCCTTCAGGTCCATGGTGGGAGCCCGGACCCCTGGGGGAGGGACCTCCCCAGCGTACTCTCTCACCTGGAGGACACACCCCGGGGAGCGGGTGGGGGGAGAGAGAGAGAGAGAGAGAGAGAGAGAGAGAGAGAGAGAGAGAGAGAGAGAGAGAGAGAGAGAGAGAGAGAGAGAGAGAGAGAGAGAGAGAGAGAGAGAGAGAGAGAGAGAGAGAGAGAGGCGGTCAACATCCCCGTGGCAGCAGGGGGGAACACACAGAGCGCCGGGGGAGGGCGGAGTCGGGCGAGCAGGAGAAGTTTAAATAGGAGTTGCGAGACACAGGATGAATCCAAGAGAGAGAAAGCGAGAGAGACAGAGAGAGAGACAGAGACAGAGACAGAGACAGAGAGGCCTGCCGCGGAGGGTTACCTGAAACCACTGGCGGTTGGGAAACGCACAACAAACAACAACAACAAACAACAGAGCAGCCAGGAGAAAGCCAAATCGGTTTTGCCCAGGCGGCTCACAAACACGCTGGAAAAGCCTCCCATCCTCAGTTACTACACAGGAAACGGAGAGGAGAGGAGCAGAAGGCTTTCCCAAAGCCTTACTCTCAATCCTTGAGCAGAGTTACTGTGAATGCCAGTATGCCCGTGGCTGTGACCACACACACACACACACACACACACACCTCATTACAGCCAAGCAGACTTCAACCTTCACATCCCATCCCCTGTTGATTTTGCTGGCAGTTCTTTTTTAGGTAAAAAAAAAAAAGAATGCATCTCAAACAAGGTTAAATAAGCTGTGGCACAAAGAGCAAGCGAGCAGTTTGTCAAGCTGTCATCCAAATCAAAGGCAATCTGTACTCAAATACCCAACTTCAGAGTCAATAAACATCACAAACCGCTGCACATGCTCAAAACACACACACTCGTTGCCCAATTAATGACAAGCGCAAGTACCTCTGGTTTAGCTTAAGAAGATGACATCCAACCGGTGCCTGAGTGCAAGGCTGACAATGTGCGTGCGCGCCCGTATGTGTGTGTGTGCAAAAGTCAGGAAGCGAGAGACTGATAGTCGGACAGCGCGAGAGAGCAAGGAAGGAGAGAGGGAGAGAGAGAGAGAGAGAGAGAGAGAGATGTTGGCGATCAGCACCGGCTGGACGCGTGTGCCGTTCCTAGCTCGTCCCGTGTGTCGTCCCCGGTCAGAAGAACCATCTGCCTTCCCCTTCCCTCTTCCCAGCTTGTCTGTGGCAGCCGCAGAACAACAGCAGGGCACGGAGAGACGCGCACTCTCAGGCTGACAGAAAGGGAGAGGGAGAGGGTTACAGGGAGAGAGAGAGAGAGCGAGAGGGAGGGAGAAGGAGAGGGAGCGCGTGTGTGTGAGGGAACAGTGGGCGGACTACGCAAAACAACACACTCCTCTCCTGTTCCGCTCTCCAGCGACTGAATCGGTTTCTGTGCACACAGCACGTCTCAAAGCCACCTCTCGCTGTGGCTCCCGCCGATGATGGATGGAGGGAGGGAGGGGGGAGGTTAGCGGGGGAGATAGGATGGCATGGGTTAAACAGAGAGAAGGGGCGAGAGGGGAGGGAGGAGGTGGGTCACGTTCCAGAAGAAGCAGAGGCAACAACCGGAGCCGAAGGAGGAGGTACCGGCTGACGGCAGTTTGGCCAGAGAAGGAATCGGAGAGCGTGGAAGGCAATATTAGTTCAAATCACATGGTGCCCCGGTTAGCCATGACGCTAGCTAACACAGCGCACGGGGAACAGGCAGCGCTGCGATGTCATGCAGAGCACATAAACACACTGAGGCTCCAAGCAATGAATGAGAGAGAGAGAGCGAGAGAGAGAGAGAGAGAGAGCGAGAGAGCGAGAGAGCGAGAGAGCGAGAGAGAGAGAGAGCTGCTGGCCATGTGCACACTATAATCAAACAGCACGAGCAGCAGAAGTGTGCCATTCAAAGACATAATTTCCATTAGTCAGCAGCGCTCTGTTTACAGGGCTCAAAACTGCAACCAAAATGGTTGCATCTGCGACTTTTTATTATGTGGGTGTGTGCAATTTCTTTTGTAGGTTCGTTTTTTATTTTTTATACACACACGGATTACAGCCAGTTTATTTTAAGGTTTGCAGACAACGATACATGACCTGGTGCTCCATGTTGCCATGCAGGAAATATTTCTCTGAGTGTGTGTGGCGATGGCTGGTTCAACCTGTGCACATTGATTGCTCAATGAACAACAGGTGTGCAGCCTCACCCAGCTCCAATCAGTCTGACTCAGGTCAGGTGAGGCTGCTTAAACCAGCCACCATCAACACACTCTACATTCACACACATATACAACATTTTAAAATAGGGCTGTCTCAAGCAGACAAGTCCTTTTTTCCCCCCATTTAATTTCTGACACGGTCTAATTGGTTAAAACACCTGTTCTATTGGAATAAAGACTCAAAAAGCACAACTACAATATAACATAAGTGCTCTGTGGAAGAACTCAGTGGCTTTCCGATCCACTTTTGGTCTGAGGTGCGACTGAAATAAGGGTTGAAAATGTTAGTCTTGAGCCCTGGTTTGATATCAAGGATGTATCTAGGGATATGCTAACTATTAAATCCATGCTAATCCATGTGAGAAGTGATTAACTGAGCAAAAGAAGGATGGCCCTCTATGGAAGGCTCAAGAAGGGGAGGAGAGAGTGGTAGAAAGGAAACGCTGTGATGTGCAGGAAATGAGATCGAAATGGGAATGGAAAGATGTATCTGTTTTTAACTGAGCAAGGCTGCCTGATCACTTGGTGGACTGAACAATCATTTGGAGCTTGTTGAGGACACACGCTCTAAATGGAAAATAATACATACATATTTAATAGCCAACGTTTTTGTTGGGAATTAACTGTTTACAATTGGCCATATAGACAATCCCAACATCGTTTTTTACAATTGGGTTAGACCCAGCACCTGATCCTTAAATAGCAGGTGAAAAAACTGTGCAGTTTGTTTATTAGCTTAGCTTATTCATACAATACTTAATCTAAGTTGGTGCAACCCTACTTTAGTGCAATGGTGTTTAATATTAAATGCTATATGCATCATGTAAAAGGATAATGCATCTAATAATACATGCATTACTCAGACAATATAACAACAATTAAAAACAGTTGACAATAACATAATATAACGTTAGACAGGCTTTTCTATTCTTATGTGCAACTCGAGACAGGAAGACAACAAACAGGCAAACTCATGTTTGAACTACAGTTCTGTCATCGTCGCCTTTTCTTGTTACACCCTCGAGTGGGGTAAATATTATTTAACCACATATTGAACATATTCGGTGTTCCAAACACTGCACCACCTCCGTCACGCCATTTGCTGGCATTCTGGCACCCACCGAACATGAAGCTCAAGTACCACCTCGGTACCACATGGTCACTCATTTCATTCATGCTCTTGATTCAGGTCAGCGCCTGTTGCTCTGCATGTAGGTCAAACTCCTGGCCCAGGCCCCAGCAGGAAGCACCTCAGACTGTCCAGACGATAGCCATAAATACATGGACTACGCATTGGCCTTTGGATCGTACGTCAACGTCGCCGCACTCTTTGAGAGGCAAATCTGGGCTGTAAACAAATACAAATAAAAACAGGGGAGATGCCGTTCTGCCGGATAAAAAGCACTATAACGTTCACATTTCTTAACCGATTTCAATTAGTCGTTTTAATTCAAGGTTTGATGCTCTACACTGAGTAAAAAATAAATAATGTATATTTTATATAAAAAGTAAATATTATGATTGACTATGAATATGAGAACAACTCATTGAAATCTGATGAGAAAGGTCAACGTTATGCGCTTTTCATCCAGAAAAAATAACTCAGCTCCCCCGTTTGCTTGTATTAGTCTACAGGTCGGTCTTTGCCTCTCAAATATGGCGGGCGACGTTGACGTTTCGCAGAAACAGGTTCAACACCGTCAATGCGGGGTCTATGTATTTATGTCCATGGTCCAGAGCCCAAGCTAAATGGCCAGACTCTTTCTGGATTATCAGTTTTTTTTTCTAGAGGAACTTTTTGGGCTCAGATACAGAACAGCATCACCTTGAGCTAGTTCAGCCTCGTGGAGTGTGTTTGGATGATGGCTGGTTTAAGCAGCCTCACCTGGCCCGAGTCAGACTGATTGGACTCTGGGGCTAGGGTGAGGCTGCACACCTGTTGGTCATTGAGCAATCAAAGTGCACAGGTTAAACCAGCCATCCCCACACACACTCAGGGAAGATGTCCTGCATGGTGACATGTAGCATTGTCCACAAACCTTACACTAAACCAACTTTCGACACCACCACCACCCTGCGTCCTTGTCTGGAGGACCCCAGTAAAAGTCACCTAGGTGAAGTGTGGCAGCCACACTGCCACACTTCACATTTCTACTTGATGGGGATGGGGGGGGGGCTTGATGACCACCTTTCTTGTGAGTTTGGTGAGAGGTGCTGCAAGGGGGTAGCCTCCCACAGCCTTACAGCCCGTCCGCATAGGATGTGGCGTGGGCTCGGAACTCCATTCATGTGTACGCCTTGCACGGCGCATATGTAGCACTGCACCTTATGACTCTTGAGGTGCGGCGCAACAAAAAAACAAAAAACACACCGAATGGAGGACCAGATCCTATCTACGGTTAGTAAATATGCAGAGCTTTCTGAATACGTGACAAAAGAATCGCTGGACGACTTTTCGCTGAAACGCAATGCAAAATCGCTAGCTTGAAATCGGCTCAAGAAGCCAACGCTACTGCGGTCGCCTATGCAACCAATGCAGATGTTCGCTGATGTTTTCAGCCTCATCCTTGTCTACTTGAAGAGGGACCTGGTCCAGTTCCAGCTGAGAGCCTAATTACTTGGGTCTCCTGTTTTTGCCCGATCCCATTTTGTGCGGTTTGACTCTTTCCCCATGGATTTGATGGAGGGCTATGTGTGCAGAATGGATGCACAAGATTTATCTTCCTTCCATTAATAACATTATCCAGGTAAGGCCTCACGGCAGTGAAGGAGCCAATCCGTGAGCTCCTGGAAGGCAACAGAAATTGGACCTTATCTAGAGTAAGGTGATAATGAAGTTTCCATTATTTTCTAGGAAGATGTCAATTATCTGAATTAGCATCGTGAGAGCATCTTGCAAGTTCACATTCTGTTTCTCTTTGCAGATCAATCTGGCCTCGAGCGACCCTTGCTGAAAGCCTCTTACAAAATGATGGAACAATCAGTGCTAGGAGAAGGGAGTTTTAGTTGATGGCAAACAAGGAGCACTGCAGTCTGCACAATTTCCTAACAATGGCGGCACCCCAGCAATGTGGAGCAATTTGCGACGCGCTCAAATACATTTTGTATGCAATAGACTTGACAACAATGTTAACATATGAACGCAGATGTGTACGGTGGACAATGTTTTTGCTTGACTTACGATCGGAAAGTAATATACCCTGTATAATATGCTGCACCTCATCAAACATGCCTCTATGTAGAGTCTAGTGTCACACAGACTACACTACTAGACATGTTACTTTTTACTAGAATGAATATTCACTTCATCACAATTCAATTCATTTGCTGGCAATATGATGTTGGTGCTGATGTTACATGATTGTTGTTCAACAGGTGTACAAAAATGTGTGTGTGCGTTTTGAGTTTGATAGTTATGTTTTAATAAGTTAGACATGTTACTCCGATGCCATTGTGTCTTATAAATATTTATTATTATATATTTATTGTATACTATACATGTTGTAATTTGTTTTTATAGTCATAATGCCACCCATAATGTATTGAGCTTTGGTGAAACAGTCAGTGCTTTTACAAACAAGCATTTGTACCCTGGGCAGCCTCATGAAGATGTAGCACATGGGAAATGATAGACTATGTAGGATATATTGGCAATACATTATCTGTATGAGACGGCAGGCAATTTTCCCTCTATGCACCTGCACTTATTATATCACACACACACACACACACACACACACACACACACACACACACACACACACACACACACACACACACACACACACACACACACACACACACACACACACACACACACACACACACACACACACACACACACACACACACACACACACACACACACACACACACACACACACACACACACACACACACACACACACAGTATTACTGTCCTACAACTAGATGGTCCAGAAAACGCACTTCAGAAAGGTGAGCATAAAGTTAGCATCGGTTATTAGCGTCGCGTGGGATTACACTTCCGTACCCTAATAAACTTTACTTTTTGAATGAGCTCACCGATTGGTTGTGTACTTAGGTCCGTAGTGGCAGCCCTGAAGAGAGAAGTGTACACGCGACAACTCAGTCGACGAACTTGTTAATTAAACTCACAGCACGCGGCAGGGTGGTACGTCACGGGTTACCTCGCGCAGCAGATGGTAACGCGTTAGTGAAATAAACGCTACAAAGTGACGTGTTAGTGGTTCAACCACACCCCATTAGAAAAGAATTATGCTCCCGACTGGAAGAAGCTGTAAAGAAATGGCTTGTGTTGCCCCGTACATGCAACTAAAGCTTCATTTTAGCTTAGCATTTAACATAAAAAATAAATAAAACATGTAGAATCATTAAATAGCCAGCTCTCTCCCTCTCACTCTCGTGCACGCACGCACACACACACACACACACACACACACACACACACACACACACACACACACACACACACACACACACACACACACACACACACACACACACACTCCCAAATGTAGATGTTAATGTAGATGTTAATTAAGAAAATCTAACCTATTCCACTTTAATGGTAATGGAGTTTGTCATGGATTAGGGGTCTCAATGAGTGGACATGCCTTATTGTGCCAATTGCACTGCATCATTTTTGACAGCATGTGTATTAAAGGCTTTGCGGGTTACTACTATGAGGAATATGACATATGGTGTACTGTTATGCTATGAACTGTGCAATGTTCAACATGTTACATTATAAATGAGTATGTTTTGCTTCTTTGGTAGTTTCTCACTGCACACACTGCAGAGACCATTGCTTTCAAGGCCCATCTCACATGCTCTATGCAAGGCAACGCAACCCTTGTCATTAAGATATACTACCTAGGTTTCTAGTGGTTACTTATTATTAATGAGAAATGGATTACAACATGATTACTGGATGGATAATATAAAATAAAAGACATACCACCAGAGCAATACTTGGCCCAGCTGATAATCCATAGAAACAATTTAATTTGAAAGAGAAATTATTCGAGTGTGATGTGAACAGTAACTAAGAGCTAAGCCACCGACAATGAATCATTCCAGTTACTTCATTATAATAATTATCTTGCTGTCAAGCGATTAGCAAGGTCCGAAAAAAACAGAGCAACGAATCTATACTATAAACACTAAGGCAGCTATGGTATAAACAGTATCGCCTTTGACTATCAGGGGAGCTACTGCCACCTGCTGGTGGGAAACGTAACCCGGCGGCTACGAGGCCGATCTGTAATTAGAATAAACAAACAAACAAAATATGCATTTAAACGTTTTTATAAACAAATGGTGTGAAACACATGACATAGAGATAGAGTAGTCATGACAACAAAATGTAGCAGTGGGAGCGTTGGGAGTGCAGTGCACTCTGCTACCGGATGCAAGATACCGTTGTTAAATCACCAGTGCTTATAACGTTGAATGTGTGCCATGCAGTGTGACCTCACTGCAAGATGAAAAGTGGTTCTGTAATCAGCGAGGCTGTTTAGCTATAGCTAAATAGCTATTGTAATTAATGAAAAGAGTGCGTGTGGGTCAACAACTGATTTATACCAAACCGTGTACAACAATTATATTTTACACACACACACACACACACACACACACACTTTGAAAATAAATGTTTCTTTTCTCTTTACAGAACAAATAAAGCAGTAAAATAAAAGTAGTGTTCCTCATCCGAAGGAGGACAGCTGGGGGGATTTGGGGGTCACAGGCTGGAGCACTCCTCTAGCAAGTCTCCCAGGAGTTCATTCAGGTCATCGTCTGTAGAACAAAGAACCAACGAGTGGATTAAGGCTAAATAAACTGCACACACACACACACACAATCCCTTCACAGAACGACAGACAGACTGACAGTGAGACAGACAGAACAACAGTCTCTCTCATCACACACACACACTCAGACAGACACACACACACACCTCTCTCTTCACAGACACAGTCAGACAAAACAGTCTCTCTCATCACAGACACACTCAGACAGACATAAACTCACTCTGACACACACACACACACAAACTGCACAACAGTCTCTCTCTTCACATACATACAGACAGACCCACAAGTCTCTCAGTAGACAGAGCGACAGACATACTGATAGTCAGACAGACGTCACACACACACACACACACACACACACACACACACACACACACACACACACACACACACACACACACACACACACACACACACACACACACACACACACACACACACACACACACACACACACACACACACACACACACACACACACACACACACACCTCCATCCCAGGCTGGGTCCTGTGGGGCTCCCTTGTGTTCCGTGCCGGGGAGAGCCTCTTTTGAGCGGGTCCGTGGTGCAAACTCTTGCCTGCTCTCCTCCACTTCATCGTCCTCCTCCAGCTCCAGCTGCATGGAGGAGACGGCGCCCCAGGGGGCCGAGGGAGGGGGGCCGGTGGATGGACAGGCAGGCTCCTAAATCACAGCACCAACCGGGCCAGTCTTTAGGGGACAGCTTGATGGAACACCTTTTCAGTTGGATTCATGTGTGTGTTTAATCCTGCAACTAAACTTCCTCCCCTGCAGTTACTATTTTTTTTTTTGGAAACCGTGCTTTTGATGAATAAAAGCCAATTTGCGCTTCGAAAAAGGCTTGGCTATTTTAACAAAAGGTAGAGGAGCTTCGTCTTCCTCTCCGGCTCTCTCTCAGGTTTCGTATTCGGTGAATGAGCTTGCACAGCATCTGTTCTCGCCCTTTTGCTCTACATAGACCAAACCGATTCACACAGAGAAAAATAGATCCTTCTGTGCATGGCCGTGGCCAGGCTTCGTTCTTTAGACGCCACAACAAAAGGGCGCACGCAACAACGTGACAAAGGCTGAAGGCTGAATTGAACAAAAAGATGTGTCTCTGTGCACAACCGTGCTCGCGCGCGCGCGCGTGCGTGCGTGCATGCGTGTGACTCACCAGCGCCAGAGGAGGGAGGTGCGGGGTGGAGGAGGAGGTGGAGGAGGAGGTGCTGCCCACCCCATCCGGAGGGTAGATCCTCAGCAGGTTGGTGGGCGTGACGTTCAGGTAATGGTTGCGGTGGGAGGGTGAGAACACGCCCACCTGGGAGTAAAAAACAAAAGAAGAAAAGAAAAGGGGGTGACACGGGGAGAGGACGTGAAGCGCAGCAGACCCCGCCCAAATGCAGACGGAGACCGACGGAGGAGCGCGTGAGGACGACGCCGTTTGGGGAAGCCTTGCCTGTTTCAGCAGCAGCACCGCACCGGCCTTGAGCTCGCCCAGTCTGTCCTCCAGGAGGCGCCGGTGCACCGTTCCCGGGATCTCACCTTCGCAGGCGCGCGCGCACACACGCACGCACGCACACGCGCACACACACACACACACACACACACACACACACACACACACACACACACACACACACACACACACACACACACACACACACACACACACACACACACACACACACACACACACACACACACACACACACACACACACACACACACACACACACACGATTACTAGGACATTTGTTGCGTTACTGTCCTACAACTAGATGGTCCAGAAAACGCACTTCAGAAAGGTGAGCATAAAGTTAGCATCGGTCATTAGCGTGGCGTGGCAGAACTAAACCGAAATGCATGCAACCAACCAAGTCATGTCCTATCATCATTACGCCGTGTTCAAATATTCATTCATCCTCAGACGTCTTGATGTGTTCCACCCGACCACAGCGACTGCGGTGCTCCCGCCTCAGCTTGGTGTTAGGGAAGGGCTCCATAACCTGAGAGTTCATGCTATTGACTGCCCCAGCTCCCACCAGCCCTATGGGGGGGGGGGGGGGGGGTTCAACAAGCACATCACTCCCCCGTTGATGGTCACAGCGTGTGACCCAGCTGGTGAAGACACTCAAGGCCACTGAGTGTTGAGAAATTGCACGATGGCATGCTGCGCGTTCTCCCGGGGGTGGGGGGGTGGGGGGGATGGGTGGTTTCTCGCACTCTCCCTCCCTCCCCCTCTCTAACTGGTTGATTAAAGAAAACCTTGACATGTTGAAAGGAGAGAACAATAAAGACAACAAGGACTTTGAACAGTAAATTTAAATGTGCCCAATGTCTGAAACAGGAAGGTTTAGTACAGGGTACACAATAATTGCAGTTTCTAGGTTGCCGCAATTCAGTTCGACAGCAATTATGGACATCATGTCCTGCTTGTCTTGTCTTGACGTAACAAATTAAACATAACAAAACAAACTATCCATTGAAAAACCTTTGTTTTAGACTGAATGTGCTGTGTTAGAGTGAATGTGTTTCAATTAAGCACGCCATTCTACATCTCGCGGGAATTTGTGTTTCCAGGACAAAACGAAGAGAATCGCGTGCTACCTGTGGGGTCTCTGAACACAGCCTTGGCGTCAGCGTGGGTGTGCAGGATGCTCTTCAGCTGCACCGCCATGTTGGGCACCTTGTTCTGGGCCAGCTGCCTCAGCGCCGCCTTGGGAGACCGATGAACCAAATCAGGAACCACAACATACTCAGGTCTCGCCCGATGACCCCCCCACCTCGGTGAAGGAGGGTGACCCCATTGAACCAAATCAGGAACCACAACATACCCTGGCCTCGCCCGATGAACCCCCCCCACCCCCCCCCCTCGGTGAAGGAGGGTGACCCCATTGAACCAAATCAGGAACCACAACATACTCTGGTCTCGCCCGATGAACCCCCCCCCCCCCCCTCGGTGAAGGAGGGTGACCCCAGAACTTGGCATTTACAAAACGTCCCTCGACGTTGCGTAAGAGGCTCATGGCAAGGCTGGGGTTGGACACACGCCGCAATCTCCATTAGCCCGCTGTGCCGGCGTGTGGTGATGCCATCGCTACAAACAGTAAACAATCGGTCAAACGTTCAGCAGACAAAAATAGCGCAGGAGCTCCGCCTGCCAGGGCAAGCCGCTCTTTTGACGGGCAGAAATACATTCACGGGACTACATTTATTTTCATCCGGGATAACGATGGCTGGAATCCAAGAGGAATCCATGCTAAACGCCTTGGCGGATGCAATCAATCAGGCACGGTCCCTTGAACTTGTGATGGAAAATGACCCACGGCCCCATCCCGAGGTCAGCTCGCTTAGACTAACTAGTTGAGATGTTCAAGTTGTTGTGTGCACACTATAGTGGCTTGTCTGTCTTTGCAACTATCTAACTCTCCGCAGCTGCCTGTTCTCCTGTTTTGGGCTCTGGCTCTCATGTGAGAAGCTCCTGAGCAAGCTCCTCTCCCCGATCACGTGTCTGTTCTTGACTGCATATCCTCTCCCCGATCATGTGTCTGTTCTTGACTGCATATCCTCTCCCCAATCATGTGTCTGTTCTTGACTGCATATCCTCTCCCCGATCATGTGTCTGTTCTTGACTGCATACCCTCTCCCCAATCACGTGTACGGCCTTGACTGCATATTGCACCCGTTACAGACAGTAAATGACAGCATCTCGTGAGGTCTGGCAGGTGTGGTTTGCGCCACTCTACAGAAAGGGCTTCTCTCCTTTATTCGGGGCGCTTTTTCTCCAGAACTCTGCTCTGCGTGGAGTTGCCTGTGAAACGGCGTCTTTCATATGCTGCGGTCGTATGAACTAACTCAACTACGGCTATCCATTTGTCTAAGCCGTTTATCCGAGCCAGCCACCCGCCATTTAATTTGCGCCAACAAACTCCACCTGCAGGGGCTACAAGATGAAGAGCTGGGAAGCGACTGACCTTGCGCAGCACCATGACAACGCTGTAAGAGTGCAAGAAACACGTAGGGTTCCTCTCGTCCAATCCCATGTCTGCCTTCATGGCCCCCCAGGGCCCACTGGTGAACTCCTCTTCCTCAGACTGGGAGCTGGAGCACTGGAGGCAAAGTTAGGTTGAGAGGAATTAAAGGTGCTGTAGGTTCGACTAAAAGAGCCGTTATTTCAGTGTAATTGGTTAGAAATGCCGTCGCCATACGGTAGCTATTGGTGAGTGCAATGCTCTGTAAAATGGCTGCGCGCGTGCCTCTGTATGACACATTTTAGATACATTTCGGATTTGTTCTGCTCTGCCTCTTTATATCGCTCGAATCTTACCTGCAGCACCAAAAGCAGTGTATCCAGCTCCATCTATCGCCTGTTGATGTGTGTGTAGTGGATCTAATGCAAACTTTAGGCGCTGTCTTATTTGACACACACAGTGTGTGTGTGTGTGTGTGTGTGTGTGTGTGTGTGTGTGTGTGTGTGTGTGTGTGTGTGTGTGTGTGTGTGTGTGTGTGTGTGTGTGTGTGTGTGTGTGTGTGTGTGTGTGTGTGTGTGTGTGTGTGTGAATTACAATATGTATCCTGACGATCTGAACGTGGTTGTTTTCACTTGGTGGTTTTTCTTCAAATTCCTGCACTGCTCTATCGCTAGAACCATCGTGGAGCCCTATCCCAGCTGTGTCTCCTATCACCCCATGTATGTACATCAGAATGCATCATGGGACTTTTTGTTGGCGAAACGCCACGTCTCGCATGAGAAACGCTGTGGCAGTTTCAAACACATGAATGTCACCCTATAATGACAACTAGTGAACAATGACCAAAGCGCTTTAACATTCCTATGCTTCCAAAATGGAGGCGGCCCCGTGATGTGACGTCACGATGTACAAGCCCTATATAAATCGAAGGCAGGGAGTAACTCGGGGAGAATGTTAGGTCATGCGAGGCGGCCATCATGCTTCTCAACCAGTCACGTTAATCTCAGGGAGCACATTGATCACCCCCATGTATGCACTGACCACTTCCCATGGACATTATGTACATCAACACAATTCAATGTGCATATAGTTAATATATTTAGTACTCTAATTCATGTGTCCATATTCCCCATCCTGAAAGTCTCTGGAACTGCTACTAGTGGTTGTTTTTTTCGTATATCAGTTTGTTTGCCATTTTCTATGATGTTTTATGCCCTTATTGACAACTCTTTTTATATATATATATATATATTTTGTATGCCTATTGCATAGTGTCCAAACAATTTCATTGTTCAGAATGACCCTGTTATACTGTGCATTTCCTAACTAAAACACTTTGACTCAGGAGAACAAGAGCATCCGTTCTCCTATCCTATATCACTGTCATATAACTTTGGTTGGAGATCTGATCTGGGCTGAGGGTGAGCGATGGGGGATGTGCTAGTAGTGATCTGGATGGAGCATGGGTGGAGCGAGGCTGCACATACCTGGCTTGGCAGACGGGCTACAGCGCCGTGGGCGGGCGTCTGAGGAACAGACACCACGATGTCATCCAGGCTCTGGTTCAGGGGCTGGGGAGGACAGAAGGGAGGAGATCCATGTTATTATCCCTGGCGGTGAGGTCATACCCGCCCCGCCCACATTTGGTTAGCGACACAGAGACAAGAGTCATGTGACATTGTTATGCTAAAATCCGAGCAAACATCATTACGCTATATGTCATTTTGTCAATATCCTCCAGGTGAAGGATGACAGATTCTACATTGCTAGTACTCTTACTCTGTCTATAAAGACATATTCTTTTGTTTGCCTTTCGTACTATTAATGTCCTGTACTTCTGCTGTGACACCTGCATTTCCCAAGTGGGATAAGTCAATAAAAACACCACCTGTTCTTAATACAATTCAGCTGTGAAAAGCCTCTGCTGTACCTCTGCTTTACTGTATTGATGAGGTATGTCTTCTTGTCATTTAAATCCCTGTTATCCCTAAATAAAGATTACAAAGTAAAAATAAACACTATCTGATCAATGTTAACCAGGGGGAGACCGACCTGCTGGGGCAGGAGTCCCGCGGGCCCGGGGAAGCGGCGAGTGCTGGGGTGCAGGGCCCCGGAGCGAGGCCTCTTCCTGGGGGGGTTGTTGGCGGCCGACACCAGCTGCACCAGGTGGTTGGTGAGGACCGGCGTGCTGAGTGGCCGGGGGCTGTACATAGAGGGGGACGCAGGGGACCCGGGGTCAAACAGGCTGCGGCCCCTGGGGGGAGCCCTTGGGGTGGTCCACGGTCTCTGCGGTGGGGGGTAAGAGCCTCTCGGTAGCCAGGAGGAGGGGCTGGGGACGGGGAACACAACGGGGATCCAGGGAGGGGCAGGGACTAACGAGGGGCGGGGCCCTGGGGTGGCCAACGGAACGCAGGGGGGCGGTTGACGTGGCGATGGCGAAATACTGCCAGACGCTCGGTAGGGAGTGCGGGTTTCAGGGGGTGTCCTCCCGCAGTTTGGGGGCCGCAGCCTATTGCTCGAGGATACAAGGTCCCCGGCGCTCCCAGCTGGAGACGCGGCGGGGGGGTTTAACGTCTGCTGGTTCTGGACACCTGGGCCCACCTCATCCAGGTCAGCAAGGTCCACGTCCCAGTCCTCAAACTCATCCTGGATCTCAGAGGCCGTCTGGGACCTGTCGCCCGTTGCAGGCCTCAGCTGGGGAACTACGTTGGGACAGGCATGGCTTACAGTGGACGAGGAAGGTTCTGGAATGGAAAAGATCTGCCTCAAGCCCGAACAGACAGTGTCTGTGGCAGCAGTCGGCGTGTGAACATTCAAGGCTTTGAATGTTTGGTGGGAGGAAGCGTTGTCCTGGTCACTTGGAGTAGTAGCACTCAATGCAGAGGATGAAACAGGAGCGGACACACAAGCAGGCACTGCTGGGGCAGCCCACTCTGCCTCGAGCAGGTCCTACACACACACACACACACACACACACACACACACACACACACACACACACACACACACACACACACACACACACACACACACACACACACACACACACACACACACACACACACGTTACAACGGGGTGTTAATGTTAAGGAACACAATGTTATAAGACCACCGCAATAATGAAGACTATATTGCAATCAGGTGTGAATGTCTTGTGTGAATCACCTCATCGTCAAAGTCCTCGCCAATGCTGAATAATCCGTTTAGTTTGCAGGTCTGGAATGGAGCATTTACAACACGAAAAGGTTTGTCGAGAATGACTACATGACATATTATGTCAGACTTTGAATTAATATGCACTGCTATCTTGCCGTTAGCCACTGAATTAGTTGAACCGATTTGCTTACCATTGCTGGGATTTTGTGACGAAAGTCTCATCTAATCATTGTCGACGGTGGCAGGGGATTAACGTAATCCATTTAATATCATACAACATTAATAGCAGCCCGCTGTCTTATTTGACAACAGAAGGAAGGAACTCGACCCATAACCAAGAAGCTCCGGGAAAAGTTTAGCCTTGGCGCCGCTGCGTTTGAGCGCAACGTGCCTACGTATGCACTGTTTACTACCGCGCTTCCGTGTTTCGCCCAGCCCAGCCCTAACGTCAAGCACTGGAGCCTGGACAATACTGCCATCTAGTGGTCATCTCTGAACCAGACACCATCGGCGTATCAGCTTGCAGGCATGTCTAACTAATAATAGCAACTGCTGGACTTGGCGTGGAAAACAATTTTGACACAGTAGGTCGTTTAACCGTGTCCACTTGGGAAAACGGACCTAGAGAATTGCACTTCGAGTCAATGTGTGTCCATATTTCTTACTTGCATGTATCTGCACCCACGTTAGTGACAACTGTTCCGAGATAAAGTGAGTAACAGCTTCATATTCGGGTTTACCTATTATCTACGGGTTATTCTACAGATCCATTCTGAAAACAGGTTGGTTTGGTTTTTTCTTTACATTGCACTAACTTCCGTTTTCCTTGTTTATCTTCACTTGTCATCCTCTTCCTCTTTAAACAATATATTGACTACTTCTTTAGTGCACTGCGAATTCTCATTAGCTTAGAACTAAAAGTTATAGTACTTAAACTATATTAAACTGCAAAAGTGACCTTTGTTCCTGTTCCATTTCCTGTTCCACACCGTTCCTTCTGTAATAACATTATTAATAACCTTATCACTATTATTTATAGACCCGCGCAGTGACTGAATGTCGAAGGACACGTTCCCCTTCACCACCACCTCTCTGCGCTCCCTGAGGCTGGAGCAGGAGCACCAGGATTGGGAGAACGCTCGGCGCGCCCTGGCTCAGAGGAGAACCATGACCAGGGCACCGCTCGCCCGTGCGCCCAGGCCTCCTCCTCCACCCGCGCCCGGGCAGAGGAGGCTGCAGGAGGTCCGGGCGCCTCCTCCCGCGGTGCGCTGCCGAGACGCGGCCGTCCACAACACGTTTAAGTGCGGGGACATGAGAGGGGTGTACGCGCTGCTGAAGGACCCCGCGCTGGTGAACGCCCTGATGGAGACGGTGCACGAGGAGATGGTGTGGACGCCAGAGATGGGTGTGTACACGCGGTGCACTACGTAGTAGTACTACTACTACTATACTGCTAATACTACTAACGTTACTGCTACTGCTGCTACTACCACTACTACTACTACATCCACAATAGTCACGTGTCCAATGTGGGTTTGAGGTGGACGGCAGTGAGAGTGTAACCAAAGACTTCCTCTTTCTTGCACGTGTTAGTCGAATTTAAAGGATAGTCCCAGTTTCAGATTACTCACTCAAATGGAAACCAGGTTTGGGTTGATAATGCGTCGCATTAAGTGTAGACTGCAGGGCTTTGCAATGAAACTACCGCAACAGAGTGTGGTTAACAAACCCCTTTTATTAACTGTGGTTGTGGAAATAAAACATCTCAACTCTAACAAGAAAAAGAGATCGGGAAACCGCGACCTCTTCCCGCCAGCGGAACCGACCCATTGTCCTTCATGGTTCTGCGTGTGTCCCCCTCCGTCAGGCATGTGGACGCTGACCTCCAAGGTGAAGCAGACCTCCGCCCTGCGTCTGGCCGCCAGCCGGGGCCACGCGGGCTGCGTGGAGGAGCTGCTGTTCCGGGGGGCCGAGGTGGACGCGGACCCCGGGGGAAGCACGGCCCTGCACGACGCCTGCGTGGGGGGCCACGCCCCTTGTGTACGGCTGCTGCTGTCCCACGGCGCCGCCCCGGACCTGCTGGCCGCGGACGGCAGCACTCCCCTGCACCTCTCCGCCTCGGCCCGGGCCCTGGAGTGAGTAAAGGGGGGGGGGGGGGGGGGGGGGGGGGACGTCCCGCGGTCTCGCACTCCATGTACGGCCTACTACCTCATCCTCCAGGTCCCTCGAGGGACCTGGAGGATGAGGTAGTAGGCAGGAGATTGGGAGGTGGAGGCGTCGGGGGGGGGGGAATGCCAGGAGAGGCTGGTTAGAAAAGGGATGGTTCGAATACAGGCGGGGGTTACGGGTGGAGTAACGGGGCGCGGTCTTTCTCCGGGCGCGGCCCCCAGATGCTGCGTGCTGCTGCTGGACGGCGGGGCGGAGGTCAACGCGCCGACCCGGGACTCCAGGCTGACCCCGCTGCACGTGGCGGCCCGGATGGGCACGGAGGAGCTGGTGGAGCTCTTCCTGGCCCGCGGCGCCGACGTGCGGGCCAGGAACCGGGAGGGCGAGACCCCGCTGAACGCGGCCTGCGCCGGGGCCGAGAGGCCGGCCGAGGCGGGCCGGTACCTCCGCGTGGTCCAGCTCCTCCTGGAGGCCGGCGCCGAGCCGTTCACCGCCGGCAGGAAGCTGCACACGCCGCTGCACAACGCCTGCGCCAACTGCAGCGCCCGCATCGCCGAGGGCCTCCTGCAGCGCGGAGCCCGGGCCGACGTGGAGAACTGCGCCGGCTACACGCCGATGGACTGCCTGCTGCAGGTGAGCGATGTTTCTCTGTGTTGGGAATGGAGGAGTAATCACTGCTAGTTGGTCGTCATGGTTATTGTTCACTGGTAGCGGACGCTTTTCACAGAGGCATCCTCGTAGGACACGAGTATTGACGCAAAATCGTGACTTGCTTATGGATTCAACATGCCATTCTGACCGGTCATTACATTGACGTGAATGACCATGCAAAGTGTGGTACCGGACTAAAACCAGTTGTCCTTTCTTCTGAACGTTTCGGGCCTAATTATGATTAGTTTAAGTTTAAGTTTACTCATTTAGACTATAAAACGGTTATATATATATTATCACCAGTCAAAGTCGATACAGGATCATGTTGTTGTCCATCTCCACATCCAGGTGGTGGAGGATTACCCTGAGCACCAGCCTGAAGTGATCGCTCGTTCTCTTCTAAACCATGGAGCTAAGCTCGCTTCACCAAAGGTTTGGCCCTGCATGAACGAATGAATGAATGAATGAACGAATGAACGAATAAGGAGAACATGTTCACTGGATACACCAATATGGTATATAATCTGCATATAGAATGATATCAAAAGAACGTATCGGTATGTGATATTTAGAACTAGACATTTCTGCACAAATTTAGACTTTTGGGGGGGGGGGTTGTACGAAGCCATACCACATAGACAAACGTTTCCCCCGTGTTAAAAGGTACTGAAGTACTGTGTGCCATCTCCCGCCACGCTGGAAGTCCTGCTGAACTCGTACACCATCATCCCTCCCTGTGAATGGA
This sequence comes from Lota lota, assembly GCA_026745465.1. NCBI lineage: Eukaryota > Metazoa > Chordata > Actinopteri > Gadiformes > Lotidae > Lota > Lota lota. Next base: position 90,625 of record JACYXH010000228.1, on the reverse strand, counting down.
TGGAGGCGCTCTCCACCGATGTATACAAGGTGAACTTAAGTTCCCATCACCAAAGATGTACTTCATTAATCCCAGACAGGAAACGAGGGTCTCCCAGAAGAAAGTATGGGTTATAACAAATACACTATATTAAAAATAGTATATATATATATAACACAACATCAAATAAGAATCAAACATTTTATACGTTCTTATTCCGTCTCTCTCACGCCCCTCTCCCCTACCGCCGTTCCCCTCTGGTCCAGGAGAACCAGTCCTTCTTCGACCTGGTGCGTCTGATGAGCGGCCAGCCGCGATCCCTGCAGCACCTCTGTCGCACTGTCCTACGCCAGCACCTGGGCTCCGGGTGTCACTCAGCCATCAGCAGACTGCCCGTCCCCGGCACTGTGAAGAACTACCTGCTGCTGTACAGCGACGGGACGCTCAGATGAACACAGCGTTGAGGTCATAGGTCACCGAAAGCGGTGATGGACATTCACTTGTCGCATAGCTGGTGTAAAAACAAAAACACACACATTGTATAAAAATATATATATTATTCTTATTATTTCTGTGTCTTGTATGTTTTCTAAGTATGTAATGGCTGTATGGGTGTGTGGATGGACGTATTAAACAGGTTGCTTTTGCTTGGGGTCGGAAAAACACACACACACACACACACACACACACACACACACACACACACACACACACACACACACACACACACACACACACACACACACACACACACACACACACACACACACACACACACACACACACACACACACACACACACACACACACACACACCGGCCTATATAAAATAGCATATTTTCAACTGTGTGTCACACGCAGCATGTATAAAACAACACAGAATTGACGAACTCCGTGAATCGCCACGTTCAAACAGATAGCATGTCGGCATGAATACAATTCACCAAAGGTTCAGTCGGGAGAGGTCTACGCTGAAGTCGGTCTCCTCATGGGTGGACTTGGCTTCGCCGCGGCGGCCCAACGAGCGCTCGCGGTGACGTCTCGCCGGTGATTACGTCACGTTGCTTCGTCAACAGTGTTTTTGTGGTTGAACGGGCTGTGGCACCAACACATTTTTGCCATGACGTTAAACATGATTTGATCACCCTGCAGGTAAGATTCCGCAGGATCACATTCGAAGAGCACACATAATGGGGAAATTGGCAGTCACATTTGATGGTAACATCTTTGGGAAACGTTGAGACCGCCGAAGGTCGTGCTATAGGGTAGCTAGCTAGCTGGGTTGCTAACCCTTAGCCATACACCGAACCATGTAGGATAAAGTGAAGATGTGTCAGCCAGGATATCACACCAGGAGGGCGTAGTTGTGTCTCCGTTGAACCCGCGGACGGGTCCTACTGAGCGAATAATAGCCAAGCTTATCTGCACTTAAGTCACACGGCAGCTCATGTTTGTAACTATGGCAGCTCTTGCTGAAATTCGTTTCATTGTGTGTGTCAATGTCAATGAATAGGCTTTAGTTTGCGTACAGGAATGGCAGTGTGTGCACTGACCATGTTGGACGGGATGGGAGACGAGATGACCGCAGCCGGCGGCTTTCTGATCCTGGTGCTGGCGATGGTCCTTGCGTGGCTGTCGACGCACGTAGCCGACCGGGGGGACCACATCCTGGGCACCATCCTGACCGTCGGCGCCCACGCGTCCCTCATCGGACTCGGAGCCCACGACGGCTACAGCAGTGGTAATACGAGCTCCGACGCACCGGAGCAGCAAACTCCCCCAGCTTCCCAGGAGAACAAGCCGGAGGAGGTGGGGGAGTCGGGCTCCGAAGCGGGAGAAGGCGAGGGGACAGGGGACGTCGGTGCAGACATTGGACCGGATCGACTGATGAACATACAGAGCAAACAACTGCACACCTGCGCACAGCATTCTCACGATGAGGAGGACGACGACGAAGAGGTAGATGAGGACGACGACGTGGAAGAGGATGACGATGAGGAGGTTTGCGAGGAAGAAAAAACGGTTGCCAAGCTTGGTTCGATGTTCTCCGACAGCAGCACCACCATCTCCGTCCGTTTGAAGTTCCTAAATGACACAGAGGAAGTGGCTGTCGTGACACCACAGGAAACCGTGGGTCTACTGAAAAGGTAAAAAAATAAGAATAAAGATACTTCATTATGTGTAGTAGAACTCCCTTCTGGCCACTACCCATCAACAAACCCCTTCTCCCTCCCAACAGCAAATTCTTCTCCGGCCGGGAGCACCAGGTGAAACTGATCTACCAGGGGCAGCTGCTGCAGGACCCAAAACGGACCCTCTCATCGCTCAACATCACGCACAACAGCGTGATCCACTGCCACATCTGCCAGGCGCTGGTGGAGGTGCTCCCGGAGGAGAGCTCCCCGCCCGGGGTCCGGTGGGGGGTTTCCGGGGGGTTCCGGGCGGCGGGCGTGGCCCTCAGCACCAGCAGCCTGGTGGTGCCGGTGTTCGTGGTGATCCTGGCCGTGGTGTGGTACTTCCGGATCAACTACCGGCAGTTCTTCACGGCGCCCGCCACCATCTCTCTGGTGGGGGTGACGGTGTTCTTCAGCTTCCTCATCTTCGGCATGCACGGCCGTTGAGGAGGTGGGGGGGTCGGCTGTCTTTAACTATGGAGGGAGAGCCCGGATTGGTCCGTTTACTGTTAGTAACAGCGCACGCACACGGACCAATCAGGGCCTCTGTACAGATGCTACCTAGTGGACTGGAGTGTGTGTGTGTGTGTGTGTGTGTGTGTGTGTGTGTGTGTGTGTGTGTGTGTGTGTGTGTGTGTGTGTGTGTGTGTGTGTGTGTGTGTGTGTGTGTGTGTGTGTGTGTGTGTGTGTGTGTGTGTGTGTGTGTGTGTGTGTGTGTGTCCCCACATTCAAAGTTGGGAAAATGTACAGTTAAAAATCATCATATGCAGTGTGTGTCTACGATGTTCAGATTGAACGGACCTGGGTTTTTCAAACTTATGTTACGAAGTAACATGTTCTGCTTGTTTTAGTATCAATACTCATTCACCATAAAGGAGGTACAGAACTGTGTCTCTCTCCATGTTTGTCATATTTTAATCACACCATGTGAACATCACATGTTTTATTTTTTGTTGTTAAACATGATTAAGGTAAATGGGATAAGTGACCAATATTTGACTCGGGCTAGATATTTTTGAGCTGTGTTGAATTGAAGATTTGTTGTTTAATTTCAGAAACTATTTGTTTTCAGAAAACGAATAATTTGGCAGTAATGACTTATTTTGTGCAAGGCTTCAATTTTCTTATCGTGTTTGTGTTGCTTGAATCACTCTATGCGAGTACTTATGAAACTAGAATATTAACACCAAAATAGACACTATCAAATATATTGTGTACATACTGTTTATTTACTGTAAATAAAATATTTAGATGACTTTGCATCCTGAAATTGAATATTTAGGGCTTTAGCAATACATCAGAGGTTGTGTCTTGTGTCCTATGTTGGACTGCTGTGACTATTGCCGATTCAGAATAAATAATTTTGAACTAGTTGTGTCACTGGTGGGTTCATTGTGTGTTGTATGATTTGTGTTGGTGTACTGATCAAACCTTAATAAACTCCTGATTCGCCAAAAACACCTGAATCATACCCTCCATATATTATATAGCATTGGAATAATTTTCAGGTACTAACAAACACTGACAAAGCTAACATTGGCTTCACTTAATCCTGATCTTCTCACGACAAATTTGACAACTTTACAGGGTAGGTAAACCCCAAAACCCATTTTCTCAGTTGAAACCCGTTGTGTTTGGGTCTCACAAAGGGTTAGTGAACATTCGTTCAGTTTTGACTAAAGCTTAAGTTATAAAACGGGAAAAATGGTCAAATATGAGGCGTCTGCTACTTTAGGCGAAAACCGCTCTTCCAGAGTGGTCGTTTTATGTAGGCTGTAAACCCTACCCCGGTGAGTGTGACGTGCGTTTCGGGGGCATACGGAACCCCTTGTACCTGCTCCTACGGAACCCAATGTGTCATCTTATTCAAAAACATTTTTTGGGGTTCTCCTGCAAAAACAGGGGTTTTCTTGTGCTTTACCACGACAACGTTTAATTATGTTGCATGATTTCAACAGGACAATTGGAACATCCTATCAAACGATCTGCAGAAATTAAATGAAAATGAATGTGTCCTGATGTTGTGTACAAATGACAGCAACATTCAACAGACAGTTATGTGGTCCCAACTTGCATGTCTTGCACTACAGAACGACACATAGGTGGTGGTGGTGGTTAGGTATGATATAAAAGCTCTGCTGCTTCCATTGATCGAAGGGAGATCGCCACCATACCAATAAATATACACATGAGAAAGATCAAGCATTTAAATACAGCCTTCTAGGTACAGAGATGCGCATAAACCAGGTCTGAGGGATGGCAACAATCCTTTCCTGGTTGGAGGTTCACATGTTTTGCCATCAGATTGAACATAAAAGATTTCTTCAAACTTTATCCAGATCCAGATAACAATCTAGATATTGTAAAGTGTTCAGACCTTTCACCAATCCCTGAACACTTTGTACTGCCTGTGATATCTATACGGCACGCGCACTTAATTTAACATCACACGAAAGAAAGGAGAAAGCCTAAATAATAGTACAGCAAAATCGACGTTTTCACTCATGCAGTTACAGATGCACAATACACACATCCCTTTACACAGTGGAGTGAGTGAAACAGTCGATTTAAGCAAATGTGAAACCTTTCAAAATGGCACACAAATGTATATATCCATTCCACACTGAAAACTAGTCCTCATCCTACAGTGCACACCAGCAACAGCTATTCAAGGACACACACCTACATAAACACAAGCAGTGCAACACATCATGATATCATTCTAATGATACCCCCCCTCCACAGCCACTGTTTAGTACTCCATTATGAAGGGTCTAATTGCTGTAGTATCTTTAAAAAAAAAAGAAAAAAAAAGAAATGCGCACAACAATGAACACAATGGGCATCTCTATTGTAAGGGTACCACACTTTCACCAATGGGCCTCTAGAGTCCTTGTTATTGATGGGCAGTTTTGAGTAGAACGCTTTGCTGAAAAAGGTCTGTATATCTATTCGTGTTTGTTATGAAGAGAAGGCCACGGTACAAGCCGAGACTCAGTCTAGTTAAACTCATCATAGATGGAGGCCATGGAAGCGGCAGGGAGCTGCTTAGGCCTCTTTGTTTTGTTGGAGAAGCTGATATTACCCTGAGAAGCGCTGCTAGCGCTGCTGCTGCTAGCGCTGCTGCTACCGGCGCCTGTCTGACAGCCGCTGCCTCTCTGCGCCGCGTCCCCCATCGCCGCGCCGCCGTAGGCCGTGGAGGACGGCCGCTTCTTCTTGGGCCTTCTGGGGTCTGAAGGGTTGGCGCCGCCTGGGAGCCCAGCACAACCAGCCACAGACGCAAAGTCAATCTCCCGATGGAGTCAAGGTGAACAGTTAGCAGTTGCAAATCAACGCGCTAAAAATCTATAACAACGGTCAAATACATCTATCGACCAGACGTTTCCGTGACAACGCTAAAACAATTTGCTCAAAGCACCACAGAACAACGTCAGTCGATAAAGGACCAATATTGTTATCGATTAAAGTAATTCGTATCTAAGCAGTGTTGGTAACTGTGGTATAAGTTAAATAAACCCGATTCCCTGATGTAAAGATAATGTACTTGTGTGGAGGTAAGGTTTATTCCTGACACATCGTGTCTGTTTACTGAGTTCCGTACTTGAGTTGGACGAAACAGAGTTCTCAGACGAGTCCTCCCACTGCAGCCGACTCATCAAGGCCTGGCCGCCTGCAATGTCGTAGCCGTTACCCCCGGCAACCGCATCCACGCTGGCCAGCGACGGTAATCTGGCAGCCAAAACAAACCAACAAACCAATCAGATGAACAGCTGCAAAGCCCAGGTTCCACTGTGTTTATTACCAAGTAACCATAGATTATAAAATATTTATTATTGGAAAAGGGCAATGAACTCAATTGTACAAAATACATTGCCCTGTAAGTGCAGCAACAGCACTTCCTGCAGAAACACAAGATTGCAATCTCACTATGCCAACCAACCTGACCAGGTCCTCTTGGGACCTGATGGCCCCAAGAGGAACCCCCTGACTCACCCTGAGGCCCCCAAGAGAAACACCCTGACTCACCCTGAGGGCCCCAAGAGGAACACCCGGACGGTCCTCCTCTGCTGGTCTGTGTGCTGGGGGCACCGCTGGGACCTGGAGGAACACAAGGATCACATGACTTCACCACCCAGACAACATGGCGGCTGCCCACAGAGGAACTAGGAGCACTACCTGCTTGGGGCTTGTGAAGTGTCTGATAGGCGTGACATGTTTCCTCTGTTCATGGCATGGAGAGCCACAACAACATTGCCTTAATACAATGTTGTGGGGGGGGGGGGGAAATGGTGTCGAGCCAAATAATAAGGCTTCTAATGGTCTGGTTTTGGGAGAAGTTGAGGTGCATAGTTCAACACACAATGACGCACGATATAGAAGACGCTTCATTGTATTCAAAGGCTAAATGTGGGCAGGTTATGCTCCTCCGTAGCCGACTACACTTTGACACATGAGGGCTTTGCCTCAAGGTAGTACTGGTTTGCTGACCAAGAAAATGTTTTCCCGCTGTTCTACAGACATCACCACGACTTTACCTGGTACACATCTTCTTGGTGTGCTCGGATATCACCCCACATTGCTGGAGGGAGAGAAGGCCGAGTTGAGTTGAAACGAGAAGAAAAGGCTTTGCGGAAAGCTATTATTAACATTCAAGGTACAACTGTGAGGCCGGTCGCCGTTGATTCAACGCCGGTCTTACCGTTGTCAACAGAGAGCGCAGTTCTTGGGGACCCAGTGTTTCGTAGTTAATACCCACACTGTAGCTGTACTGCAGGAAGAAGTGGAAGGAGGGAGCACGTCAACACGGACTGATCCGACGGTTTTACATGACAGGTAAAGGCAAAGTGGAGTTCACTTACCTTGTAGGGCTCCGCATTGGTACTGCCACTGAGCTCACCTACAGCATCAAACATAAGGAGTTAAGTGTGTTAGGAAGCCCCCGGTCAGCACAACCATAAATATAGTACATTTTAAATATCAGGTGGAAAAAGGAACAGCGTAAAAGGAGATTATGAAGGAGATCCCCGTTCCAGAACAAGAAAAAGGAAGTCATACGGTGGAAGGAGCTGTTGTCTTTGTAAAAGTAAAAGGTTTATAAGTGACTTTTACATTAACAAAGACGGGTGAATTACGAGGGTCTGACCTCCTAATGTGTTTTTGGACAATGAATGTACGCGGTAAGCACCGATTTGTTGTTCACAAGATGAACAAGTGAATGCTTGTAAGCAGGGGGAAAAAAGATGTGTGGTTTCATCTGGTATGTCCAAAAATAAGAACAACAAAAGAACGACACCAACCTTGAAAGTGTGTGTTCCGTATTCATACATTTTTATCTTCCTTGTGAAGGTTTGACCGTCATCTCAGTAAAACTCACCATTTTTATGTTTGACTGATTTGGATCTTCTTGGGGAATTCTGAAGCTGCATGAAACATGACAAAGAAATACGTTATATTTTATCCTAATTCCTGTTTGGTTCAAGTTATAACAAATTGGATTCAGTTCTACTCAACATTTTTATAAACCAATACGTAACCAATATATACCTTTTCGCCTTTTCTCTTCTTGGCTGTAGAGACAAAGAGTTTGGTTCATTTGAAAGGGGGTTTATCTTTCTAACTAAACCAAGATTTACACCGATGATCCTCATTAAGTCAAAATCAAAGGTCGTTCACCTTTTTTCTCCGCCCCGTATGACCAATCGTTGTCATTGAGGTCATCGTTGTCTTCCTGATCGCTCTCTGATTTGTTCAAGTTGTTGTTGTTCGCTAGCCTTTAGTTTTTAAGGGTAGAAACTAAATGTTATTTTCTCTCACTATCTCTCTCTCATAATAAATACTCTTTCCGCATTCCTTTAACACTCTTCCAAAAATAAATTAAAAAACGTGTCGCTGGTACAGTTCCACCACGACACACAAAAGCACAAGAGAAGTGCAACGGAGTGGTGGTGGGATGGCTGACCTGCGGTTGGCGATGCGGCTGCTGTTCCGGCCCATGCCAAGGCACTTCTCCAAGTGCGGGGCGAAGCGAGAGGCGGCGATGCATCGTTTGCAGTTGGGACACTCACACTCTTTGTTCTTCCACTGGTTGTACACTTGACCGAATACGTCCACTCCCGGTTGGTCCACGATTTCTGGGAAACGGACAAGAGGAAAACCATGCATCTGTGTAACAGACGGTGGCAGGCTTGCTTGCACTGATGCTGGCAAAGTACTTTGTGTTGCTTCCTCCCGAGTTGGCCCCCATGGGACTCGAACTCGCGTCCTCGTTCCTTCCACCAGCATTAGCGTAAGCAAGTTAGCCCACTCGACTACAGGAAAAGATGGCACATTTCTACAGTCTAGTGGGTGTATTCTTCTTCTTGTGTTGTTGTTTTTTCGTTCTTTGGTGCAACTTAAGCTCATTACACACACATCACTACAGGGGCTTGGGGGAAGTGAGAATTAAAGAAAAAGAGGCTCTGGTACTCACCGAATTCCTTCATGCTCTCTTGGTCTGTGTCGTCTAGGAAGAAGTGCCCCTGTTTCACAGCACGATGGACCTCAAAAGACAGGCCTAAACACGCATCTTCCACCAGGTCACAGTAGATCTCATCCACTAAGGCCTGTGACATTCAGAGACTTTAGTGCCAAATACAAACTGAAAGACTACACACATACAGTTGTTAAATATATAGTCAAATAAATGTACAGTAAAATAAAAATAGATTACTGCCATGTTGGTTTGCTTACCTCTAGCTTGGTGTCGTTCAGGCCTGACAGGGATTTCTCCTCCATTTTCATTTGGCAAAATGGTAAAGGTTGATCAGTAAATCATGAAGGGCCGTCTAACTTTGGAAAATACAAATGACAATAATCAGGCAAGACTCCAAACATGGCAACTCTTCATGATAATCAAGTGATCCTTTCTGATCAGGGGGGCTGGTTTCATTTAACAAATATTTGGCGTAGGTACATCTATATCGTTCAGGGGGGGGTGAATAATGCATTGGCGAACCCAGGGTAATGATAACGCTAATACCCACTGAATGCGATTCATTATCATCTGAAACTTAAATAAATGCACTCTATGGAAGGATACTTTACGAGAAGCATCTGATCCGTTTCTGCCTCTGAAGTAATGTCAGTGATTGCTTGACAGAGTTAACAAACGTTGGTTGATACCTTGATACAACGTAGCGCTTTCTTACAATTGCACATCGCCATCGTCATGTTGCCATGACCAAGCCATACAACGTTGTGACATTTCCTGGTCTTAATAAAAAAAAAACTAAAAAAAACGGATAGCTTCCTTTTGCGGCGTAAACGTACCTCGGTTAGAGAAGGGCTCGAGGTTTCCACACGGTCAGTATGCATTACTAGACCCAATCAGTATCATATCGGGGCCTACTGTATACATCGCAAATACTTTCCTCTGAAATAGCGCCGCAATATTCGTCGTTGTAGTCCTCATCAACAGCAGAAGCGCTGGCTCACCTCAGGCATTACTATTGGAGCAAGATTCGTCGATCGCCATCGGTATTCGATTAGTAATGCCTAAGTCAGGTCATATTTTGATCAGTCAGCACTTACCTTTGTTTCGCAAACTGACAGCAATACAACATCTAAAATATTCTCAGTTCTACATAGAGCTAGAAATCCTGAATAAGTCATAGAGCATAGCCCGTAGTAAATAGGAATAATAATTCATAACCACGACTACTGTAACGTTACACATTGAATCCTGGGAATCCTGAAATTTTCGGACAAAACACAAAATATATTTTCTAAGATTTTATTTGCCCAAATACTTAAATTTGCAAGGACATTAGAACACCCTCCGCTATAGAAAACATCAATTTTTTGTCAAAGGATCAGCAATAAAGACTTGTAAAGCTTTGCCGTCTTCAATACTTCTACAAACAAACCAACGTGAGTAGACTACTGGTAACTAAAGCAGATGGAATACCGGTTAGTTTCCCGTCAAGAAAGGACTTGTCTCAAAGGACACTGGTGTAGGTTTTCCAAATCAACGTAGCAGCTAACATAAAACCTCAATAAAAAAAAATATGTACAATAAAGAGATAACAGAATTCACCCCCCATTTAATCGGCTGTTCAGTTTGACCATATCCCTTTATGTCAGCCAAAATTGTTGCTCGGCATTTCACATTTCTGCCATCAATTATATAAATATATCACACCTTTTATCCAATTATATACGAGATTTAGAATGGTCAAACTCCGTAAAATCACAGCCAGACATTTGCCTAGCTCTCATCGTTCTTCAAACAGATCAGGAATATGTATAACAAAACCTGGCAATTTCCAACTAACCAACGACAAAACAGCACTTAAAAGAACACAGAAATAAATCACTCGAGAACTTTGGAAGAAAATGAGATCAAACGATATCTACATTCATGGTGTAGGTGTGATGTCCCAAGGTGGGTGCGCAAACATGCGCTGCAGTCGCATCATCTAGTATGAACACAATCCAGAAACGGCAAACGTTAAAGCAAAGCGAAATTCACACCTTTGTATATACATACACACACATACATGTGTACGTATGCATGTACGGACACGCACACAAACACCTGCAAGCGTGTATACTGCACGTGCATGCACACATACACAAAGGGAGAAACATTTTCATTTAAGTGCACACGTCTTTTTGGGATAAACAGACTACAACCGGCTTGAACTACAGTCATTATCATTAAGCCTACATTTCAGACAGAAACCATGAATCTGAACACAGGTTAAAAATCAAAATATTGATGGCTTCATTAAAAAAAAGACGGAAATTAAATATAAAATGGAGGCTGAGAGGGGCGACTAATGCCAAATCGAATGAACAAAAAAACAAAACAGGGTAAAATGTTCAGACCAAACAGAAACAATGAAAACAACAGATGTCTCTGAACACTGAAATGTTTGAAATTGCCAAAACCGACAAAAAAAAGAAGCTCAATTGAATTGTCTCAAGACTGTAACAAATATCAATTCATGGTTGAGAAACAGAACTTACGAAGAACTAGTAACGACGGTTAACTTCCGAATACCCAGCAATGACTAAATGTGTCGTACGTGAGGTTCACACACGGGAAGGAAGCCAGCTGTTTCAAAAATTCCAGCGACAAAGAAAAGAAAGAGTCAAAGACATTCATCATGGCTTGATTTTTCCTGAAAAGACAACCTCTTCCAGACCCACATGGCAACAACTAGGTCACTAGAAGTTGAAAAATGGACAAGAAAGAAAAATACAGGCTTTAAAAACAAAGATTCAAGGACACATTCTGAAGAGTGCAACATTTTGTTTATGGCCAGTAGGCGCCCCAAAACCCAATGCACCATAATCAATATGGTCTTTAGCCCCATGGATCCTGTTCACCACCCATATCCCACTTCAGATGTCAAACTGTTTTACCTTGTCCAAAAGAACAAAAAGAAAATACCTGGAGAAAAGTTATTCACCCTAGCCAATAAAACTCCTTTACCCGTCTGTACCCCTGGATGAAACCCCTTAGTGGGCCTACGGAGGACTCCACCCAAGAACCGGTTCATCTGGTCGAATCAGCGGAACTTGGGTCAGGTGGTGGTGTCCCCGCCCGGGCGAGAGGAACACGGCGCCGGGCGGGGGTTGGGGGTGGGGGTTATCGGTGGGAGTTTGTGTGTGAGAAATGTACGAGGCCACGCGGGAGCGCCCTCTGGTGGTGGGAAGAGGAGGAGCAGGAGGCGGACAGCGGGGTTGGCACAGTGGCAGAGCTCCCTGGACTCTAGGCTCAGCTCAGTCTCTCGGGCGGGGAGGCCCCCCGCCCCGGTCATTCGGTGTCAGAGTCCGAGGACTCTGCGGAACTCGAGCCGCTGGTGCTCTCCTCCGACTTGTTCTCCTTGTCCTCGGCCTCGTCGTCTTCCTCGTCGTCCTCCTCCTCGTCGTTCGGCTGCCAAACGAGAGCATCAAAACATCAGCTCAGGGGAACAAGTGCTAGTGCTTTACCTGCTGATAACGACGGTTTGGTAATGGGGTGGTGAGACCCTTTTCGGGCCATCTGTCAACCACAGTAGTGCGTCTGCTTTTTCTTTGCATGCTCTCGAATGGCGATAGTGATGCGTTGCAATTTCATTGGTGTTTCGTACATGATGAACAAGCCACCTTTTTTGTTTTATGATCATTTGAAGTACACCCACACGTTCAAAGCCGTGTGCCTTACAGGTGCAGTGTGTACAATTTAGGGGCGTCTAGCGGAACGGACTTGGCAGAAGTGGATGGGGACGGTTGTGATTATGACAATGATACCGATAACCAATACCGATTGTGATTGGTTAAAACTGGCACCTTATACAATACAGGCCAGAACAGGTCACCGTAGTTCTATAGTCGTACTGTAGTTTAGCTTTTTTAAAGTTTATTTTTTAACCTAATCGAACAGTTTCAGAAATTAAAAAGGGAAAATAACAATGAATTGATTTCAAATATTGATGTAAACATAATGTCCAAGTCACGGCAGCCCTATTTAGAAATGTTACATGGCGGTGCTCGAAAGCTAGCATGGTAGCATCTTTGGAGAGACCCCTGCTTTATTATCATCATCATCATCATCTGCACTATATGCCAACAGCAACACTTTGCCTTTTGTCAACAACCCTAACAGAAGGTCACTCACGTCATCTTCATCCTCCTCATCTTCACCATCATCCTCATCGTCCTCCTCACTGGATGAATCCGCAGAGGAAGCCTTCTCTTGCTCCTCCTCGTCCTCGTCCTCGTCCTCTTCTTCCTCAGATTCCTGTGGGGGGGAAGGGTGCATAGTATCAGGCCAGATACAGGGTAGAGATGGAGGCCCATGGACGCCATTCCAAGCTAAAAGCTCATCTCGTCTCGTGAACCGAGCGGTGCGCCCGAGACTCACCGGCTTCTTGGCCTTGGCTTTGACTTTGGCGTTTGGTCCGCCGGGCTTCGTGACGCTCTTCCTCTTCTGATGTGGCGAGGGAGACAAGAGACACACACACACACACAATCATTCATCTCAACTCCTGGGGGGAGACGGCACAGATCCTGCGCCGGCAACCAACAACTGCACGGTGCGGAGTTACGCCTTGCTCGGCTTCTACCGAAGACAACTCACTTGCGCGAGTGGAGGAAGGGGATTTTAATAAGTGCGCTCCTGCAGAGGCCAGACTACGTGGCGTTGACTCGCCCCGTTCACACCGATCTGAGATATTAATCTAATGTCTAGACTTGAGAGACTACACAACCATTACAAAAACTAAAAGTACAGCCGCACAAGAGGAGCTTAAGTAATGAACAGCACAAGCAGTCCACGCTGCGGCATCGATACGACAGGGGAAAAAAAGATGCTCTCTTGCTTCCATCTCTTGTTGGCACTTGAATCATCTTGCTTATTAGAAGAATTGTATGTAGTCGCATGATTCCTGCACTTCTTTGGTACTGTTCTGTGTATTCATGGTTGAATGCACTTACTGTAGGTCGCTTTGGACAAAAGTCTAAATAAATGTAACGTAACATCAACCGTACCTGCGAGTTGTACTCTTTGTAGATGTGTCTTTCTTGCGAGGAAATGCTCTGCGGAGACATGACAACAGAGGTTATGATCTCGTGGCCCTCCTGTCACAGCCGACATCATTACGTCTGTGATGCAGAGCGCACTGTGCTCAACAAAGTATTACGATACAATAAACTTCTTAAAAAAAAAGAATATATATATATAAAAAAATTTTTTGTGGATTAGATAACAAATAAATTGTCTTCCTAAACAAATGACATTGTATGTAGCGTCATACTCAGCATGTAAGGTCATATTATAGAAATATTTTCCACCTTTGTACCGTAGAGGGTTCCAGAGCCACACACAAAAATATGTACTCATACTTGCAATAATGCAACCACCTCACGTCATTTTGCATTCAACACAAGACGTACAACTGCCCTAAAATCTTCAGTATATGCTTTCAGTTTCTCACCGCCAGCCACTGCTCCAGCAGCACCTTGTACTGCCTCTGCTTCTCCTCGGCAATCTTCTTGTATTGGTCCTTCTCCTTCTGGGATAGCCGCTGCCAGCGCCCGCCGATCTCCGCCATGCGCTCCTTCATGGGCAGGTGGTTCAGCTCCCCGTTGGACAGCATCTCCTGCGAGAACTTCTGGTAGCCGTTCCTACCGGGACAACGGACATCAGCAAACGGAGAGAAAAACAAGACAAAGAGGCCGCTGGGAACTAAAATCAGTTGACGCCCGTTTGTGAAGCTCAGTGGGTAAGAGACTAACATGTAGTTCATCTAACGGCCTTTAGGGGGTTTAAAGTAGAAACTAACATTTGGTTCACGGTGACTAACATGTAGTTCCTCTAACGGCCTTTAGGTGGTTCACAGAGACTTACATGTAGCTCTTCTAACGGCCTTTAGGTGGTTCACAGAGACTTACATGTAGTTCCTCTAACGGCCTTTAGGTGGTTCACAGAGACTTACATGTAGTTCCTCTAACGGCCTTTAGGTGGTTCACGGTAGAGCCTACATTGTAGTTCCTCTAACGGCCTTTAGGTGGTTCACAGAGACTTACATGTAGCTCTTCTAACAGCCTTTAGGTGGTTCACAGAGACTTACATGTAGTTCCTCTAACGGCCTTTAGGTGGTTCATGGTAGAGCCTACATTGTAGTTCCTCTAACGGCCTTTAGGTGGTTCACAGAGACTTACATGTAGCTCTTCTAACGGCCTTTAGGTGGTTCACAGAGACTTACATGTAGTTCCTCTAACGGCCTTTAGGTGGTTCACAGAAACTTACATGTAGCTCTTCTAACGGCCTTTAGGTGGTTCACGGTAGAGCCTACATTGTAGTTCCTCTAACGGCCTTTAGGTGGTTCACAGAAACTTACATGTAGCTCTTCTAACGGCCTTTAGGTGGTTCACAGAGACTTACATGTAGTTCCTCTAACGGCCTTTAGGTGGTTCACAGAGACTTACATGTAGTTCTTCTAACAGTAGGTGGAGGCAGCGTGACAAGCCACCATTCCAAGTCAACAGGAAGAAAAGTGATTTAATTCTTGTAATACAAAGCCAATTATTATTTTATTGGCTCTTTTCGTTTGGTTAGGATCTCACTGGCTAGTTCCTCTCCATATTAGGTATTTATATTATGGTGGTCCTGTTTGACAATCATATTTAATAAAAAAAAAAAGAAATATGATTGATTGATTTATTGAATTGATAAAAAACGGAATCAATGACTTCTGGCCACAGACTAGTGCGAAGCGGCCATTTTAGTCCCGCCCTCAATGTGCAGGTTGCAAAGAACGGCGAGCTCTGTAGTCGGAAACTCTGCACGCCAATAGCGGTGGTGCGTAAGCCTATGGGTGAAGGGCGCTACATCCGCATTGTTATGGTGCGTGTGGTAAACTCACGACGGGGGTTTCTTGGGCTCGCCCTCAAACTTCATCTTCTTCCCCGAGGCGATGGCGGTGGTGACGGGCGACCGCATCTCACACAGCTCTCTCTGGGCGGGAGGAAACAAGAGAGACGGGTGAGATCTTCCGTGGTTTGTGGTCTGCAGCGTGGCGATGAGGTTCCCAGAGCCGAGGCCCGTACTTCGTATCTCTTCTGGTCCTCGGCGGCCTTCTTGATCCACAGCATCTTCTCCTTCTTCTCCATGGAGTTCCAGGTGGTCTCCATGGCTTTCTGGGCCTTGGGGCGGTCGCTCTGCGGGGCGGAGGTCACACGCATTACACAGGCCGCATCTCGTCAGCATCATCCAATACACTCGCGCCATGCTGGCTGGGTCCCATCGCCTCTGGGCTGCGATCTACGCTGCCCTTAGGTGTTCATACCAGTCCTAATCTTTATACAGTTTAAAGGGAGTTTTAAGGACAATCTATTACATCATAATTAAACAAATACAGTTTGAAGCAGAAATTCTTAACTGAGTGTAATTTCTTGTCTTCAAATAAATGTAATAATATTGCTTGGAAATGTCAACTCCTCCGTTTTTTTAAGGAAAAACAAATTATTTCCTACGTTGACATTGTGTTCCTATAGCTCTTTATGCGCTCCCTGCATTTTCCAACTAAGGGGCACACGGAAGCTTCCAGCTCTGCTGTGCAACGCTCTGTCTGTGTGAAGGGAGTGAGGCCCACCTTGAACCTGGCCAGGTAGTCCCCGATGACGCTCTGCTGCCAGATGTCCTGGGCGGTCTTGGGCGGGTCGGGGAGGTGGCCTCGCTCCTCCTTCTCCTTCTTTATCGACTCAGCCTTCAGGACCGCTTCCAGGCGCTTGTACTTCTCCTGCAGGGGGCGCCAGTGACACGCAACACAGCAGCCGGTCAGCTCTGCACACAGCGCCACATTCGCTGGGGATGTTCTGCCCGCTTTGTGGTCACATGACCACTCAAAACTTAACAGTGTAAAGTGGCAACAGGCCGTACACCTTTTATATATATATTTTTTTTTAAATGATATAAAAAGACTATTCAAGAGGTGCACACAGACAGGGCAAATACCAAGCTCTCAGATTAAATGGAATAATTCCTCCACTAAACCCAAATAGCAGTTGTTCCAACAACAACAACAACAACCTTCCAATGCCCTTAATCCCTTCTGTTCTAGCCTCCTCCTCGTGTCATTACCTTCTTCTTCTCCGACAGCTCGTTCCACATGCGAGCCAGCAGGCGCGTGAGCTCGCTCTCAGACAGGTCCGACCGCTCCTGCTGCAGCTTGGGCCTCTTCTCCTCCGAGAAGATGAACATGGCCGAGATGGGCCTCTTGGGCTTCTCAGCGCCGGCCTGCGGGTCACAAGACGGCGGCGAGACGCCAATACAGTTGGATGACTGGATATGCTAGCGGGGGGGGGGGGGGGGGGGGGGGGGGGGTGTCATGAATGTGGTCATGGCAGGTGCAGAGTTATAAGAAGATATATTTAGACATGTTATTCAGCCGGGTGTTGATCCAATATTAGCAGAGGAAGAGCTTTCTACCTTGGCCCTGGAAGCTCTCTTTGTAGGGGCGGCGTTGCCGAGAGCATTTCCTTTTTTAAAGCCGATCATCTTCTGCTCCGCCAGAACGCGCTGTTGCTCCTCCGCAGACAAACTCTACACACACACACACACACACACACACACACACACACACACACACACACAGGGGATGAGCACCATAACCTACACCCTTTCCTGACACAACCACCATTTCATGAATGGAAAAGGTGGTAGTGGTTTAAAAATCCAAATTACTTACAGACCGACAAAGAAATACACACACACACACACACACACACACACTTCTATGGGACTGTATATCAAAGACTTACGCCGAGAAACCTGTTCATCTCGATTTCATATTCCTTCTTCCTCTGGAATGAAAAAAGAAGGGGAAGAATTTAGAAACAGGCAAAGTGAGACCCAAATCGTGAACAGCGATCACAGCGACACTGTTCAGGGTGCATGTGCAGCTCTGCACAGGACGTCACGGCAACAGACAGCGACGTAATCATGAGCCCCCCCCCCGGTGTACCTGCTCGCAGCGCTTCTGGTAGGCATCCTTCTCGTTCTGCTTCAGCAGCTTCCAGCGCTGGCTGCACATCACCATGCGCTCTGTGCTGGGCACGTCCTTCATGCTCGACATCAGCTCCGCACAGAACATGGAGTAGCCGTTCCTGCAAGCGCACACGCACACACACGCACACACACACACAAACGTGTCAATTGAGCACTGAGCATTTGATGGCCAGAGAGGCTAGTCTGGGTGAACGGGGGGGAAATATTGCAAAATTATTGCCATACGTTGCTTTGCCTCTAACTCATTTACTACTATAAAGTCGCATTGTGTAAGGTTGAGCCCCTCCCAGTTAAAAGGCAGGAGACTTTCCGGTTATCTTTTTTCAAGATTTCCTTTTGCATTTATATGCTTTTCATTCATGAAGAGACAGTCAGACAGACAGGAAGGTGTGGGAAAGAGAGCGGGGAGGACATGCAGCAAAGGGCCACGGGCAGGAATCGAACCAGCGTCGCTGCGGCAAGGACTGAGCCTTAATGGAACACGCTCTACCCGGTGAGCCACCGTGGCGGCCCAGACTTTCAGACTCCTAATGACTTAATAACAGTGTGCTGTCCACTTTAACTGGCTTGTGCAACTGTGTGACGTGAACTAGCGTAGCTCGGCTGGCTGGGTGGCGTGAGTGGGCAGGGGTTTCGGAGCGTCCATAGCACGATTCTTGTAAACAAAAAGGAGAGCGGTACAGCATTTTACATTCGTAAGCTATATCAGTTATAGGATGGTCTTTTAATGATACGATTGTTTAAACATATCCAGGTTATTTTAAGCGACGAGCTAGTTGAAATGTTACACATTGCGACTCGAAACGCACTATTAACCTGCACTTCTGCCAAACACTCAACATAAAAGATTGAAATTTTAACTCTAATTAATTCGGATTAAACATTTTATAAATAAAAGTTTTTAAAATAAAGAAGATTAAAAGGCTACTCACGGGGGCGGCTTGTCCGGGCGGCCGTCCGACTTGTCCTTCAGGTGGCGCTCTGCCTTGGTGAGGGTGGACTTGGAGTAGTCGCCCTGGTTCATGTTGAGCTCTGGGTGCTGCTGGATGTACTCCCGCATGGTCTCCTGTGGCACAGGGTCCACGTTTATGGGTCACGACCAGCGTTGCGGCGATGGAGCTGGCACGCAACATTTGTGGCGGGGTCGCTGAGCGCCGAGTAAGGTCCGCAGCGCAGCCTACTCACCTCGTACTGTTTCTGCAGCTCCAGAGACTTGCCGATCCACTTCAGTCGCTTCTTGTCGGTGAGCCGGGTCCACTGCTTTCCCAGACTGTCTTTGATGTCTTTGGTTGTGGCCTGGAAGTTCAAACGATGCGATCGTTGTAAATTAAGACATCGGTAGCATGGGAAACAGGAAGGCTCCGGGATCCCGCTGTTTAAGTCGCAATGTGTACAATTTCAAACTAGCTCGTCGCTTAAAATAACCTGGACGTATCTGTATGCTGATCAACAGTGATTTGGGGGGGGGGGGGGGGGGGCAACTCACGTCGGCGTGTGTTTTCAGGAAGGCCTTCTTCTCGTGCGTGTACCACAGCTGTTGGGGGGTCTTGGCCTTCTCGGGAACGTTGGAGCCCTTCTTGGTCATGGACTCCACCAGCTCTGGGTGCTCTTCCCTGCACGCAGACGACACACACAGTGAAACCACAAGCATTTTCCTCTGAACATAACCTAACATAAAACATCACTACAGAGTAACTGTACGGTCTGTTGTTGCTGTTCACGCTTACTTCCAGGGAAGCACACTATAATGGAGAGTCTGTCTAAAATGTTTACTTGGCCGTCCGATTTTATTCACAGACGATGTCCAATTAAAACATGTGCCTGTTGATAAATTATCTATTGGGAGGACTACATCTTTTGTCATGTTGTACTGGTGAAGGCTGAAGATTTATTTTGAAATGCGTACCAATTTAGTTGATGTAAAAAGTCTTGGTCTTTGACCAAAACCAAGCAAATTAATAAATGACTCAAATATGGACTCCAACGGAGTAGTTTGATTATTATGTGTTAATGTGTTGACAGTTCAAATGATTAAATCTGTTAAAATATTAGCCCCCCTAATATTAGCTTAACGTATCATCTCAAGGCATTGTATGAAGAACCACCCACTGTGTTATTACCTGAATTTGGACATGCTCAGCACAAACGACTCTTTGTCCTTCACAAAGTCTTCCACATATTTCTTCTGCAATGAAAAAAACACAAAAACGCATGTGAGAATGTAACTTTTGAGAAAGCCACCAAAAAAAAAAGTGGACTAAAATCACAGTTTGGTCATAATTTCAGGGTTCTTATCCCAACGTCCTCCCACCTTTTTTTTCTCGGGCAGCTCCCGGTACTTCTTCGACAGGATCTTGGTGAGGTCCAGGTTGCTCATCTCCGGGTGCAGCTTGGCGTACTTGGCCCTCTTTTCCATGAAGAAGCGGAAGTACGGCGTCAGTGGCTTCTTGGGGAAATCTGGGTGCTTCTGTTGTAGGACAAAAAGTGGGGAAATTAAGACTTGAACTATAGATGGGAGATTTATTTGAATAAAAAGTTTGCATTGGAACTCGTTCAGTTTAGTTGGATACGTCACAATAGATGGAGATTTATTTGTATAAAATGTTTGCATCTGAACTCATTCGGTTGAGAAGGATGTGTCACCTTGAGCTTTTTGCCCTTGTAGGGATTCTTGATGTAGTCCTGGGCGTCAAATATCAGCTCCGTCAGAGTCCGGAACTTGCGGATCTGTGGATCGGAGACAGACCATTTAAAAGGGAGTCTTTCCCAAGAACAAACTGCTAAAAAGAATAAACAGTCCACATCAACATGGACATGTATCATGTGAAAACGTGCCTCTTTGGAGACCTCCTGCCACTTCTGCTTGCACTGGTCTGCGGTGTAGGAGTTGAAGGCCACCTTCTCCCAGTCCAAGTGGGACTCTGAGGTCTTGTACTTGGTCAGATCTTTCAGGGGCAGGGCTACTTTCATCGATTCCAGAAGTTTGAAAAGATCATCCTGGGCCCAAACTGTAGCAAATTGAGACAGGAGAAAAGCCAGAAGACCGTGTTAGAAGGGTATTCGCTCAATCGGGCACTTTATTTTAAATAGGGCTATAAAAGTATCTTGGAAAAAATAAATAAAAATAAGTACAAGTTAAATTTTTGGCATAATTCTACACATTCATCAGAAAAACAGTCGTGGTTGTCAACTAATGCTAAATTATTCATAATCAATATGTATATATACACACGATATACAGCAAAATCAAACCTTGGTCCGGGATAGCGGTGTCCATATCTCCATTCATTTGATAAATTTTGGTATTCTAGAAAAAGAGGAGCATGAATTAGCCAAACACAATCCCAAAACCTCCCTCGTTTGGGTGTAGCATATCGGGCACATCTTTATTCTACTTTTGCTACGCTATTTTCGGTATGTTTCATATGATTTTTTAATTATTTTTTATAATTCCCAATCACACATCAAATGTTTCTCCGCCCGTATTTCAATCGAACAGTAAGTAATGCGCTTTGCAATCCGGCAAATGAAAAAAAAAAAATCCCTTCAACATAATGGTTTTATGTTCATTACACCGCCCCTAAACGTAACGCTACATCGTGAGACATAGGCTATTGCTTGTGACGGCTTCAAATCTCAAATAACACTGCAGAGGGCTTCAACTAGCACCAGCAACAGTACTGTCGGGCAATTTGTCAGCTGGAATTTGCAGTATTATTCTACAACAAAGTGTCCTGGAGGACGCACCAGAGCCACCATTTTCTACTCTCGTCCGCTCGGTAATGGATTCTTTTCTCGGAGTGGCGGTTGGGAGGTTCCACGGAAGAAGGAAGCGAGTGCTCATGGTCGACGGGCAGCTGTAGGCGACCAGCTGACCATGGACGGGGATCTGCTTTCGGTCTCCAACGGAGGGAAATGGTGGCTTGGGAACAGTGCTACCAACCGCAGCACTCGAAAGCGCCTCACTACCGAAAGGACGCTCCACAGTGATCTAGCTCCGCCGTGACATTCATCGCCGAGAGAAGACTGGTTGGGACGGGGGATTATCGTTAGCATTCATTATTTGGTCCAGAGAAGCGTTTGCCATTAAATACGTTTGCTGTTGACGTCTCATTGCTGGACTGAAAACATCCATAGCGCATTCTTTGACGAGGCGTAGCCGACTTGCAGCCATGATGGCGGATGCTCGTTGTTCAAGCCGTCCTTGAAGCCAGAGCCATTTCACATTGGTCATGGTGCGACCGTTTCGAGCAATGTACTGGGAGATATATTCTTTTTTCTATTTTTATTTTAAATGGAGCAATCTCCCGCCGGAAAAATATGTAATCGTGTAACAGTTGAAGTCACAAGACTATCGTATATATAAAAAAGGGAGGAATCCAGTATCACCATGGTCTATAATGCGGCACACGCTAAAAAAAATGTTAGTTTTACACTTATTTGATGAACCACATAATGAATTTAAACTTTTCTTGAAAGTGTACATTCAAAATGTAAAACGTTAAATTAAGCTCCCAAGAAAAATTCGTAATAAATCACTTTATAACTTAAAACAATGTCAAATTTCGAATAAAATGTGCTGCTTCTCGGAACGTGTGTGAGCGAAAGCAGCGCTGTCTCAAACGCGCAAAGAGAAGCCTTCCAAAATGTACGGCCGAGAGGAAACGGTCGTTTGAGGTACAAGACTCCAACCGAAACGAGAAGAAAATACAGGAAATGTACCGACTTAAGTCGTTTAATTATACACAGTCAATCACTAAATGTATTTATTTAACGACCCATCAACCACACACAATGATACCCACGTCGCATTGTTTGAAAACGAGACCGTTTTTAACCATCGAAGTCTGCGAGTGCTTCACTGGAGCCACAAGGGCTTGTAGATCCGCCATGCTTCAGCCCAGGCGCACTGCTACGAGACCTACCGTATCAAGGTCCAATGGCGATCTGCATGCACAGCAACCGAGAAACGGTCTTTAAAGTCCAACCAACGCGTTGCGAACTATATATTCTCGAGCCAAGAGCACAAGCACCAGAAGGCGGGTTCGCCAACCTTTCTGGGTCTTTCTGGCACGGCGAGAGAGGGAGAGACCGTACGGTGAGATATTAAACCGATATCCCCGATGGCTAACCAGCGAGGCGGATGGCTGTTCCGACAATAACCGCATGGAGGTCTCCACGCGGAAAAGCCCTGTTTTACTCTCTAAAATAATGGCCCTCGTATAATTCCAATTACTCGTATAAGCCAACACCATGACAGAGTATAAACCTTATATTTTTATTACAAAATCTTGGTCTTGTGCTAGGTTTCTTACCCGCTGTAGAGGACAAGGAATTCGGGTATGGCGACCTCGTCTTTACCCTACAGTAGTCGGCGTGTAGGCTAGCACACGGCTCGCAGTGAAGGCGTTTTTAAAAACATGTCAAAGCAAACAATAACAAAACAACAAAAAAAAGAACAAACGCGCGTTTTATTTAAGGGGGTATACCATAAATGCGATTGTTTACCACGCAGTCGGGTTATAAATGTAAGCGGTTGAGCAGCTTACCTGTCTCGGCGTGAGTCAGTCTCGTTGTGGAAGAAGGGGTGGGTTGAACGTTAGCCAGCACTGCGCTGTCGGTCCAGGGCACAGGCGCTCCAGTCCCCGCAGAGATGGAAGTTCCCCCCGCCTCCATCTCACTTGCTTTCTCCCTCCACTCAACGCGCAGCTCTCTCGATCCAACCATTTCGCTATGCGTGGCCCATCCACATTTTCGATCTCTCTCCAGCTGCTTCACGCCGAACCGACGATGGCTGTTATTTTCCCACATATTGCTGGAGCGATCTGTACGCAAGGTGATTCGTTATCACCCAGCACATATTCTGATCGGCTTGTGGTAGACTTTACACGGTCCGTTTCAATGCCGTGTGCAATTCTGGAGTAACTTGTCACGACGTGTTAAATGATCCGCAATGTTATATTTTAATGTGATTTCAATGTAAATAAATAAAAACGCAGATTTATTTTAATTTTTATTGTCTTCATTCTTCTTCTTTTTTTATGACAACTTTCTCCTTGTAAATCAAAAGCGTAATGATTACAGAACGTTGGCTCATGATTCGATGGTGTTTCAGATAACTCCGGCCTTTTGGTAAATCAAAGGTTTCCCGTTTGGTCGCTTCATTTTGCCCAGCATGTATTTCTCCTCAACTCCACCTTGGCTTGTTTGTGGGCGTAACCGGGCCAACCAATCCACACAGCAGAATTCTTTGAAAACAAATGACTTTCCAATGAGCGCGCAGCAATGTTAAATAATAGTGGAGAGGAAGCCACCCAGTCAGGGGTTCACCCACTGGACTTTGGGCGCTGCACAGCATCACGTAACACCACGTGAGGGTGCAAGAAAATCAACAAGTCGTAGGTCTACTTTGTAACAACTTTATAAAGTCATCAAGGTAAATAACATTTTAATAAAGTGGAAATCAAACTATTGTGTACAGTCTCACAGTCACACACATACACACATAGCACCAAAGGCCTAAACTACATTTTCATAGAATCCATACCCCGGCGTCAATAGAAGCTCGCTGGAGGTTCCTCCCTCTGCTGTTTGAGCCACCAATAATACAATAACAATTACATACGTCATTTTGAAAAAGCCAAGAAATTCTAACTCAGTAAAGTAAAGTAAGATATGTAATCTCCCTGTATATAAATGTCATCCATATGCCAACTGATTGTTAAAACAGTAATCACATGCATAGCTTCTTTCAACACAAACAGACATGATTAGGGAAAACAAGTCATTCAATCAAACTATTTGATATGTAAAACTATTACTTATAAACTCAACACTAAGAAAAAAGACATACAGGGACCATTGTGAGGCAATATATCAGACCTATTCTGTAAAAGACTATTTGTGTAGCTTAATCTAAATGATATAATATAGATATAACAATATCACTAATTATTAAAGCATAATCTTTGTAACAAAATATTTTTTATAACAAAATAGTTGCTTATTCATAGTTTCTTTTCCTTTAAAAAAAATGCATTGATTTAACTTAACGATACTGTTACCTGTTTAATTGTGTGCAGTCCACAGTAAAAACCAATGTCATCAATGGCATTGGTTTTTACAATGGCACATTACATAATTTAAATAAAAGAGTTTCTAAATGATACGGTGTTGTCCATGGCGAAGGTGTACTTTATTATGGTAGAGGTGACTCGTACACATCCTGTCCTGGTTCTTCTTCAAATGTCACCTTGCCATCGTCGGCATCCAGCTGTGACACACACACACACACACACACACACACACACACACACACACACACACACACACACACACACACACACACACACACACACACACACACACACACACACACACACACACACACACACACACACACACCATTACAAACTAGAAAGCTCAGATGCATTAAGTCTCTTCAGACAAACAGGGCCGAATGCACTCAGACCAAGCAAAGTGGAAAGGCCAAAGGCACTTACTACTTTAAGCCCCAGTTAATACGCATTTGTTTTCAGTTCTAATGTTATTCTTAACAAAAGTCAAATTAAATTCCTTTCAAATTGCAGGCCTATGGTTTTGTAATACATTCTTAAAACCTGGGCACATGGGCGCAAGTAAGATGATCATATTCATGAGTTATTCTGGATAATAACACATTGAATAAAACATGATGGGTTCCCAGTAATTATTTTCATGGTTGTCCCCATTTCAGTAGTCACCGGCTCGTCTTGTAAGGCTTCAGTGCCGGGTCGGATCCCCGGTTATCTGCAGCCTACCTGTCGGCTGCCCCCTCTACCTGCTCCTTATTAATGCCTTGCGTCTCAACGAGGGAAAGCAAAAGTCGCATCTTGACCAAAGCGCTCTGCTATGTGCTACACACTGCTAAACAGGAGTAGTTACTACCAAGCGATACTTACACACTTCATCTCCAGGGTGGAGAACAGTCTGCCCGTCATGAACATGCGCAGCGGGATGGTCATAATAAGAACGAAGGGAAGCGCCAGGGAGAAGGGGCTCATTTTGACTGCCCACAGGACCCCCAGGCACACCACCTGGATCAGCGTGTACATGTGCATGCGCAGGGTTTTTACCTGCAAACAAAAGCAAACATAGACGAGACTTACAATTCGTAACCAAAGATACTAGGAAGTTATCAAAATGTGTTTTGTTTTCATCTGTAGATATAAATGACCATCCTAGACAATATATAATAATACAGTTATTATATTATTTATTGAGATGGATACCAAAAATATGTGCTTTTGTTGTACATTCATTTGAAAGTATGTGATTTAAAATGAATTCATGTTTAAATCAAATATATGCATGGCCCTCTCTTGGTGAATAAAACGTATAATAGCTGGTGTGTGTGTGTGTGTGTGTGTGTGTGTGTGTGTGTTTCCATATGCGAGAGTGAGTGAGTGAGTGTGTGTGTGTGCATGCACGCGT
This sequence comes from Lota lota, assembly GCA_026745465.1. NCBI lineage: Eukaryota > Metazoa > Chordata > Actinopteri > Gadiformes > Lotidae > Lota > Lota lota. Next base: position 64,462 of record JACYXH010000228.1, on the reverse strand, counting down.
TGGTGCATGTGCGTATATACATGTGTGTGTGTGTGTATGTGCGTGCATGCATGTGTACGTGTGAGCATGTGTGAAAGTGAGTGTGTGTGTGTGTGTGTGTGACTGGACATACTTTGGTGGCGTAGGCTTCTGCAGGATGGTATTTCTTGGGTACAAACATCAAGAGTACCCTGTCCCACATCTGAATGCCGCTGAGAGAAGTGATACCCATGTAGAGGAAGATGCCAAACAGGGCCGTCATGGGAATCCTCTTCAGAATAGGCTCCATGTAAATAGACACACCTGGAAGGCAGGGAAATAAACAGAAGACACTAAGGCTTCACAACAGGATATGTTCTTCTTTACTGTTGCCACGGCAAATACTACTACTCATTTTACAACCCAATTCACTTATTGACCTCTACTACAAGGATGGTTGCCGGTTCGATCCCGGCACCTCCTAGCTAAGTGTCGAAGTGTCTCTGAGCAAGACACCTAACCCTTACTGCTCCCCACAAACTGGCTGTTCCCTTCAATGGTTGACACCGCCGTCGGTGTATGAATGGGTGTTAAAATGGGTGAATGTCAGGCTTTAATTGTAAAGTCATTCAAGCGTTCAAACAGGTTATAATGGTGCTGTATCAATGCAGTGCATTTTACTACTATACTTCACCTATAACAGCTACTAATACCATTACAACTACTACTACTATTACTGCTGCTGCGACAGACAACACTCGACGTTCTCTCACTTCTCTCACTCCCAGACACATATCTGTAAAGGCCGGGGCAATAAGGGGCCGCCGTACTTACCAACCATCATGGCCACCAGGATCCCACTGATCCTCTGCTCCAGCACCTTCTCGATCTCGGGCTTGGGGCCCTTGGTCATGACGGTGAGGGCGTTGGCGTGGGTGACAGAGCGCACTGTGGCCGCGCTCAGCCAGGGAACCCCAAAGAGGGAGGAGAGGCCGCCCATGGTGACCAGGATCAGCAAGTCCAGGTGGAATCCAGACCCCTTCACCATCTTACGCTCTGGCTTGCTCACGATGAGCCTACGGTCGGATCGGAGAGAGAAAGAGGTCAAAGTTGAGAGGTTGAAATGGGAGGGGCACGCTTTTTGCATTTCCATGGGAATACAACACAAATGAATTGTGCATTGTTTTGCGTTGGACTGAATGTATTAATGATCCTAACAGTAAACATAGCAGTAACGTGCGGTTTTGCTTTGTTTGTTTGTTTGTTGAGATGCAGTGGCGGTGTCCAACGCCATCCGTAAAGCCAGGCTCTTTCGGAGCCCCGGCAAAATGGCGAGCGATGCCGCGAGCTGCCGGCGAGCAGGTGGACGTTCCGTCACTCACGTGGTGATCTGGGACTCGAGGAAGATGAGGATGAAGACCAGCACAGCCGGGACACAGCAGGCGCCCATCATCCACACTGGGAAGTCGTTCTTTATCCCCATCGGGTTGATGAACCAGCCCCTGGCGGCAGGGTTGGTCACCTGCACACCTTTCGGCACAACCAGTTTCTGCAAGACACCGTATGGTAGGGTCACGTTAGCGTGTGGCATCTAGGCGTATATAGCTTCGATACCCAACTATGAGGTACACAGCGTGCTGACACAACAAACTAGTGTTTCTCGTTAGAATTCATGAGTGAACTATCAGTTATTTCGATAGGTGTTTTTTTTTAAATTATCTTCAAATGCACAGTACAACCCGTTTTGGGTGTCATTTTAAAGACACACTAGGAATATACAATATGAATGAAATGCACGTATAAAAATTATGCATTGGTAAGGGAAATTTATGTATACATTTTAAAACATGTGTTGCTAGTTTGAATGCAATGAAAATATTAGACATTTTCCTGTCTTAAGGGAATTACTATCCCCATAACTTGAGGCAAAAGTAGAATTTCTGAACAAAATACAATACTGCACACAGATACATGAGCAGACATTTTGCCCATTTTATATATTTGTATAATGCTTACCTGGGTGTAAGCATCATCGATGTTAATGTCCACTGCGATCATGAAGAAAATAGCAATGGGGACACCAAAGTCTCCTATCAAACGACGGATCTGGAGAAGTAGAGAGCAAAACAATAAGGAAGCATTCTGGTTGTGTTTGATGATACAGAAGCAGCAGATGATGCTTGGATGTTAAAATCATATTATATTTACACTAGATGTATTGTTAGGCGTTTAAAGTGAATATTTTCATGTTACACCGTTCCTATCTATGGCATGTGTGGAATGCGGAAGGCTGTTCTTACCGGGCCTGGGAGGTAGTGGCCATTTTTGAATTGACGCAGGAAGAAGGCGATGAAGAAGCATCCGAACATGAGGCACATGGACAGCAGAGCCGTGTTGGGGTAGGCTGGTCCGTCCACTTCAACGGTTTCGTTTCCAGGGGCTTCTAGGTCCGCGTGGTGGAAGGGGTTGTCCAGCGTGCCGTTCAGATGGGCGTAGTTCAGGATCAGAGGGTGGGCTTTGAAGATCTGCCACGACCAGAAGAAGAAACCGTGAATGGCTGCGTGCAAGGAATGCATTTGTGAAGCACATAACAAGTCAGAAACCTGTGTTGTCATAGCTGCCTGGTAACCGGTGCGATTGGCTAAGGCTTTGGTATGGATGAAGGATGACGCGAGGAGACCTTGAAGAGTTTGCTGAAGGTCTCGTAGATGAAGATGAGAGAGATGAGGATGGAGAAGATCTCTTGGGTGAAGCGGGAGATGAATCGCACCAGGAAGCTGCCCTCCACGGCCACAATGATGACCACGATCACCACCAGCCACATGCCCACCCAGGTGCGGCCCACAATGTATTCAATGTCCTGGGACTTGCAGAACTGGAATGGAACAAAACCGAGGAAATATATGATTATTATACATATACAAATGATACATGTCTGAGTTGAGACTCAGCAGACAGGTTCAGCACCATGGAGATAGTCACTCTATTTTCTCAAGAGGTTGTGCCACTATTAAAAGGTTTCCAGTGGCCAGAGATTTTGGGAAGGCATTCCTATGCTAAACTTCCTCTTAATTCACTAACAACTAAGTAGCTAGCTAGCTAATGAATGAACTAGCGAAAGAACAAACTCACTGACTAACAACTAACTTGCTATGGCAATAATTTAGTCTGAAAGAAGGTATCCCTCACTAGATGGTGTATATCCTGTCCCACAAACGGAGACTGAAATAAATAAAAAATGGGTTCGTTTTGTGAATGTGTCAAAAGCTACTTGCTGCTTTCCACAGTGTCTGGCTGGGCAGCTCAGAAGGGGAGAACATTTGAAAAATGGAGGGTTGCTGGTTTGGTAACATGACTGTGTCAAGTTGTCACTGAGCCAGGCACCCTAGGACCTAGCTCTAACATTGCTCTCAGAAAAACTGTTTCTGTCATTGTAACTAAACAAAACAGACTCCATTGCTTTGCATGATTGAGTTGAAGACGTACTGCGAAGAAGGCCTCTTCAAACACCAGCAGCGGTCCAGAGAATCCGACCACCAGCACTGGCTGGGCGGCGATGAGAGAGAAGATGATTCCCTGGAGGCTGGTGGAGACCATCAGCTCTGACACCCCCATCATCTTTTCAGTTTTGTCGGCTGGTGACGGGAACAACGCGCGAGCGTACACACACACACACACACACACACACACACACACACACACGAGTTCAGAACTAACAGACTAAGCTAACCAACCACACATAATATTGTTAGGCATTGTCAAGAAAGAAAATACAATTTCAAGGTGTTGAAGACTGAAAGTTGAAAACACATACTGATCAAATACGCTGACAGTGGCAAGTGGCTTGTGTCCTGTTGACACCATAAGGTCTTCCTTTTATTGCACAGCTTTTTGTTTTTGCTTTTCCAATGTCGATTCAAATTAAATGAAAAAAAAGACATGAAGCCATTTTGGAACGACGGTGTACAGTCCTCTGCAAACAAGGTCGACCTACGCATCCTTTATTAGACACTGATCCGGACCAACGTCCTGGAACACTTACACAGCAGTCCTCCGAAGGTGATGGCCGGGGACAAGGCGGCGAAGTAGATGAAGATGACGGCGGCGAGGACCTGAGGGTTGAGGGCGTCCGTGTAGTCGCTGATGTAATGGCGGTACCGCCGCTTCAGGTCCCGGACCATCCCTCCGAACGGAACGCCGGTGCGGGCCAGAGGATCCTCCCTCGGTGGCTCGGGGTCCTTCGCCACTAAACACGGAGACCACACGAAGCCGAGGTTAACAAGCCGACCCAAAGAAACATTTATCCAAAGCGACAGGAGATGTTGGATGCTTGTTATTAAGGAGCAGGTCGGGGGTGGGGGGCATCTTGCTCAAGGAAGCCGACAGGTAGGATGCGGACGTTGGGGTTGATAAAAACCCAGCGCCTTGCAGCTGGGAGTCAAACCCCCCCTTTTCAAACGGTGTGTCGCCACAGGGGACCAAGTAGGTTTATGGATGGCCACAATAAAACTAGAATCTCTTAAATATGTATGACTTCATGCCTTGTCTGTTTCATTTGATCACCAGCATGTTTGGAGAAAAAGTGGAATACATTCCACTGACTTCTCATCACAGTGGTTTGACGTGGCTATTAAAAGAATGTACTGCTTATTTTACAGCACAAAATATTTAGTGGGTCCTCCACAGATGGGTGAAACAGTTTTGGACAACCTGCTGTTAGCTGGTTGCTGCTAACACTTTAGGAACCCCTGCTTCTAGAACAATACCCTGGGTTAAACAGTTCAGGAGCCCCATCTGCTACAGAATACCCTGCCCCCTTTGTTCAGCTTTGTCTTCCTTTGTCAGGCCACACGTATCTTGGGGTTGTACTGAATCAGTGTCTTGATTGGAAAATCGGATCAAATTCAAGACAGAAGAAGACGAGAGAGTAGTCACAGTTTTCTAGCGTGCACGCATGCTGACCTTGAGCCCGGTCGCCAAAGGCAATCCTGGTGTCGGCTGGGCGGAGTCTCTCTTGCAGCATCTTCTTCTGGAAGCTGATGATTGGCTCCAGCATTCCCGGGTCTTGGATCTCGGTGGGCGGAATGACAATGCTGGAGTCCATGAAGTCAGCGATGGCATTGGTCAGCTCCTGGTCACTCTGGGCCAGGTACGCCTCCAGGCTGAACACCTATGAGACCGGTGCAGGGAGAGGAGGTTATCGTATGTCGTATTACTGCATATTCTGTACTAAAGTATCTTCATCTTCGTTCCAAAAGTGTTGGTATTGTATTGAGCGTTTCACATCTGGAGGTAGGCCGTTTTTATTAGGGGTACCAGCACCGAAGGTCCAGGTAGCCCTCTAGTGTTTGTAGATAGTTTTGTGTATTTTTTTATTCTTCTTTTTAGTTGCCTGCCTTATCCCATCAAATCTAGATAGTGAACTTGGCGAATTAATTAAAATTAGCATGAATAATTATGTACTTTTTGCCATTGAGTTCTGGGAGAAAGAAATTGTTTAACAGAATCCTAATGAACAGAGGAGGTTGAGGTAGTATGAATTAATGTTATTCCCTCATGTGTTTCATTGTAGTGGGATGGGTGGGGCCCTCCCTCTCTCTCTCTCTCTCTCTCTCACCCAGTCGGCCATCAGTGCGCCCATGGCGCGCCCGCTCTCGTGGTAGTCCAGGCCGCTGTCGCTGGGGCCCACCAAGATGAAGACGAAGCGCACAGGCACAGGGGCCTCCAGGGCCGAGTCCATCACCACGGAGTCAGAGAGCCTGACGAACGCCACCACGGGCTTCTGCAGCACGTCCACGGCCCCTGCACACACACACGGCACACACACACACACACACACACACACACACACACACACAGTCAACTATTAGTCTTTGGACATAGAGGTCCACAGCAGTTGGCATACGTGTGTGCGTGGGTTTGTGTGTCCATGTGTGTGTGTGTGTGTGTGTGTGTGCTTCACAAACCGGAGAGGACGATGGAAGCCTCCATGTTGTCAGAAGTGTCTCTCTGTAACAGACAAGGTTTTAGCGCGGCTGACAGCGACTGAGGTGAGATGCTCTGTATATAAGACGAACGAATGGATGCAAGGTGAAGCAGGGTTATATTATCATGGTGTACCTTCTTGGGCACAGAGAAGGTCTGCATCTCGATGGCTGCTGAGGGGGGAGCTGCTACTGGCCCAGATGCTACTTGGCTATGATAATTAAAAACAGGAAAACATGAGAGAGAGAAAACTAAACCAATGACATGCTGTACAGAAATTATAATACAACGTGAACATAACCATCTGTCGGTGTACTGTGTAGCCTTTATATTTCGATGTGCTTTCGGGTGGAATGATATTTTCTTTTCACTTTAAAACAAGGGAATCCCAAGGTAAAAGCGGTGGAATGATGTCCCACAATGCAACGGTACGGGATGCTGTTAAGGTGTGCCGGTTGTACCTGCGTCTCATCAGCAGGGATCTCAGGAGTGACTCTCGGTCGCTGGCTCGTATCTCGCTTTTGTTCAGCAGCTCATCCACCGCTTTCTCGGCCACCGTGGACAGAGAGCTGGCGTTCAGGTCCAGGATCACCGCGGCTGGGGGGTCGGGCAACACACGTTAACGTATCTATCAGTCTATCAGTTAGACAGATAGACTGTATATCTCTCTCTCTGTCTGTCAATCTGTCAATCTCTCTCTCTAGCCATCTATCTATCAATCAGTCAGTCTGTCTGTCTGTCTGTCCATCCATCCGTATATCTGTCTGTCTGTGTGTATCAGTCTGTCTATTTATCTGTCTGTCTGTCTGTCTGTGTTATCACAGAGTGTGATCCTGGTTCCCTGACAGTCCCAAAGTCCAGTCCAGTCCAGTGTGTATGTGTATGTGTGTATGTATGTGTATGTGTATGTGTATGTGTATGTGTGTGTGTGTGTGTGTGTGTGTGTGTGTGTGTGTGTGTGTGTGTGAGAGAGAGAGACCTGTGCTCATGGTCTTGCGGAGCTGGATCAGGCTCTTGAAGGTGAGGTAGGAGACGTGGGCGGAGCTCCAGACCCCCGTGGCCGGGCTCACGTTCTCCTCGTAGCCCAGCCAGCGGCCCGTCTCCTGCCAGCTACTGCCCTGCAGCTCATTCAGCTCCACGTAGGCCTGCAGGGACCATGGTAGCCTGTTAGCCTGCTGTTGGCCTACTGTAAGCCTGCTGTTGGCCTACTGTAAGCCTGCGGTTGGCCTACTGTAAGCCTGCTGTTAGCCTGCTGTTGGCCTACTGTAAGCCTGCTGTTGGCCTACTGTAAGCCTGCTGTTGGCCTACTGTAAGCCTGCTGTTGGCCTACTGTAAGCCTGCTGTTAGCCTGCTGTTGGCCTACTGTAAGCCTGCTGTTGGCCTACTGTAAGCCTGCTGTTAGCTTGCTTTTGGCGTTTTGTAAGCCTGCTGTTAGCCTACTGAAAGCCTGCTGTTAGCCTGCTGTTGGCCTAGTGTAAGCCTGCTGTTGGCCTACTGTGAGCCTGCTGTGAGCCTGCTGTGAGCCTACTGTTGGCCTGCTGTTGGCCATGTTGCTAAGCCTAAAAGGTGCTTGCACACTGCCCCAACAAACATCAACATCCAAACTTCCAGCGGCAATGTTGCAATGTTTTTTTGTATTCTGCAAGTCCCGCCTACTAACTGGGAGGGGCTAAATCTTATGTATTAAACCTTTAAGTTGGTGTGCCTTGAACTTCTGGTTGGGAACCACTAGTAGAAAGCATGACCTTATTAGATTTACCTGGGCATCTCCTCTTGTTGTGGCATTGGTGTTTAGGTTGAGGTAGGCTGAATGAGGAAAAAAGATAAATAAAAGATGAAAAAATAGAAAGATAGGAAGGGGAAGGAATGGTAAGAAAGAAAAGGAAGGGAAATAAAAGAAAGAAAGACAGAAAGAAAGAAAGAAAGAAAGAAAGAAAGAAAGAAAGAAAGAAAGTAAAGGAGCATACAAGAAAAAAGGAAAGGAAAGTAAAAGAAAGAAAGAAAGAAAGAAACAAAGAAAGAAAGAAAGAAAGAAAGAAAGATCACAAGTCACATATCAAGGCTTTGCCATAGTGGACAGTATTTGGTCCAACGTCAGCCCAGTGAGGACAGTGTTTGGTCCAGGTAGACCAGTCTACCTTCTGAGTCAGGAGAGATGATGATGTTCTCCATTGGAAGCTCCTCCTCCACCTCCACCTTCCACCTCCTCTGCTCCAGGTCAAAGCCCCCCCTGGAAGTGTGAAGATATGTAGCCGGTTATTTATACTGTTCATTTTGAATAAAGGATTCAGGGGTACTTATGCCTCACCACACTTGACCAACAAAATGAGCAGTTTTGTCTGATTTCTGAAGAGACACAACTAACCTCTGAGAAGAAATTATTTTTATAATACAAACTATCAATCATTTTTATTTTGGATAAGAAATACTAAGGAGACTGGAAGGCAGGATATTCGCCAAGTGAAGTAGAAAAGACAGTGAACAATGACACTGACATCTGCTATTCTTTCATGTCGCCAGTAGAGGGCACAGTTGCACCAGATAGGCGTTAGGATTGACGGTTTGCTCCAATCGGACAACGCTGAACTTCAAAATACGTGAGCGGGCAAGGCGTGGGGTGGGGTGGTTTTTCATTGGCTCATTTGATTTCTCAGAGGGCCCGAATTGAAACAAATACCCGTAATTATTGACCGTCAAAATGACAAAAATATAGAATAAACTCACAGTCTCAGTGGAGAGGGGAAGGCTGAATCATTATCTTCATAGGACATGTCACTACCCTTGATGGAGGAGAATCAAAGGGACATTTTAATGAAAGACAGTGGGACAGGTCTGGCTTGTATGAGCTAGACATTGGGGAGAACAGAGACATACTGTCAGATATGCCTCAATATATATATATATATATATATATATATATATATATACACACATATATATATACACACACAAGTTAATGAGTAAGCAATAGAAAAGAAGTAATTAGTATCATTTAGTAAGTATTTGCTTTAGATAATTAGAAAGTTGTTCTGTTAATTACAGAGGGACAAGGTAAGTACAGTTTAAGCCCACCTCTTCATAAGTAAGATTGCTCTCCATTGCTGTCTTTCAGATCGGCTCTCCACCTACTATTGAAAAAAGAAAAGAAGGATTTGGACGAGAATGTTTATTGTGACTAACAATTGTAATAGCAATCTCGTTCTTAATGTGCTTTTATATTACTTCTTCAACGTTGCATTGGGTGTTTTATTTATTGTGTATGAATACACGTTTGTGTGAGTGGAAATAGGGAATTTATCCCTATATTTAATCTAGATATATTTATATTTCTAAGTCTATTTTAGATCCCTCTGTCGAGTCCATTTATTTTTGAACCAATACTAATAGAGATAATGAATCAGCCGTTGGTGTGTGTGGTCTACAGTGGTGTTCAAGTACAAGACTTACAAGTCGTTATCGTGGGGTTACACCCCTGTTAAGGCACTCTTCAAATCTACCAATCTACAACTCCTACAAAAGTACGTACTCTTAATAGCACCCTAAAAATAAACAGGCATACAGCAGGGAATGGTCCAATTTGGCATTGATCGCATCTTTGTTACATGCATTTATACCAAAAATCTATATTAAATAAAAATGTATATTAACCGACACTTTCTTTTTTTACACTTGAAAGTACAAAAACCCACGACGAGGAAGCCTGTTTGAGGACTAAGGGCCCTTACTGCCCAGGAACTATCAGTGGAGTTCTTCATGAATGCAATAAGGACCTGGGGTGCATTACAACTGTTACTGGACTATTTTACCACTGGAAAGTTCAACATAAATCAAATAAAAGTGCTGGAGGATAAAGAGAAAATACATTTGTCCTCATATTTCTGTCGGTAAAACCATCGTTTTTTAAATAATGAAAATGACGCCTTTGGCATTAGTTTATCTTTTTCAGTTAGTTTATAATACATTATTGTTTCAGAGAGTAAAACAAGTAGATAGACTTCAAATTGCACTCCTTAACCTTAGCTGATATACATGTAATCCCACTTTCCCCTTGCTACGGTGTAACCAGTATTCACACAAATGTCCTCCATCTACCTACTTCTACCTCCACCTCCCACCCCGCCCTTCCCCCAGCCCCGTCCCGTATGGCCAGAGAAGGCCCCACCCTCACCTGGTCGCAGGTAATCGGGGACAGGTACAGGGTCGTCCACCGTGCTCCAAGCGCAAACACACACCACCAACGAGTGATCCGGGCCCCTGATCGATGTGTTACCCAGCCAAAACCTACGCAATGGGGGGTGGAAGGGGGGGGGGGGGAGGGGGGGGGAACACCCACACCCTACTACATGAGCCCACAGAGGGAGGGAGACCCACCCTGATGAGCTGTGGTTGCCTAGCGACGCAGGAGGGTGGGCGAGATAAGAACCCCCGTGTGACACCCAGGGCCGCTCTATCGGCCCGGGGCACCTTGAGGCAGGGGTATTCCCCCGCTCCACCCTGAGGATCCTGGGGGCCAGGGGCCTTGGTGCCAGGGGTCCTGGGGGGGGCAGAAGAACCAACCTGGGAGGAGGGGGGTATCTGGACCAACAGTGTCATCTTGTTTACGTGTCGGGGATTCCCCTCGTGATGGGGAGATAGGGGTGGGGGGGGGGTCCCTTGATCAAGTTAAGAAAGTAGTGATGGTTGCATAAAGTTCCGTTTTCTTTTTTTAATTGCGGTTTCCAAGCTCATTTGGACTTGTCTGCTCTTCTGCAAGTGACATCATAGGCTGTGTTGGACATTAACTTCAAGTCTAAACTTAGGGTTCTGGTGCCAAACCACACATTTGTGACTGTAGTTTACATTCTTGAGAGTGAGATGGGTTTGAGTTTGTTTGCTTCACTCGGTTTTTGTGGCCCATTTTGTTATTTCAACACCGTTCCAATGGGACAATGGTAGGACAGATGATCATATCTTATAAAAATAAAAAAAAAAAACACTCTTTCCAGGGTTACCATACCTAAATCAACCCCCAAACCTCATTTTCCCCACACCTCCCCAGGGTGACACGACAACCCCCCCACCCCATCCTGAAGACCAGAGGCCTGGGCTGCTGCCTTGACTAGCGGAGGTGTCCCTGGACATGGCGGTGACAAGGCTGTCTGGGCGGGCTGGGTTGAGGTTCGGCTGGGCTGCAGTGGTAGCTCCTCGGAGGGCCGGAAACAGCCCTTGGTAGGGCCACGCTCTCCCAGGGCGACAAGTCCCTATCCCCATCTCCCTTCTGGAGCATGGGGTCCGCCTCTCCCGTCCTCTGCTGGGCTCCAGCGCGCTGTTGTGGAAAGGGCTGGTGCTGGGGGGTGGCTGCCTGTCGCCACTGCTGGTGGCCAGTGCGTCCTCGGACAGCCTTTCTGTGTCCTTCTCGGTTTGGAGAGGCCCCACCCCGGGCCCCAGTGCAACCATGACGGTTGCTACACGCCACATAGGTGGCTGCCACACTCAACCTAGGTGGCTTTTATTGGGCTCCTCCAGACCAAGGACGCAGGATGGTGATGTTAAAACCGGTTTATTGCAGAGGTTGAGTATAGTGCTACAGCGCCAGGGTTGCCGCCATGCAGGAGCTCTCTTCCCTGTGTGTGTGTGTGTGTGTGGTGATGGATGCTTTAACCTGTGCACATTGATTTCTCAATGCACAACAGGTGTGCAGCCTCACCCTAGCCCCAGAGTCCAATCAGTCTGACTCGGGCCAGGTGAGGCTGCTGAAAACCAGCCATCATCCACACACACTCCACACTGGTTTTCTAACCCTTGTCCTTGGTGCAAGAAGAGTCCATAGAACCAGCTGGGTGGCGTGTGGCAGGGTCACCTGCTACCGTGTGTTGCCTACATGCTTACCGCACTAATGGGTTGAGCCAACGAGGCACCCTGGTGTATCATTTCTTATGGGAATATCATCTGCAAAAATCTGTGCAAAAGTGCAAAAATACACCGTCTTATCCCACCATCCCACCATCCCCCCCCAGGTGGAGAAAACCTCATGTAAACGTAATGGCAAAATGATCTCGGTGATTTGAACTTCGTGAACTTCCAATAGACTGTTGCAACGCCACCGATGTCTGCGTACGTATTAAGTACGTGTGTGACAGAGTGTGTTGTCTCCACAGCCTGTGTGTGCGCGCCAGGGGCTAAAGAGACATGGCTGTGTTATCGGGTTGAAAGCTATCTGCTGTGCCCATGTGTCGCTGGACTGAACAGTGGGACTATTATCTAACTGCACATTGTACACTCCCAATAGTATTACAGAGCTTCTACACTATTAATGGTAGACACCCTCATCCTTTAAAAAAAAATAACATTTTACGTACAATACAATGATTTCATTCAAGGATTAGTTTGTATTTTAATGACACGGTCAACAGTTGTATTTTATTTACAGGATTTTAGTACTACTAAGCCTTCTACTACTACTTCTACCAATATTAATAATAATAGTAATAATGTCAAGCTTATTCTTTTTTCATAACTAAAGGCTCAATATTTCTGAATATATATTTAAAATGGTTACACTGTTGTACACAGTTTTGTATTTGATGGAATAAAATAAAATCATTTTAGCGCCCTTATTTTCCAGAGCACTCCAGGATCCAGCACAACATTTTTCAACACATAGATGAACTGGAGAATAAAAAAATAAAAGTATATATTAAGATGTATATTTATACATTTACAGTGGAAAAGTTATTTCAGTGTTTTTATAACTGATGGATTGGGAAGAAAACACCTGAATGAAGCAAGTTCCAAAAACAGGGAGCTATTTGGTCGCGCTTATGCTAACGTTAGCTGGAAATTTAGACTCCAATGAAACATAATGAAATAAACAAAAATTCCTCAAAAATAAAGTCAAATAGTGGAATAACGAAACCTCTTCAGACAACAGGCCGCCGGGGTTGTTAACAGGTGTTCAACCCCCAGCCCAGAGGTACGGGGTTCGATCCCGTAGTGTCCGCCCTGCTCCGCATATATACCTGTAGGAAGCCTACTCTGAACAAGATGGCTCATAAAATCTCTCCCGCATAGACTTCAGCGGTCACCACAGACCACAGACCACACGATTAACATGGTTGTTCTAGTGCTTCTACGGGGGGGGGGGGGGGGGGGGGCAGATAAGCTCTATCAGCGGCAGAACCAGACGTTTGGTGGGAACTATCACTCGTACCCAGAACCTCAACTTAACGCCTACCTCGGCCCGGCAGCCATGCAGTCCGCCACAGCCATGTCCCCCCCCCCCCACCCCCCCCACCCCTCCCCCGTAGTGAATAGGCTTACAGTTTTAATGGTCTTCAGGTTAAAGGCCAAATAAGTCTGAAGACATGTGCCTCTGCATTGTAATTATTCATTTTAGAATGCTTATTTTCATGAGAATGGAAGTGATCCCCATTACTTTAAGATCATCATTTTTGCTATGCTCTTCAAGTAGTCGTTTTTTTTTTTTCAAACACATTTTATAAAAATAAATTCACAAAGGTAATTAAAAAATGTGAGGGTATGTAGGCGAATAGGCACCGATTTTGCAGTCAAAATACAATACTATAGGCCTACCTATTACTGTAACTGTTACACATGGCATGTGTAACAGTTTGTAAGAGAAAGTGAGAGAAAAGTCTGTAAAGATAAGTACGCATTAATGGTGTTAATGGTTGATGGTGTTGGGTGAAACACATGACTGGTAAAAGGAGACGATAGATCAGTAATATAGTGTACACCAGTCCACTTCATACGAGCATCAAACACAGTTTAGAGGTCCCCTATTTTACCACCGGGTGTGACCGTCTAGTGACATCACACATGGGTGGACACCCAGATGTATGATAGCTAGATCCAGCAACCAGCCTACCCAGTGGACTGAACCAACTGGTCGGCTGATCTATCCATCATACATCTTGGTGGACACTCCCATGTGTGATGTCACTAGAGGGAAGATGAAGTGGCTAATCGACATCCCACCTGGTGGTAAAATAGGGGACCTTCAAGTGAAATAGCAATACTTATAACATAGTATCTATGTATATTTTCCAACACATACAACATACTACGTTGATCACATACGAATCACACAGGAAAGGCGTTTCAGTATGCATATATATAAAAAATTTATTTGAATGAAAATTAAGCATTAGGTTACAGCGCAGTTTGAAAACTACTGCTTTAGAGGATGAAGCTGCTCCCCCTAGTGTTACCGACCTTACATTACATATATTAAGCTGACGCTTTCGTCCAAAGCTACTTCCAATAAGTGCATTCAACAATGAAGACATAGCCCAAAAAGATAAAGAATCATTCGAGTACATACAATTAAGAAAAATGCTTTGAGTAAATATAGAGATTTTTTAGAGAACATTTTAGATAGAGAAAAGGCCATCTACTTATTGACACACACAGGCTTTCTAATCTAGTATGACTTATCTAATAAAACCAATAAAATAAAAACTCCAAGTTGTATTTGCATTGGTTTCATTGCAAACTAATGTTCATAAAAGAGTGTAGCAAACGCAACATACGCCTATCTCTGCTACTTCTAACGAATGTTTTATTGCTTAAATTATTACAGATTAAAAGTTTATTCCCCAATGGTTCTCTCACTTTAACAGTTACCCAGTTGCTATGTATTAAACATTTTAAAGCCACCTTAAAGAAGTAAAGCAAGCATAAATTGGAGAACTGTTGGCTAACGGACATAGTTATAGATGAGTTATAGAAAAAAATGCTCTATGAACCGCTTCCAGGCAACTGGTTGTCAGGGATGGCAGTTGTACCTTTCAGAAATATTATTCATGAGAATTTCTCTTCATTTCTTGAAGTCAGATCAAATGAATTGCAGAAAATTCGGAAACAATGCACACAAATATTGTAAAACAGATCATTAAAACTACATTATATGTCACTTCTAATTAGATAGCGCCGTCTAAAACACGCAAGCCAATTACATTTCTCACACAATGCCTATGAAATGCAGAGTCATGTTGCCACGTTTCTTTAACATATGGAGAACAATGTAGCCTCACCTGAGACCTAAAACCAGTTGGGTTGGTTGTGAGCATCAGTACCGCAACAAACAATAGAAAATTGGTTGGACAAAGGTAAGTTCAGCGGGCCTTATAACATTGCTTACTCAATTGAGAAACCCTACTTTATAGTGCAAGTTGAGTCAACCTTAGTTGACCAAGTAGGGAGACATATTACACAAAACAACGGCTTCAAGATTATTCATTTTATTTAAAGTTATGTTTATATCGAAGTGGTCTGGGTTGAGAAAACAGAGGGTGGTTTCAATGACAGAATGCTAAAGTGCAGTTTCTTATAACTTAACAGTTCTCACAATTTCTTTACAAGGTAAAAAACCGAAGCAGTGTATTCATACCCAATAGATGAGCAGCAATCGCAGATATGTATACTTACTAAATAGTTAACTACTGTACGTAAATAGCTGCATGTTTGCATAATGAACCAGTTCGTTTGGAAAACAAAAACAATATTTGTTCAATGCTTAAGCAGCCAATTCTTCTGCATCGGCCCATTCCCTCTGCATTCCCAATACATACAAAATAAGAGACTAGAGTGCACCTTACACCACTGAATGCAACTACTATTAATAAGAAAATGACAGGCAGTTCGTATTGCCAGGCAAAGAGGCTTGTATGAAAGCAAAAACAGACTCCCTCCATCCCCATGACAATGCCCTTTCCCCCACTCAATATCCCCACGAGAAGCAACTAGGACTGCAAACATCATACCACACCCTTCAACTGGTTGGGATATGGTAGTCATGGATGTCCTGAGCAACACGTTGGGGACACGGAGGGGCGAAAGACACACTGTGGGGCCCCTACAGTGACCACACCTTGAACGAGACAGTGGCTTTGCTCTCAGTGCATGGTTACCATGCCAGAGTTGCGCTTGTTTTGTGTCCTGTCAGACAGGTTTAAGATCGAGTTCCACCTGAGGAGATCGGAATGGCCACCTGGGAGTTGATCACGCCGAGGCCGTATGAGGAAGGTTCTTTAGAGGCAACCTGGTTTACATGATAACGCACGGGGCGCGGCTTTTGGTGAGCTTTGCCACCGGTTTGCCATCCTGGGCTTTCTGGATTGCATCCATGACCTGACATGGGGTAAGCAAATCCACAGATCAGACCTTAGCTGGGACATTTCAAAGCATGTGCACGACTCAACTAAGAAGGAAGTGAAAGAGAGACAAACTCACTTCATCCTCGATGGGAAAGCCTTTGAGCTCAAGTTTGGAGAAGACCAGCTGGCCGTTGATTTCTATCTCAAAACTGCCTGTTGAAAGTCAAAGCAAAACAAAAGCAATAAAATGTAATTGTAATGTGGGTCACATACACCCCTTGATATCACAGGACTAGAGGGATGTGGATCTCTTCATATTAATACTATTTAATAACATCATAGTGGTCTACTTACCGGACCTGCCCACAAATCCTGACACATCCGCATCAGGGAACTCCGCTAGGACCACTTTCCGGAGCTCCTGATAACGGGGTCCATACCCTCATCCGCCACTAAAACAAGAGAAAGATGTCAACTAATCAATCACTGCAATAAAATGATCCATGAAGCCAAGGATCACGTCATCAAACACAGGCTGTGGTATGTTAGCCAGCTAGCCATTAGCTGAAGGCGAACAGTATTGAAGTCGGCTGCTAAATTGCAACGAGAGAATATTTGAACTAAGTTTCAACATCAATGCACGCAAACAAAGTTCTTTCATCATAGCCATATTTACCAGTATTCAACTCGGACTTGGACCACCATGTTTGTTCCGTTCAGCGTCTGAAGACCCTGTACTGCTTGAGTCACGTTCAGGCAACACAGTACTGGGCGGAGCTTAAGCAGTGGTATATAAACCCTCGGGGGGCGGGGCGGAGGGAGACCGTGACAGACTGGGCGAGATGAACTGTTGTGGGTGTATTATATATCATTCTTCTACAATATATCACGTTACAATACATTATTTACATGTGACAATATAAATCATAGGCCACTAACAGGGGGACCACGGTCCGGGTCCGGACCCACAAGCCGTCCCGTATGGACCCAGAAGCCGTCCCATACTGACCCGGACCTACAGCCAAAACAGGTTTATGATTTAAAACCTGACGGGCCGCTTCTATTTTAACCGGCGCAGCTTCTGTGGTCTTTACGGTAGTGGTTTAGTCGCACAGACCAATTGCATGCGAGTTAAGCCATCCCACGTGATCCTACTCTGTGCGTTCCAGGCGGTAAACATTGGGACTCTGAAGACAGATGAGAGAGTTAGAGGCAAGTTACACATGAACAGACGGCAGAAAGAACAAGAAAGATAGCTATACAGGTAGAGAACAAAGGGAGAGATACAGACGAGTGAGACGGAGAAAGGAAGAGATACAGACGAGTGACGAGAGAAAGATAAGGAACAAATGGCGCTCTCCAAAAAAAGAAAAGTGGACAGTG
The DNA here is from genome assembly GCA_026745465.1 of Lota lota. Classification (NCBI taxonomy): domain Eukaryota; kingdom Metazoa; phylum Chordata; class Actinopteri; order Gadiformes; family Lotidae; genus Lota; species Lota lota. The sequence goes on along the minus strand of JACYXH010000228.1, from coordinate 47,039 downwards.
AAAATAGAGCATTTAATCTGGAATGGACAGACTCGTTTCTGTTCATACTTCCCACTGGGAGTACTAAACCAGTGTGTCTCATATGTTCAGAAATCGTGGCACTTATTGAAATGTGCCAATGTGAAACGCCATTTTGAGACAAAACAAAGGTTTTGAACAAACATACCCACTCAAATCTGAAGTGAGGTCTAAGAAAAGAAGTAATCTCAGAGCCCAATATGACCAGTCCACCAGGATCCTGAGCCACACATTCACTGCCCAACAACGTGCTCATGAGTGTTCCCTCAGAGTTGCTTGGATTTTGGGTCAACACAAAAAGCCATTTACTGATGGAGGGGTTGTCAAAGAATACATGAGTGCAGTAGCTGAAACACTAGAGAGAAAACAAAAACAAGAGCTTTGTGATAAAATAAAGCAAATACCCATGTCTGCATCATCTGCCCCAAAGCAAAGTGAAATGTTAACTCAGGATGTGCTAAAAGGCACCATGTGTAGGCTTAGCTGTGGATGAGTCCACTGACACATGTGACAATGCTCAGCTGTTAGTGTATGTCAGGTTTTTCAACATAGACCAGAAAGCGTTCTGTGAAGACCTGTTAGGTGTCACTCCCCTTCAGACCAGTACAGGAGGAGAAGACATCTACCTGGCCATTAAGGAGATGTTAACAAAGAGAGGAATAGAGCCAAAACAAGTGGTTTCAATAACCACAGATGGAGCCCATGTTATGATAGGGAGAGAGAAAGGAGCTGTAGCAAGACTGAAAGAGGACAATCCTGAGCTCATAGCTTACTATTGTACTAGTGTACTATTGCATTACTATTCAATCTGTCCTCTGCGCCTCCCTGTCAGATCAGCATGCTGAGGTGATGAATACAATGATGAAAATGATCAATTTTCTCAGGGCATCCTCTTCCTACCAGCATCGCATGCTTAGGGAATTCCTCAGAGAAGTTGATGTCAATGCTGATGATCTTTTGCTGCAGAACAATGAGATGGCTCAGTAAAGGCAGGGTGTTAGAGCGCTTTTGGTCCATCAGGAGGGAAGTAGCAGCTTTCTTGGCAGAGCTTAGAAGTCAGAAGGCAACACAGTTCTCTCTTTTTAGAAAATGAGAAACAGATGGATAATGTGGCCTTTTTTGGTTGATATCACTTCACATCTGAATGAACTGAATTTGAGGCTACAGGGCAAGGACAATTCAATTTGTGAACTGATGACAGCTGTCTGCTCCTTTCAGAGGAAACTTCAGGTGTTCAAGGAAGACCTGCAGGGAGACTGTGCACACTTCCCATCAGTGCAGGAACAGGTTCAGGGACAGAGAGATGTGTCTTCTTTTGTTGACTTTATTGATAAGCTGATCATAAACTTCAGCAACCGTTTTGACAGCTTCAGCTTTGGACAGCAGCTCGCCATGTTCACTCAGAACCCATTTCTCATCACAGATGTCAGGGGGTTCTCAAAGGAAGTCACAGCACTTTAAATGGGTAAATGCTGGGCCTCTCCAGTTATAATTGGTTGATCTCCAAGCAGATGTGGCCCTGAAAGAGCAGTTTGTAAGAACTGACCCTTCCACTTTCTGGCTCCAAATGGTCTCTGAGACAGCTTTCCCAGGTCTGAGGAAAGTAGCCCTGTACATCTTGACCACGTTTGGCAGCACACACAACTGCGAGGCAGCTTTCTCCACAATGAACATCATCAAAACTAAATATCATGTCAGGCTCAACAATGAGCACCCCCACATGTGTATGAGAATGGCCCTGATCCCATTCAAGCCCAGATTTAAAATCCTGGCAGAACAAGCTGGAGCTCAATTCTCTCACTAAGCAAAAAAGTGGGTGAGTGGGATTTAAGAGGGGAAGAAAGTGATACAACTGTTCAGTTGTTAAGATGTGTTGAGATTTATTATCTGTAAAATTGGTTGAGACTTTTGAGTCAAGATGTGAAACAGAAAAGGGAAATTGAAGTTTTTGCTCCCTTTATTAAAATTTTCTGAAGTTAAGCACTATATTTTAACATGCACAATTTTCACAGTTTCTTATTTTATTTTATACATATATATATACATATAGTGTATGTTCAGTTCTATGCTACATGACAATAAATATTGTCCAAACGTTTTTGAATCGGACTGAATTAATTTGATTTGACAGTCAGGTAGTGATTACATGCAGATGTTGATCCAACTACTAAGCTACTCAAAAATACATCACACTAAATAGTTAGACATTAGGATCTTCTGGACATTTGCTTCAAGAACTTTCCTCTAACTGGACCTCTTTAAATTTGAGTTAAATACCCCTGATATTAATGATGTAGGCTGTGAAAGGCAAAGAGGCAATGAGAGCGCCAGAAGCTATGAAATGCGTATGAGCATGTACACTATAATTAGAATAAATATAAATAAATATGAGGACACGTACTTTCACATGAGCCCCACAAAGTGAGCCAGTGCTCATTGTTTTACTGTTATAATGACCGACAGTATTGTCTCCAAAGTGATTGATTTGATATTAAAGACCTTGGGCACAAAGCATGGCAGTCGAAGGAGGTGGCAATATTTACATTTATATTATCGCCGGGAGGAAGTGTTCAGACCAACGCTAGGCAATCATCTCGACGTCGACCTTCAGACTCATTAGGGCAGAAATCAGTAACGCATTAAGGAACACACCTTCAAGGGGATGTTAAAACACATGTTGGAAGAGCTTCCAAGTGGAGGTCTTCAAACGTGTAAACACACTCAGGGTGAGCTGAAGACATTACGTTGGAATGGCAAACCAAGAACTATTATGTAAGTGATTATTTAAATACTTTGTTTTCATATCAATACCAACTCTCCACCAACCCCAGCCAACAATTAGGCTCCTCTAGCTAATTTCTTTGTATGTCATAAATCATATTTCATATGTGTATTGGCTCATTTATTTCAGAAATTCACAATTCAGTATTGTTCAGGATGGTAGCGTACACTAACAGTAGGGTATCCAGCAGTGTCCTTAAGGACTATGTTCTGCTGTGGATACAGTTTGGTTGTACTATTGTAGTGCCATGATGCTTCACAGACCAACATTCAAATAAGATGTCAGCCCTAAAACCTCAACACGGGCCATCTCCCAAAGGTAAGAAAATATGGCTTTTCTTGTGCCCTTCTTACATATTTCTTTTTAAATGTTTTTATTAAACCCATTTGGTAATTTAAATGTCAACTCTGTTGCTTAATTTAGGATCGCCATGAAGGGCTATTTAAGTGATAAATTAATGTGTGTGTGTGTGTGTGTGTGTGTGTGTGTGTGTGTGTGTGTGTGTGTGTGTGTGTGTGTGTGTGTGTATGTGCATGTCACCGCACTGGTGGTTGGAGAACATTTCAACAGGTGGGGAGGGGGCCGTTGTTCTTTGACACACGTACTCATATGCAAAGACTTAAACACGTGCAAGGACAGACAGACATCCGAAATGTTGACATAGGGCTGTGCGTTGTGTTCAGTCTATGGCTGTGTCTACTGTTGGTCTCCCAACTCCCAATCGTTTTCTATAGCTCACTCACGAAAGCAGTAAATGAACCATTCTGTTCTCCAAATAACAGGGGGAAAAAAAGTATACGCCGATAACGGGGGACACCTTCAATGAGAGGTGAAATCGAATCTCAGTACAACCGTCGAACATGGATGAAATCAGTCTGAACAAGCGCAACCAAAGGTTGAAAGTTCGAAGTGATTACGCGATCAACCGGATCCAAGTCAAACAAAAGAAACACACGGAGACGGCGTGTTTTCTGCTCAACCAAGTTATTTAGCAAGAACCCCCTCAGAACCGCTAATGTGTTAGCTTGCGTGCGTGCGCGCGCGTGTGTGTGTGTGTGCGTTGTGATGGAAAACGACTTAAGGCCCCATTCCGAGGTCAGCTTGCTTAAACTAATTAGTTTTGATATTCAAGTTGTTGTGTGCACACTATAGTGGCCTGTCTGTCTTTCTAACTATCTAACCCCCCACAGCTGTCTGTTTTTCCTGTATTCCTGCATTGTGCTCTGTTCTCATGTGAGCAACTCCTGAGCAAGCTCCTCTCCCCAACAATGTGTCTGTTCTTGACTGCATATCCTCTCCCCAATTTCTGTGTCTGTTCTTGACTGCATACGTATCCTCTCCACAGACCAGGTGTCCGTCTTTAACTGTGCATCGAACCTGTTACAGATAGTACATGGCGTCATCATGTGATATCTCTGAGATGTTGTTTGCTCCATTCTACAAAAAGGGCTTCCCTCCTCTATTCAGGGCGCTTTTTCTCCAGAACTCTGCTCTGCGTGGAGTTGCCTTTGAAACTGTGTCTTTTATATGCTGCAGCGTATGAAATACCTCAACTACGGCTATCCATTTGTCTAAGCCTTTTATTCGAGCCAGTCACCAGTTATTCAATTTGCTACAACAGCGTGTGCGTGCGTGTGTGTGTAGGTGCGTGCGTGTGCGTGTGTGTGTGCGTGTGCGTGTATGCGTGCGTGTGATTCGGGATGCCAGGACTCGGTATGACAAGAGCCTATTCTTTTTTGACTTAACCCTCACTCTTTTCTGTGTTAGGGGAGGAGGGTTGCAAATCACACCTAAAAATCGTCCTCCTCGGCGGGAGAAACTCGGGGAAAAGCACCGTGGGCAACATCCTTCTTGGCAAAGAGGAATTTGTGACGAGGGAGAGGACCACCTGCTCAAAGAGGCAAGGGGTGATGGCGGGCAGATGGATCTCCGTTGTGGACACACCTGGCTGGTGGTGTGACTTGGGAACACGAGACACCGCCGAACTGGTAAAGAGAGAGATCGCCAGCAGCGTACTTTTGTGTTTTCCGGGACCACATGTGTTCCTGATTGTCGTCAAGGCATGTTCGATCTTCTCAGAACAGCGTCGGAGGGCTCTGGAACAGCACGTCGCCCTCCTTGGCGAGAAAGCGTGGCGGCACTGTATCCTTCTCGTCACTTGCGTTGACGAGCAAGCGCATGGAGTAAATGAGAAGATGGACAATAGCGCCCTCAAGTGGCTGATTGAAAAGTGCGGCCAGAGGCGCCATCATTTCATGCTGACTGGCGATACGTTAGGCAGCCAGGTCACACAGCTGTGTGTCAAAATACAAAAACTGGCAACTGAAAATGCAAACAGACCTTTTGAAATAGAACCTAGCTGTTTACGCAGGATCAACCAGAACATAAAGACGGTGGAGGAAAGAGCTCTGCGGCGGTTTCTCAGGACGAAGGAGCAAAGAGCTCAAATGCAAGGTCCGTAACATTAACTCGAAATTATTCCAACGTCCTACTGCAACCTAATATCCAACCAAATATGGGTTGTCTTTGAGCCTTCTAAACCCCTGCTTTCGCATTCATTCTCCCCGCAGAAGGGTTGCGTCGCCTCTCTGACCTCAGAGTGGTGGTGGTGGGAGCAACAGCTTCTGGGAAGACCTCGGTGGTCAACGCCATCCTCGGCCGCAGCGGCGTGCGGCCTGGGGAGGGCGTGGGGAGAACGGCGCTGTGCCGAGTCCACCGCGCCGGCGTCCTGGGCCGGGACGTCACGGTGGTGGACACGCCCGGCTGGTGGATGAACTACTTCGCCGCGGAGAGCTCCGCCTTCGACCGGCGGGAGGTGGCGCGCGGCGTGCGCCTCTGCCCCCCGGGGCCCCACGCGCTGCTCCTGGTGGTCCGCGTGGACCGGGCCTTCACCGAGACCCACAGGAGAGCTGCGCAGGAACACCTGGAGCTCCTGCTGGGCCCGGCGGCCTGGGGCCACGCCCTCCTGGTCTTCAGCTTCGGCGACTGGCTGGGGGACGCGAGCGTGGAGCGCTACGTGGAGAGCGAGGGGGAGCCGCTGCGCTGGATGGTGGACCGCTGCGGCGACAGGTATCACGTGATGAGCAACAAACGCACGGGGGACGCCGGCTTCCAGGTGGCAGAGCTGGTGGGGAAGGTGGAGATGATGGTGGCAGCCAACAAGGGCGCTGCCTATCTGCAGGACGGGGCCGGTGAGACCGTGGGCCACGTGGAGGAGCAGAGGAGGACAGAGCAGGAGCGAGCCGGCCAGAGGCTCCTGGGGAAGAACAAGCAAAGACGGGCGCTGAGGTCTGAGCTGGGTGAGGGAGACAACACGCCGTCAGACTTCACGTCTGGCTTCGTGGTACAGATGTTTTATGTTCTGATGTCGTTCTGATGTCACGTCGCTTAACACACACACACACACACACACACACACACACACACACACACACACACACACACACACACACACACACACACACACACACACACAACCTCATTCATCGCGTTTCTAACCAATGAATCAACCCTTTCGTTTCCATCAGAGAAGCTCAACTCCATTCCCGAATTGAGCCTCGTGCTGTTGGGCGGCAGAGGCACGGGCAAGACCTCGTGTGGAGACACCATTCTGGGCCGAGCGGGCTTCCACGCCGACGCCCCGGCCACCGCGTGCGCCGAGAGACACGCCCACGTGAGGGGCGTGGCCGTGACGGTGCTGGAGCCGCCTCACCTGCCGCTGTCATCACGTGACCGCGAGCGCCCGACGACCCCGCGAGAGGTCACGAGCGGCCTGAGCGCCATTCTGCTGGTGGTGAACGCCAGCTCCTCGTTCACCTCCTCTCTCTTGGAGACCCTGGAGACGCAGATGATGGGAGGCGCAGAGGAGGAGGAGGAGGAGGAGGAGGAGGCGATGCGGTGGAGCAGAGCCATGGTGCTGTTCAGCCATGGCGACTGGCTGGGGAACACGAGCATCGAGGAGCGCATAGAGAGCGAGGGAGAGGCACTGAGGAGCCTGGTGGACAGGTGTGGGAACAGGTACCACGTTCTGGACAACCGGCAGCGGGGCGGCGGGAGCCAGGTCCACCAGCTGCTGGACCAGATCGAGGAGATGCTGGTGGGGGCCAGGCTGGCTTTGCTCCAGAGAGGAGATCCGATCAGCAAGAGTGTGACTCTAGCAGTAAGACACAGTAAACCGGGATCAGCGGTGTGCCAACGTCACAGGAAGATCCGAGACGGTGAGCGCGCTCTGATTAAACACAACACACGATGACTGACACTGGTTTTACATGCGGTGTGTTTGCACATTTTGTACCCCCTTTTTCTTTTTTACCAACATGAACACTCCACAATTCTGACTTTATTTCCTTTCCAGTGGGGTTACCCTGCACCAACAACCCTGAGCCCCTGGACTGTCCAGCGGAGACAAGCGTGAGTTGTCGTGTAGTAGCGCGACCAGGAGAGCCCAGATCTGCTCTCAACATCTACATAGACATGACCAACCTGACCTCGCGTGCAGCCTCCTCCGGCCTCAGAGATAACAAGGTGACCTTGAGGGACCTGAGATGGACCTTGAGGGACATCAAGACTGTGATGGGGATTTTGCCAAACTGGTCTTGGACCGTCTCTCCTCACGACCGCGTGGAGGTACCGAGTGAAGGCCGAGTGAGCGTGTTCTCCCCGAGACACCAAGGGTCCGTGCTGGCCTCACCCGCCCACCACCAGAGCGCCCTGACGGCGGGAACAGAGGACAACGTCATGGCGGCGCGGTCGTCCCGGAAACCGAGAGACGACGCTCTGAGGAAACTCTTCCCGGCGGGAGACCTGCAGGCTCTGATCGACCAGTGGGGGAGCAGTAGCCTGGAGGAGCTGGAGGCCTTCGTCGATGCCCACTTTGAGATGGTGTGGGAGCGGGCCAGGAGCTCGGCGCCGGATGATGATGTCACAGAGCTGGGCGGCGCCACGGAGGAGGCGGGGCAGAACGCTGTGTCCTCCATCACGGAGAAGCTGTCCAAGCTGGACCTGCTGGAGGACATCCAGAGGGACCTGACGGAGGTGAAGCAGAGCCTGGACAAGTGCTGGAAGATAATGCAGGAACTCCTGGAGGCACACAAAGGAAACCAGCGACGTGCAGAGGAGGATTCACAAAAGGCAATACATGACTGACATTGTGACTATGAAAATGCACACACCGTTAGTCTCTTTAAAGGAAAATATCCATTAGGGGGAACGACTTTGACTTTGATTCAGGATTTGTCCACCAGGGGGAGGTAGAGTATTAGAGATATTGCATGTACAGAATTAGGGAGAACTGTTCAGACTTAGACCTGTAATCAGGGAAGCTGACTCTGCTGATCGATTCAAATGAATCAATTACGGCACCCATTCCACTCCTTACCATCCCTGGAAGAGGGATCCCCACTCTGCGTTCCTTCTCAACGTTTCATCCTTAATAATTAGGTTTATTTATTTTTCTTGTCCTTTGAGGGGGCTAGGGTTAGGGGGTGTCATAAATATTTTGCCTTTATAAGGGCTAATTAGGGCTTGGTTAGGGCCAATTAAAAAGTGCAATATATTACATTTGAGTACATGCAATTTAATTAGTGCAACATTGTCTTAAGGTACAAAGGAACAACAAAATATAGCACATCAAATTCAAGGAAAATCAAACGTTATGTAAACAAACATCTACTTGTGTGTGCGTGTGCGTGCGCGCATGCGTGTGTGTGTGCAGGTGTGTGTGTGCGTGCCTGTGCGTGCGTGCGTGCGCGTTGGTTTCCAGGGTGTCAGCAAGAACGACCCTGCTGAGAATGAGCTTGTTGGGTTGAAACCCTTCTCTTTTTGCGACGTGCTTTTTCCACTTAGGAAATTGGCTGAGGCTGGTCTAGAGAGACTGTAACACTCAACAGGACAACCTGATGACACGGACGTCACAGAAACCAAGACGCTTCTGCTCATGGAAACCTTGAGTCCTCCTCGGTCAAGGGCAACCGAAACTGTGTTATGCCGAAGATACATCCCCTGTAGATAAAAGCTTACGTCACTCAAATAAAGAGAAACATGTTGTGTTCCCAATAAACCCTCTTTTCTCGTTGTGTAGGAGGAGAAATGGAAATATTTAACGAGGGGAATGGAAGGAGGGGACAACACGTTTTACGAATAGACTGTCATTATGATGGTGAGCTTTAGTGACAGCGTCTTTCCTAGTCCTTTTCCTTTGAATATCATTATACCTGTGGTGGTCCTCTGTCGTCTCAGCCTGGCGCCTCTGCCTTCCCTGGCGTCATCACATCTCTCCTCCTCATTCTATTGCTGCCACATCCTTCCACCCAGCTTGGGGTCTGTCATTGTCTCTCTCTCTCTCTCTTGCCTTCAATATTCATTCTTTGTCTGTCTCTTTCTTTGCCCCCCCCCCCCCCTCCAGTGCACGCTGTGTCTCCATCTCTCTCTCTCCTCTTCCTCCCTCATTAAAAAGAGATAGGCGACTCGAAGGAGGATGGAAGAAATGGATATCCTAACGCCGCTGTCTCCTAACGCCGGCCGTTTGGGGAGACAATTCTGAGTCCACATCCATCTCCATTAGCAAGACAGCTCGGCAACTACCACCGACCCCCCCCCCCCCGCACCCGCTCTCCAGGCCCCACTCTCTCTGTCTCTCAATCTCTCGATCTCTCTCCCCCTCAGCGATGCTTCCCCCCCCCAACCCCAATTCCGAAGCGACCACACACCATTACCTGTCTGTTGTGAGGGTGGAGGTGACGGCGATGGTGGTGGAGGTGGAAGTGGGGCTACCTGATGGGGTGAAGGAGTTTGGGGCAATAGGGGAGATGGGTTGTAAGGGAGAGAGTGGGAGACAGAGAGAGAGAGTGGGTGAGGGACTTGTGTGTGTGTGTGTATGTGTGTGTGTGTGTGTGTGTGTGTGTATGTGTGTGTGTGTGTGTGTGTGTGTGTGTGTGTGTATGTGTGTGTGTGTGTGTGTGTGTGTGGAGTTGGAAGGTGGAGAGTGAGAGAATGAAGGCGGTGCTAGACGGATGGTTGGAGGTGCTTTAAAGTCAGTCAAAAAGGAATCAACTCTGTGCGCCCGCCACTCAAAGCGGTGTGGAGCCATCGCTCACCTCCTGTCACGCTTCATGTCGGGGGAGGGGGGGGGGGGGGTGCAGGGGTGGAGGGGGAATGAGACGCTGATCCATGGGTAACACGCTCGCGGGTCGCGTCCCACTTTCACGTTCACATTCAGTGTGTGTCCAGCCGCCTTACATCAAGGACCATCGTTGTCAGTTTCAGTGACACTTACAGGTAGGTATCCCCTGAAACTCTGTTGTGCTGCCATCCAGTTATGTGTCCTCGTCCAATAAATGTTTGTTCTGCTACAGTATAGAATCAACAAACACGGCTGTTTCTCCTGGGCGAATTGGAGTGAAACCAGTATTATATGTCCAATGATGTCATTGGAGGGCGATGTGCCTCATCGATGCTGACACGGTTGTTTAGAAGGAGTAGTAAGCAAGTGTTGTGCAACACGATCACTGAGCAGAGGGAGGCTGAACAACCGACGCACTGAACAGCATACAATAAACCACAACAGCGCGTTTGCCTTGAGAATCACTATCGGCCGTTGGGGCAGAGAATAAGTGGAGGAAACGGCATGGATGGACGATACGCCCTGATTCAAATCATTTTGATCAAATAAATCAATAGAAGAGACAAAACACAACCGACGAAGACAGGAAAAAGTGGCGGCTTTTCTGCTCGTGTTTAATGAACTGTCCAATTTGTCGTAAAGGCGGAGGCGTGGAAACGAGCGATTAAACATCGGTTCTGAAGGAGTGCGTCAGAAGTAAATTGTTTTTGCCCGCCACCTGGCATAGAGCCCCCATTCAGTCGTTCAGGAGACACCTCTACCCAAAGTGACGGTGAATTCAGATACACGTTATGAAGGAGCAGGTAGCCATCTCGCAGGCACATCAGGGACTGAACCCAATAACCTACGACAGGGAGTGGAACCCCTACCACCACCACCACCACTACCACCACCACCCCCCCCCCCCCCCAACCCCCCTCCTCTTAATACACCATTAGATACGTCCCCACACATCCTCCGTCTTCTCCAGCCCTCCCTGGGATATGGAGGGCCGATGGGAACCTCAGGGGCGTAGTTCAGGAAACAATTAGCAGAACATAATTGGGCACCAAGTGAGCGGCACCAGCCCTCGGTTCCATTTAGAGCGCCTGTCTGTTTCTCCCCATCATTCAACTCGTACAGTCATTACTAAACCACAGGACGGGGGACGTAACTCACGAGTACAATTGGAAACTTTCAACACCGTGTACTTTTGGTAATTGACAGCCATTGTAGTGGTGGTGGTGGTGGTGGTAGTGAGGGATGAGAGGAGGACTATGGCTTGGCATTTAGCTAGCAACAATAGCCCATAACATTGCAGCACGAAATGCAGGCGCAGCATTTTGTTTATGGGAACGACACCTCAGCAGCACTTAATTTTGATATATAGAGGCTACTAACTTACTGCACTATTAACTTCCCAGCCACGGTATATCAACTGAGCTGCCTTGCCACAGAATAACATGAATGTACTCAGGAAAAATGAGGGAAATCTTCCGTCGCTGGGTCGACGCCATCGCCGTAGCTGGCCGTCCGGTTTTCGAGCGCTTGCCGTCTTGTTGTCGCGTTTCGAAAGGAATACGACAACGCTGGATTCAAAACTGGGCTCCATTGTGAAATGGTGTTTGCTTTTCGCCACACATCATTTTATGACTCACTTTGATCACATGGAGCTAAGTGGCTCTGCCGGCCACAGGCCTTCCACCGGGCAGAGCTCGGGACTCGATGGAGATGTGGGTACTTTGTGGCTGAGTTGAAAAACAAGGTGAAGCCATTTAAAGTGGTCTTCAAAAGGCTGTGAGTGTAGCTTCGTGTCTGTGGCTGAGGGAGGGGGGATAATTGGAAATATATAAGTACAGAAAAGCAGCTATGGGGGAAAATGAAGAAGAAGATGTTTAATGCACGTTGACACAAATATATACATTCATAGAAAGGCCAAAACGCTGTATATATTCTATATGTAGGTCCACTTTCACAAATGCACACACACACACACACACACACACACGTACAAGCACACACACACCCACATGTACAAGCACACACACACACACACACACACACACCCACATGTACAAGCACACACACACACACACACATGTACAAACACACACACATGTTATGGTTGTTTGTGGAGGATTTCCACAACATTAGCAAGCAGCCACGCTGGTGCACATGCACCGCTTGGCTGAAGACGGCTGACATGGAGCGGCCACCTCGGCTCCATCCACGCTTTAACACTCCCAAGCAAACACAGACATGCAGACGCACAAACATGCCCTTTGACCTTTTCATGAGGTCCTACAAAAGAAGAGTGAAGACAGTCGTAGGAAGAGTACTTGACTGGCACACAAATGCATGTAGCACATGGGCAAAGACACGCGCATGTATATGTGCACACACACACACACACACAAAGGCACGCACACATACGTGCACACACACACACACAGGCACACATGTGTGCACGCATATGTGCATACACACACACACACACAGGCACGCATACACACACGCAAACACACATACACAGACACATACACACAAACACACAGGCCCATACACACACATCAGTGTGATCGGTCAACGTGATGAGTGTAGTAGTTTGTGAAGGATGGGAATGTAGAGAGAGTACATTGAGGAGGGAACGGATGCTCAGAGGGGAACAGGAGAAGGAGGAATTCGATTATATAGGGAAAGCTATTCAATACCATCCTGGCAGCCAATCGCACGGCGGGGTCCACGTGATCCTCCTGTTAATGTTCATGATTGAAATGTCCTCAGCATGAGAGGCTCCTTTGAATACCGGAATCATTAATACACATCGATAGCGTGACCATTGGTAGCCTTAAGAAATACCACCTTTGGTAATGCTAGTGCCGTGGTGTTGCTTCCCTGTGGTGTTCCATTACTTTCTGTAATTTCCTCGCTTCCTACTTCCTCGCTAGGATTTCAACTTCTCCTCTCATGTTCGCCACATCCGGCCAGGCCCCTCCCCCTTCCTCCAGGTGCTGTTTGCCTTAAGAACCTTTCTCCCCTCTCTCTCCCCTATCTCCCCCCCCCCCCCCCCCCCCCCCCATAGATCCCAGAGAGGTCGTGAAGAAAGGACCAGAGCATCTTCCTATCATCTGGAACGCTTTGATAGCACCTCGCAGCGCCCCCTAGATGCGTGGTTGTGCATTTTCAAGTTGCATCACTTTGTCTCCCGAGGAATTATGCAGATTATTCCATTACTTCTATTTGAGGTTATTATGAGATGGACAAATTGCAGTGCTGAAATTTGAATACATTTCAGATACCTCCTGAGTCATAAGAAATGACCACCGTCACACAACCACCATTCCAAGACACAATGTCAGGATTTCTGCCATCCCAACTTTATGAGCATTATAATTCTTTTAATTGTCAGAATAGCTTTAAGAAAATAATATCTGAGAGAAAAGTGTGTCTGTTATGTAACATACCGTGGGTTTGATTTCATTTGTGTGTCCGTATCTGCTTTTATAACGTTGCGAGCGAGACATAACTAGTGTCACCAGGAGGGGGTGCTCTTCAGCTGGTTGATCCTGAGTGCTACGCTACACACGACGGGATCTTGCAGAATAAACAAAACATTTCTCTACTGGTGGATGAAAACAATGACGCAAATTTACTATTTTAATTTAAGTGCACAAAAAGAAAAGAATACTTTATGCTTTTTTTCTGCTACTCTTCTGAATTTGTCATTACGTCTAAAATATTGCAGACAATATGTGAAGAAGATTGCAGGAGATGGACTAAGCAGGAATAGGAAAGTCACATTCCATGCAAGCAGTTATTATATATATAAATACCATGATGCAACAGAGATGCACTGAATCCAAGCAGTTCAATGGCAGTTTAACACCATAGAAGGTCCAAATGTGATCACACACACACACACACACACACACACACACACACACACACACACACACACACACCATTTAACCTCTGCCCTCTGTTGTCGTACCTCATCATTTATCAGCGAGCAGATGCGATGCCCTGTAGGCTACTCCTGTGCTTTCTGTCCTGCATATGTTCTGGTGGCTGGATCGTGCCCCCCCCCCCCCCCCCCACCCCAACAGTGCCAGGAAGACAGCTGGAGTGGGGGGGGGGGGGGGGGGGGGGACGTCCTGGTGAACTGTGTTGTAAAACATGTGAACTAAACTCAGCAGGTGACCCTCCCCTCATATACCTGCCTGCAGCCATGGAGGAACACCTGGTGGGGAGAGGTGTGTGTGTGTGTGTGTGTGTGTGTGTGTGTGTGTGTGTGTGTGTGCGTGTGTGTGTGTGGGGGGGGGGGGGGCGGTGGTCTGAGCCTGGCCAGTATGAATACCATGAACTGTGTCTGCCGTCGAGGGTCCTTTCAATATTGTAGCACCAATTTTCTAGCACTGACAAGCACATGCTCCGTAAAAAACCACAATGCAACTAAGCCCTTTATGCTGATAAAGGGGAAAGGGTCCTCCAGCTACTTTTGTGTTGTTGAATATTGATTGTGCGCGTTGATTGTTCAAACTCACTTGTAAGAGGCTTTGGAATGAGAGTATTTGCTAAATGAATGATGATAACAATCATGCATGAATAGTTAATTATGAATGTAAATTACGTTGTTCAGCATGTGCTCAGCCACAGGGACTGTTCTGAAGCTGCCCTGCTTTTTGAAAAGTACAAAGTCTGGAACAGAGAGGTCTCCCACATCATCTGCCACTGGGGCTCAAATCACTCTTTCTGCCCTGCACAGACTCTCTCTCTCTCTCTCTCTCTCTCTCTCTCTCTCTCTCTCTCTCTCTCTCTCTCTCTCTCTCTCTCTCTCTCTCTCTCTCTCTCTCTCTCTCTCTCTCTCTCTCTCTCTCTCTCTCTCTCTCTCTCTCTCTCTCTCTCTCTCTCTCTCTCTCTCTCTCTCTCTCTCTCTCTCTCTCTCTCTCTCTCTCTCTCTCTCTCTGATGTTTTAACTCTCTGGGGGGCACCATTTCAGCACTATCTCCAGGGCCATGGTTTGAAGATGGACGGATGGGTGGAGGGAGGGAGAGACAAAAAGACAAAGACAAAGACAAAAAGACAGACAGACAGACAGACAGAGAGAGAGAGAGAATGCAGATGTATTCAAGACTTGTTTCTCCTTTGAACTCTAATATAAATAATAATAATAATAATAATAATAATAATAATAATAATAATAATAATAATAATACAGACTGGGTTGTCTGAGATATTCTTCACTTCCCAGCTCTAAACGGAGATACAGGCAGGTTCAAGATTCCAACCTGCTCTATTCAAAACAGCCAGCACAATGACACACATACACACACACACACACATACATGCATGCACAAACACGCACAAACACACAGTCTCTTTCTCACATACACACGCACACAGACACACCCATTCTCTCTCTCTCTCTCTCTCTCTCTCTCTCAGAAACACACACATCTCACAGCGTATTGAAGGTGTGTTTTGACGTCTGTCAGACGCATAAAGCACAGTGGAAGTCATTAATCACTCACATCGTTTGCACAGAGGCTGATAAATGGCACAGAATGAGTGTTGCAAAAACACGCCCGTCAGGTTTGGCTACTTTCAACATATTGAATACAGCCTAAATCCTCTACAAAGACTGCAATGTCTTCGCTGAGTGTCCATTGCCCACAAGAAAGACATCATGTCACTAAACAAACCAGCATTTTCTAGCATTACATTTCCTATGCCGGTAAGGTCCCACAAAACACAACTGTAAAAACCTGTTTGACTTCACGTCTGTTCAGTAGCAAATGTCGTTGTGGCAATATTACTTCCTGAGGGCATCCCATAATACTTGCGGAATAGGAGCACTTGTACATGACTGTTACGGGATAATCTGTTGTCAACGATTCCCTTCAATTATTTACCCACAAGCCTCTGAACCTCTGACATCTGGCCCGGCATTACATCCTCAGTCAACCTTTCAGGTCAGAGGTAAGGAATAAAAAAGGGCCGAGATGACTTTACGATGAATAATGAATGTGAGCCCTGAGTTCCTGCTCAACAACGTGTACTTCCTGTCGTTTTACCCTCGCCATTTGGAACCAGGGCTCTGCTTCTCCCCTTGCTGGACTGCAGAGAACATCATTCACGTTTAAAGATGTTCATCTGTGTGTAACCGTTTGCAGATGACCCCCCCCCCCCCTCCCCCCCAGCTGCTCTCTGCACTCGCCTTCTTATTCTTCTTCACTCTTTTTTGTTCTTCGTCTTGCTTGCTATAAACACGTGGCGTCCATTCTCTCTCCAACCAACCCTGCCTCCCCCCCCCCCACCCTCTCCCTGGTGATTGGTTCCCTGACTCGTGTTGGGCGATAACTTCATACAAGCAACATTCAACCGTTGGGTCATCTGTCACAGCCCGCCTGCAATACACACACACTCACGCACACACACATGCATGCACACACACACACATGCATGCATGCACACACAAAAAGACACACACACACACACCGTTGGGTGGAGGTGGTAACCCCACCCCGGCCACTATCACCCCTATCTGGAGGTCACGGGGGGGGGGGGGGGGGGGGGGGGGGGGGGTATGAGACTCAACTCGAAAGAGAGCAACATCTGCATGTTATAAACACTGAGTGATACGTGTATATTTACCGGGAAAGAGCTAGGGAGCTAGGTTTCCATGCTAGGGAAACCCTCAGCAAACCTCTGTTATGTATCAATGTAAATGTTTGCGTCGTTGTGGGGAGTTTAACCGTACGGTGGGTTCACCGATGTCGTTGTCACGCGTCATGCCTTGTTAGCTTTGAATACGTCATCGTTAAACTACTGAGGTGGTCCAAACATTTAAGACCTACGTTTTTTTTTTATTAAACCTTTATTTAACCAGGTATAAATCTCTTCAAGAGAGATCTGGCCAAGAGGGTTAAAACCCAAGACATTTAATCAAGAACACCAACAAAACAAGGATTATCTTATCTCTTTAACCTTTATTTTGAAGTGGAAATGAATACCCAATACTCGTCTATTCTTAAAACATGACAATTAGAATCTAATAAGGACCAGTTAGATGTAAGACTATAACTAGACTACGTGACAATAACGCTTATTGGGTATTTAGAAGGTCGGTTTAGATGTTAAATAACAAATGGTTTCAAATTGAATCAAATCTGATAATAATCTCTTCCCAATAGTAGTATCCCTGTAGGATTTGCTCAAAATAATCAAAAATCTGGAAGAGATTATGGAAATTCCAATTCCCACGCATTCCCTTGTATCAACAGTTTCTGCCTTTGCATTGTTCATAGACTTTGACAACTCAACACATAATACAAACTCATAGAGCATTTATCTTTACTAGGAGTCCACTTATCTGACTCCTTCCTTACACCGTCCAATCATGAGGGAGGAAATGTGAGATGTACTTTCCTTTCAGCTTTGTCAGCATGTAGGCCACACATTCATATCAGCACCATCACGCTAGAACCTCACATTCACTTCAGCACCATCATGCTAGAACCTCACATTCACTTCAGCACCATCACGCTAGAACCTCCCATTCACTTCAGCACCATCATGCTAGAACCTCACATTCACTTCAGCACCATCACGCTAGAACCTCACATTCACTTCAGCACCATCATGCTAGAACCTCACATTCACTTCAGCACCATCACGCTAGAACCTCCCATTCACTTCAGCACCATCATGCTAGAACCTCACATTCACTTCAGCACCATCACGCTAGAACTTCCCATTCACTTCAACACCATCACGCTAGAACCTCACATTCACTTCAGCACCACCACACTAGAACCTCACATTTCCTTCAGCACCATCACGCTAGAACCTCACATTCATATCAACACCACCACCACACTAGAACCTCACATTCATATCAACACCACCACCACACTAGAACCTCACATTCATATCAACACCACCACACTAGAACCTCACATTCATATCAACACCACCACACTAGAACCTCACATTCATATCAACACCACCACACTAGAACTCACTCCTCAGAACAGGAAGTGATTGACCATGGTCTCCCAGGGGTTTGGGTGTGTGTGTGTGTGGGGGGAGGGGGGGGGGGGGGTGGAGATGGTAAAGGTTTGACCCCCTACAAGAGGAAATAGGAAGTGGTTAAAATTGACGTGTTGGTATTGATCCACCTGGGGATCACTTGGTCTCAGCTGTGTAACCGGACCACCTCTTGGGAGGGAAGTTGGAAGTTGAGAGGTGGTGTACGGGGTGGAGGTGGAGGGGTTAAGGGGTGGTGCGAGGGCAGCAGAGTGTAGTCTCAAGCGGGTCGGTTGTGACCGGCGTCACGGGCGGACCACCTTGGATCGATATCCATCAGCACTTCTCCTCTCCTCAGTGCCCATGCAACGCCGCCGCCGCCGCCGCCATCGCCATACCGAGGGACGCATTAGCGTCCCGGGCTAATGTAGCATCATCTTCAGAATGACACAAACTAGGTATTATTATAATGCATTATGTATGGCCTGAATGGACGCAAGCCTTGATATACTTTCGTTTCCCACGAAGCCAACCGTGGGTGAAGTCTGGATGCAACCTAATCTCAGAAGCCGAGGGAGGTTCCACAGACACCGCGATGTCTGACCTGTTTATAAACAGCCGCTAAGATATCGCTCGATATTAATTCAATCTATTCGCCGGCCAAAGTGCACATCCTTTGTTGAATTGAGTGTGCTTTTGGAAACAGAAGCCTCATCCTTTATCGTTACGCCTTGAAGGACCGTACTACTGCACATGTGACCCAGGCCATTGCTGGAGATTCCCCTGGTCTGCTACAGTACATATAGTATAGTATAGTATAGTGCATATATTATAGTATGTAGATAGTACATATAGTATGCATGGTCTGTTATAGTATAGCAGTGTGTCGATTATATAGTATGCATGGTCTTACAGTATAGCAGTGTGTCGATTATATAGTATGCATGGTCTGTTACAGTATAGTATGTAGATTATATAGCATGCATGGTCTGTTATAGTGTAGTATGTAGATTATATAGCATGCATGGTATGTTATAGTATAGTAGTGTGTCGATTATATAGTATGCATGGTCTGTTACAGTATAGCAGTGTGTCGATTATATAGTATGCATGGTCTGTTACAGTATAGCAGTGTGTCGATTATATAGTATGCATGGTCTGTTATAGTATAGTATGTAGATTATATAGCATGCATGGTCTGTTATAGTGTAGTATGTAGATTATATAGCATGCATGGTATGTTATAGTATAGTAGTATGTTGATTATATAGCATGCATAGTATGCATGGCATGCTATGTATGGCGTAGCATGGCATGCCATCTCGCGGGCAGTGTAGTGTAATATCCATCCAGTCACACACAGGGTGCTATCTCTAAAACGGGTACCAAAGTGAAAACAGGAGAATGACAAAGAGGCAGAGAGAGAGAGAGAGAGAGAGAGAGAGAGAGAGAGAGAGAGAGAGAGAGAGAGAGAGAGAGAGAGAGAGAGAGAGAGAGAGAGAGAGAGAGAGAGAGAGAGAGAGAGAGAGAGAGAGAGAGAGAGAGAGAGAGAGAGAGAGAGAGAGAGAGAGAGAGAGAGATGTGTGTGGGGGGGGTGTACTCTTACTGCAGGAACACCACGGGGCAATCTACAGAGTGGACGTGCCCCTTTGCTTTGCTGTCTTGTGCACGACTCACGCCTCCCTCCGCAGTGCACTGACTGGCGAGCAGCGCTTCGGAGTGTATAGCGTGGAGCAGCAGGGACGCACGGGTGACGCGAACGCACCGAAACTCCAGAGGAGTCCCACACTCTGTCCGCGCGGCGATAGAAAACGGGGATGGGATACGCACCTCTCATCGGACTCATTTACACAATCTTGCCACAGGACATAAAATGAACATAACACGATTGACTATTGCACAGTTCCCCCCCTCAGCATAATTCCTCCAGTGTCGCCATCGGCCGTATTTTTTTGTTGTTGCAATTTGTTTTATATCCAGGATCTTTTTTGGACCGACGCATCGCACCATGAGTAGACGCGCCGTGTCGCTGCTGGTGTTCTGTGGAGTGGTAAGTAGACACCTGTGCCTGTGTTTTGAGAAAGCTTAGTTATCGCGATTTTGAGTCATGTGTTGGTCGGCTTGTGTTCTGATTTAGTAGCCTACTGGAAGTCTGCCATAAAACACTTTCCTTAAATAGTTAATGGACACTTGGCTAAGGAGTCTTCCATCTCAGAAGTGGTTATCAGTTCTTGACGGCACTTTATTCCCCCCCAATGAAGCGTTTTAACTATGAACACTATTCTACGAAAAGAAAAGTTCCACACAGTCAGCAAAACAAATGCAGTAGGCGTATATGTTTTTATTTTATGGTTTTATGGGGTATTATGCAGCTGGCCCGGTTCCAAGTAGGTACTAGTAATCAAACACGGCAACATCGCGTCTTTCTCGTTTCTTTATGATCCGCTGGTTGGATAGTGCGCGGAGTCACGTAGCCTACTTAATCAAGTAGTATCCCGATTATAAATTGGCCTAATCTGCATAAAGGCAGGTATTCGACTTGCCATGTTCGACATGAGAAGGAAGATGGCCAGGCGAAGGGGTCCGGGGGTGTTGCCGAGCAGACCGTGTCGTGCACAGAGCCAGGTACACACCGTCCAGGGATTTCCACATGCAGCTGGTTTAGAGATGGCCTTCCTTGAGCCGCGTATCGTGGGTTGTTTCAGCGTTGTACGCTGGACAGTTGAGTGGGTGTACATGATCAACTGGCTTGCAGGCCGACGAGCCACGAGTGCATTTTGTCGAGTTCAATTTAGGAAAAGAAACTCCCAAACCGACTGTGAAATTGGGGAGAAGTTGAGCGTATCGTTCGTGGCGAGGCCACTTCGTGTACACAGTGTGCGTGCGAGAGACAGAGACAGAGAGAGAGAGAGAGAGAGAGAGAGAGAGAGAGAGAGAGAGAGAGAGAGAGAGAGAGAGAGAGAGAGAGAGAGAGAGAGAGACAGAGACAGCGAGAGAGACGGAGAGAGAGACAGAGACAGAGAGAGAGAGACAGAGAGAGAGAGAGAGAGACAGAGGGAGAGCGAGAGCGAGAGAGAGAGAGAGAGAGAGAGAGAGAGAGAGACAGCGAGAGAGAGAGAGAGAGTCTCCGTGCATTAATGCAAATTGCATGATTAGTTTGGCTATGAATTGTTTACATGCTGGCTATTTTCTTTCTGCAGCAGCGGACAGGTGACAAAGCTGGTCCATGAAAATAAAGAAGGACACTTTTTTAAGTGTCTTTCACTAGAACTTGCAGTTGCACGTTACAGTACACTGTACGCTCCAGACATATAGGCTATGTTTGACGGTTTGCCATGCTGAGATTACTGCTGAAAAAACTAACGACGGCGGTTCCTTAAACAAAAACAACAACAAGAAAACAGAGATTGTGCAGACGCAGAAGTAAGCTACAGTTACAGTACAGAGGTGAGCTAAAAAAAGACACGAGAGCGAGAGAGATGGAGAGAGTGCTTTTGTGTGAGAGAGAAGAGAGCGAAAGAGGGGGAATCGGGAAGAGAGCGAGAGACAGTGATACAATGCAGACCTGCGTTTCAGCACAACCATTCGCACTCCCATCTGTTTTCTGAATGGAAGCAGAAAAACATTTAAAATGAATGAAAGAACAGAAAGGGATGAGGAGGGGAGGGGGTGGAGGGGGGGGGGGGTCGCATCTGCAGAAGAGAATAAAATGGACGGCCACCTTATTGTACAACAAAGGGGACCCCCAACGCAACACATGAAAGCCACATTGCTGTCCAGTCCTCGCCATTGATGCTATAGTTGCGCCATGGTTTGATCTCTTTATTATTATTGTTGTTGTTTACACAAACACCAGCACATGCAGACCTCTGTTCCACTGCCAGCGAGTCTGTGGGTCATTTCCCTAAGTGGATAAAGAACAACAAAAAAAGAGCTCTAATGACCCTAATGAATGCAATAAGGGAAGGGAGACAGACAGACAGACAGACAGACAGACAGACAGACAGACAGACAGACAGACAGACAGACAGACAGACAGACAGAGAGAGAGAGAGAGAGAGATAAAGGGGAAGACAGACCGCTTCAGGTTTGGTTTTTCTTAATGAGCGACTATTAGGCGTCTGCTCTCAGCGTGCATGTTTGCATGACGCTCAGGTTCGACCAATCACAGAGCCCTGCCCCCTCAGGTATGAATGGAGAGCGAGTGTGTAACACTTGGGCGGGGCTGGCCTCCCACCACCGGCTCTTATGAACGGCGTCGCCGTAAAAAAAGAGGTAGAAGTTGAAATGCAGATCAGATGCGTTTTGAGAAACCTCCTGCACATGAGCAGCAGCGCCTGCGGACCCCCCCAGACGGTACACAACCCCGCAGGGAAGATCTCTCCGCTCGAACGCCGGGATACGAATGGTGACAGTGTCTTCACGAGAGCCGGGGGACCGGACACAGTGTGTGTTCAGACAGCCACAGAGCGGCCGGCAAGACAACACACACACACACACACACACACACACACACACACACACACACACACACACACACACACACACACACACACACACACACACACACACACACACACACACACACACACACACACACACACACACACACACACACACAGCGCGTAGGAAAGGGTTCTGCAGGGAGAGTGTGAGTAATTGTACGTAATTGTTATTGGGTGTGCGTGTGTGTGTGTGTGTTTTAAGCGCGTACGCGTTTGTCTCTGTTTGCGAGCAACGGTCCGCCGGACGGCCTTGTCTCACGGTCTTCAGAAAGGGAAACCACGATCCTCGGCGAGTCCGAGAGGATCCTGGTGGACTTGGAGCGGTTGGAGCACAGCTGGAACCGGTCGCGCCAACGACACCATAACCCTTGTAAGACATCACCCCGGCGGCTCGGAGGCTGACACTCTCCTCCCAGCCTGGGGTGGCGCGTCGCTGAGGGGTGGTGCTATACGCGCTGACCCAGGGTGGTGTTCTAAGCGCTCTGATACGGGCGCAGAGGAAATGATTTATGATGTTTCATGATGGGCTTGAACCCAAGGAACAGGTTGCACACCTGGCAGCCATTTTCACCACTTTAGTTTCTGCTCTTGTTTAAGGTGGGCTGGGGTCATGCGTGTGTGTGTGTGTGTGTGTGTGTGTGTGTGTGTGTGTGTGTGTGTGTGTGTGTGTGTGTGTGTGTGTGTGTGTGTGTGTGTGTGTGTGTGTGTGTGTGTTTTGGGGTAAACTGTGTGTGTAAAGTGTGTGTATGAGTCTCAAAGTGTATGTGTGCATGTGTGTGTGTCTAAACTTACATGGCGGTGTGTGTGTGGGTTGTGTGTGTGTACATGTCTGCTTATGGCAGTGTGTGTGTGTGTTTGTTTTTGTGTACATGTCTATGCTTATGGCAGTGTGTGTGTGTGTTTGTTTTTGTGTACATGTCTATGCTTATGGCAGAGTGTGTGTGTGTGTGTGTGTGTGTGTGTGTGTGTGTGTGTGTGTGTGTGTGTGTTGTGTGTGTGTGTGTGTACATGTCTATGCTTATATGGCTGTGTGTGTGTGGTGTGTGTGTGTGTGTGTGTGTGTGTGTGTGTGTGTGTGTGTGTATACATGTCTATGTGTGTGTGTGTGTGCGCATGCCCATGTTTATGTAAATAAACATGTTATCATTCTGTCAATCCTAAACTGCGCTTTCTCCCTGCAGGTGGGCTTCGCCCTGGGCCTGGGCGGGGAGGAGTGCGAGTCGGGCCAGTTCACCTGGGACGGCCAGTGTTGTGAGGAGTGCCCCCCCGGAGAGGGCATGGTGCAGGAGTGTGGGGCCACGCAGACCGTCTGCAGTCTTTGCATGGACAGTAAGTACCATCTTTATAAGAAACCATGCCTCATATCCACACACACACACACAGACCCTCATATATATATATACTGCTCAAAAAAATAAAGGGAACACTTAAACAACACAATGTAACTCCAAGTGTTCCCTTTATTTTTTTGAGCAGTATATATACACAGAATCCAGCAACGCATACATAACTTGTTATATACATAACTTGTTATATACATAACTTGTTATATATATATATATATATATATATATATATATATATATATATATATATATATATATATAAAAACTCCCTAATTGTCCAAGGTAGGAGGTAATTGGTCAATTATTGCCTCAGCAGACATCGCCGGCGGAACTCTGTTCCAGGATTTTAAGGAAGGAATTTCCGTGGTTTGTCCCCCTAAATCGATTCAAATGTCACTTAGAGCTCAGCCGTGGCTGAGTCGTTAGGCCCGGTTCCTAAATCTCAGCCAACGGGAAGAGAGGGAGAGGCCTGACAGGAAGGGATGCTTATAAAATTCAACCAAATTCAATTATTTTCATTTTATATTCAATCTTAAAATCTTTTTCTAGTCTTTTAAGTAGATTGGGCTACATCCAACCAGAACGATTTCTTTTTGTTTACAGCACAATTAAATGGTTGAAGTACAGCAAGTAGCAAGATGCATGCTATTCCAGCCGAGATGAAAAATAAATAAAGAAAATACCAAAACGATTACAAAACCTTAAATCAAAGGTTATCAAATAAGTAAATAAAATGAATGATACATTTTTTATTTTCTTATGAAAATGCTCCCTCTTGTCCTGCGAAACCGTTGGTCCAAACTCTTTGTCAAACCATCACAGCGTTCCTCATGAACCGCTGGCCAGGTGAGGCTTGGCGTTCCTGAGCTGTCACCTTAGATGTGGAGCCCTCAGGGAAATTGTGTCGTTGTTTCCAACTCAAATGGGGGTACGCGTACCCTCAGAGGTACCTTGAAGGATTGCGGGGGCGCAATTTCTTTTTCCAGGGGTGAAATGAGGTGACAGTTGCACAAAGCCAGCGGTCAAAAAAGTGTTGTGAAAATGTTTTATTTCCCTCACAAAAATGTTTTGTGCTAGTGAAAGGGGAACTTGGCTGAACAGAAATGTAGTCAACCCTAAAACTAACCCAAATTTGTAAAAAATTGTTTGAGAACCACGGTTTACAACCTTGCCCGTTCCTTGTTTCGGGAAGAATGACAGAGCCAAAATAAAAACTCAAATGTGATTGGATAGGCCTTCTTACTCTGAGGATACCATCTGGTCCATAAATACTATGGACCAGTAATTCTCCCCACAAAGACATGGGCAGTAAATATTGTCACGCGGCACCCATTAACAGAAAGTTCTGTACGGGCCAATAACCCTTCCAAACACCCTGAAACTTTTCTGAGTATAACACCACCATTTTGTCTAGTAGGGACAATATCAATTGAATTTGCAGCCATCGATGTCCTAAATGATATGGCTGCTTGTCCTGTGTTGGGAAAAGGCAGAAACTACGTAAATAAAAGGAATAATATTTTATTATATTCTATTAGTGTTAATTATTTAACCACAACTAACTAAATTGGCGTGGAACTGTTTAAGGGACAGTTCACGCTAAAATGAGAGGAACGCTCATTTTAGCGTGAACCTTAAACAGTTGAGCTCGTTCAACGACAGGAGGATCTTTGTCAGAGCTCGGCAGCATCCTCTCAACCCAGCGTTAGTCAATTGGGCTCGTGATTCACTTCGGCGTCGACCGGGCAAAACGCAACGATGGCGTTTCGTAAACAGCTCTCCGGACAGAGAAAGTGCTCAAAAGATCAATATTTGACAATTATGTGGGGGCGAAATCAGGCCAGCTTTGTAGAATGTGTGTGATTTGAAAGCAGTGTGGTCACATCATGTCCGAATCACTATCTGGCTTTCAGCTTTTCATCAAATAAGATGAACAACCTCTGTTATTGATCGCCTCTCTCCCGATTCCCCACCAAACCATTGTGTCTAGTCCAAACAAATATAGGGGGTCAGGGAGGGTTTTGAGTTGCTGTTAAAGCCCAATTTTAACACATTTTGAGATTGATCTCAGGGTCAAATGGAAGTATGAAGTAGATAGTATGAAGACCATTTAAGTCTTTCAAATTATAATTATTCTCATTTAGTCTATATTACAACACATAAAGCGCCACAAATTGCTTCGAGAGAAAATTGAATCAGCACGCCCCCCCCCCCCCCCCCCCCAGCAACCTCCCCGATAATTGGAATACTGGGTCACATGATCATCACACATCAAATGTAATTGGATTTCGACTTGTCAATCAAAATACAGACGTGAGGCTGGCAGTATCACGGGAAAAAAATGATCATTTTGTGAAGCATACATTCTCCGCAGCGCTCGGTAACAGTACAGTGCTTAGGTCTGGGTACAGTACCCCCCCCCCCCCCCCCCCCCCCGTGTCATTCTGTGCCACTCCTGGACCCCCCTACCAAAGTAGGCTGGACACACCACTGTTTAAGACACAGGTCATTCATGAGCAAAAACGGGTTAGGCATCCTGCTCAGGGATGCCAACAGCTAGACATGTGGTCATTAGGGCCCAAAAGTGTTTTTTTTGTGTGTTTTTTCTACAGCTATTAAGTTGCCTTTCGCGCTACGCCGCGACAGCAGCCGCAACAGGCTAGTTGAGCTGTAGCCGCTGGCTACGCGGATGATGGATTGTGTGAGCTGTTCCTTTAAGGATGCAGATGGGAGCTATCGCTACACCACTGTGGTGTTACAAGGTCAAACAAGCAATGTGGCGCTAGAGGAATAGACGGGAGCTCATTTGTGTTTCATTGGAGCGATACGGTGGAAGCTCGCCAGGAGCAGAAGCCTCCAACAAATTGATGAATGAACTTTGTTTATTGTGAAATGGATCGATGTGAGTAGGTAGGAGCAAAACAGGCCGAAAGAGAGCCGAGGGCACAGAGAGAGAGAGAGAGAGAGAGAGAGAGAGAGAGAGAGAGAGAGAGAGAGAGAGAGAGAGAGAGAGAGAGAGAGAGAGAGAGAGAGAGAGAGAGAGAGCGAGAGAGAGACAGAGAGACAGAGAGGTGAGAGAGAGGTGAGAGAGAGGTGAGAGAGAGAGAGAGAGAGAGACAGAGAGGTGAGAGAGAGGCGAGAGAGACAGAGAGGTGAGAGAGAGAGAGATAGAGAGACAGAGAGGTGAGAGAGAGAGAGAGAGACAGAGAGGTGAGAGAGAGGCGAGAGAGACAGAGAGGTGAGAGAGAGAGAGAGAGAGAGAGAGCGAGAGAGAGAGAGAGAGAGAGAGAGAGAGAGAGAGAGAGAGACAGAGAGGTGAGAGGCGAGAGAGAGAGAGTGTGTATGGCGAGAGAGAGAGAGAGCGAGAGCGAGAGAGAGAGCAAGAGCGAGAGAGAGCAAGAGCTAGAGAGACAGAGATTGTAGAGAGCAAGAGATAGAGAGGGAGCGAGACAGAGAGTGAGAGAGCGAAAGCGAGAGAGAGAGAGATCAGCAATGAGACAGAGAGGGAGAGAGCGGGAAAGAGGGAGGGCTTGAAGGAGGGAGAGAGTGAGTTAATTAATAGGAGTCAGGCTCACAACGTCAGTGATAAATTGCAGCAGGAAATGAACCGGAGTGACTTGGAGAGGTGCCTGGCCATCGGCTGTAGGAGAAGGCAGCTCTGGCGGCCCGGCTGATGTCTGGGTTTCGTCACTGTGTGAGGACAACATCCTCTCACGTCACAACCCGCTCCAAGCATCGCACTCTGGACCGTAGCGATGCCGTGCGGTGGTGCAGGGATCACAACGGCATGAACGCCTGTGACTGTATTTACATTTCCCGGTTCCCTACTATTGAGGGGATGCTTTGAGGTGTCGCAGTGATGTTTTTAGTTTGAGTCATACAATTCCGTGCAATCCAAGAATTTACCCCCCCCCCCCCCCCCCCCCCTTACCTAAACAGTCGCTCCAACCTGCATTGTCTCTGCACACAGTACTCTCCTCGTTCCCTCGTTCTCTCCCTCCCTCCCTCCCTCCCTCCCTCCCCATCTCGGTCTGGCTGTGACTCATCCTTTGTATAAGCGAATCAAATGATATTACGGGGTTAGGCGCCGAAGGCCAAGGGTGGGTGGGTGGGTGGGGGTGGGGGTGGGGGGGATCCATTCATCATGCGTAGCGCTGAAGCTCCCTGCGTCCTTACTCATCAGATCCCGCTAATCAAAGCACAATGGAAACGCTCGCTGGGCCGCTAACAGACAGAGCATCGCCAGGGCACTCCGTTAGTAGAAGTCCTATTTACTGGCCGTTCCAGATGGAACTGGGACTGGGACTGGCCAGTTTCTGGTACGAGAATGGCCATTTTTTGGTTTCTTTCCCCCCCCCCCTCGAATACAATTTGAATCAATTAGAATTTGGAATTTGATGCCGCACAGCTCTCCTGCAGGAAAATGAGTCCATGTTTTATTTTATTTATTTTTTAAAGAGAGGGATGCTGAGAACACTGACCTCCGTCAGATCAACAAACAGCTTCGCATAACGGCAGCTCAAGGCTCCTCTGGGCCGCGCCGGAATGAATCACAGAATGAAAGCGGGAGAGGGCCCATTTGCACTTCTGTCCTGTGTGTCAATGGCGGGCACGACAGAGCGGGCTCTTTTTTTATTCACCGCACCCCACCTTAACCCTCCATTTCCTGTGAGGGCAGCACTCACCCCCCCCCCCCCATCCCCCCCTCCCCGTCCCCCACACCCCATCCCCAATTCCAGAGCCCCGCCATCGTCAGCAGCACTGAAATATTCATGAGTTGGGTTTTCGCTGCTCTCTCCGCCGCCATGAGAGGCCTGGAGAGAGACAACAGAGCAGAACCCGTCTCTCTCAGCCAACCCCCATCCAAGACCACCCACCCCACCAGTACATGGAAGCAAACGTGTATGTTGTTGTGCTGTATGCATATGTAGATCGTGGGACCAGTTGAGCCCACAGAGAGAAGGCAGAGCCCCGTTAATGAATGAGTCATTTAAAAAAAAAAAGCCCTTGCAGATGTGGTGGAGGCAGCAGCTGGACACGAGAAAGGGGAAGCATGAACTTCTTCGACTTTTAACTGCTTTACGGAGATTAACCACGGCAAATAATGGCCCCGCACTTGGGGATGAATGGGAAATATCAAATGGGTCAAACAGTTGGATTGAGGGCGAGTGGGTTAGCTAGTGAGTTCTTCCCGGAGAATGAGAGAATTTTCTGCACCACTTCAATGGTTTGAGGATCACAATGTTTCTTAATCCTGGCGTTGACAATAAATTGTAACGAGTGAGCGAGCGAGTGAGTGAATGAGGTAGCCTGCGAGTTCTTACCAGAGAAAGAGAGGATTTTCCGCACCACTTCAATGGTTTGAGGATCACAATATGTTACTTCATCACAGGGATGATAATTCCTCCCCCCCAAAGAAAATCTGGTTCAAATGGACAGAGCCAGAATAACACGGCGCGGCCAGCGAGGCGATAATGACAGACAGATACACTTCCAGAGTTCAGGACGAATAAAGGCAAATGTTTCTCATTCCTCATAACATCATCCCAATGTTCCTCATTTATTATTACATCATTCAAATACTGTTCATTCTCTCCGATGACGGCGGATTCGGCAAAAACGCAATCACACGTGTTAGTGGACAAGAGAGAGAGAGAGAGAGAGAGAGCGAGAGAGAGAGAGAGAGCGAGAGAGCGAGAGAGCGAGAGAGAGCGCGAGAGAGCGAGAGAGCGAGAGAGAGAGAGAGAGAGCCAGAGACAGA